>JAMXBD010000395.1:600000-1048929 GCA_024138025.1 Combretum micranthum | reverse complement strand
TCGACTTCCGATGACAACCATTTCCTTCAACTCTCATGAAAAACAAATAAAATATCATTAAAACATGAAAACTATATAACTGCAGCGTTTATAGAGGTTACCCTATCAGCTTTTCTTTTTGAAGATTTCGTATCCTCAGAAGTGACCTTCTTCGACTGTGTTTCTTCTGCTCTGTCACTTTAGCAGAGGACCCATCCTTTACTTTAGAGCCTGAATTTTTCTTCTTAGAACCCTGCTTTGTTGATTTTACTTCTGCATCATCACTGACTTTATTCGGTGGTCCTCAGAAGAGACTTTTCCCTTCAGCTGCACCTTCTTCTGCTCTGTCACTTTAGCAGAGGCCCCATCATTTTTTACTTTGGAGCCCAATTTTTCCTTCTTAGATGCCTGCTTTTCGAATTTCCTTCTGCATCATCAACAACCCTATCGAGCATGTCCTCAAAAGGGACTTTTCCCTTCGACCCCCTTCTTCTCTCCGTCTTTGGCAGAGGTCGCATCCTTTGACTTAGAGCCTGACTTATCCTTTTTAGAAGCCTGCTTTGGCAATTTTTCTCTGCATCATCGACTACTTTACATTCCTTCTTATCCTTCTTAAAAGCCTTCTTTGGCAATTTTTCTTCCACATCATCAACTACTTTATGTCCTTCTTGTCCTTTTTAGAAGACTGCTTTGGCAATTGTTCCTCTGCATCATCAACAACTTTATGTTCCTTCTTATCCTTTTTAGAAGCCTGCTTTGGCAATTTTTCTTCTGCATCATCAATTACTTTATGCTCCTTCTTGGCAACTTTATTGCTGTCGCTTTTGAATTCTTCTTCGCTGCAGATAATCCCCCTTTCTTCTTCACTCTTTCAAATTTTTTTTGAAGCTTTTCATCGTCATCAGACTCATCTTTAGATATGGAAGCAGCATTTATTGATTCATCATCTGTTGCTTTAAGAAGAGACTTAACAGCGTTCTGAGAAGGAATGTTTCCGTCCACAGACATATTTACTATATTCTTACTCTCATGATGGGAAGCATCACCATGTTCAACCAATTTTGCTGATGAATTAGGCTTCTTCCCTTTTCTCTTGACCATTACCTCCAGTTTACTTTCTTTTTCAGCTGCCTTCTTGTCATTCGAATCCTTAGTCTATCTTTCTTCGTATTCGTGATTTTCAACAAGATACTGGGATTATTGCGCTCCTGTTTTCTTCAGATTACTATAATTGGCCAAATATTATCGCTGGTCTCTACCGCCCCATTGCTCAAAACAGATTTGGAAGATCTTCCAGAAGATGAATCCTTTTGTGGAGAAGCTCCTTCTCTATCCACCTAATGAAATAAACAAGTGAACTGAATAAATCTCTTCCTTTTTTTAAATGAATGACACTGGTAAATCTTTATAAACTCAGTAAATGACATGAATAAATTGTTGCAAACACTAATAGCTATTATATATTTTATAGTAAGTATGGCCACATTCATTACTGCATGCACCCCCTCCCCAGCAGGGGGAGGAAGGAAAAGAGTAGTTAGAATGCGAATTGTGTCATTTCTTCTGCTTGATTGGGCCAGTAAGCATGCATGCTGCCAGCCTTGAGCCCACGATTAATGCTCCAGGTCAAAAGTAGCCCACAGCAAAACATATAGGACACCAATGGCTTTTTTCAACCTCCTAACCAAAAGTTTCTAATTAGTTTTATATGATATTTCCTACCTAACCTTATAACGGAATACAAATCCCCCCCTCCCTCTCCAACAACAACAATCCATGTGGACTACACACACACTAAGCCCAACTCTTCCCCTTTTCCAAATGTGCAATATCATCCAACTACTGGATAGGAGGCTGCTGTGATACCATCTGTAATGCTACAAGCCAAAAATAGTTAACAGCCAATCCACTAATAGGCCTTTTCCAGCCATATAACCTTTCTATCAGTGTTAATATGTACCTAACCTTATAAACCAATACAAATTTCCCCATAAAATCTAATAGGATTACATACATGGGATATCATAGCAATGATTGTCGACATAAAGTCTTGCAAGGGAAACCGTCACCCTAGAGTTAACTCCACACAAATACTTGCTTACAAGAATGTGGATTTATTCCCAATATGACGTGATCTTCTATATAGAATAACTGTTTTATCCATCCAAAGTTTTTGTGAGTTGCTAAAGCAAAAATTTCTGTAACATTCGTTTGACCAAACATCAATTGTTCTTTCCTGAACAAGCCACCATATTTACACAACTGCTCAAATTTATTCGCCATGATATCCAATAAGATTCTCCAAGAAGTTTCTCTTTTATCACAGCTATGATCCAATCAATTAAATAAAAAAGGAAAGGCTTGAGAATTAGATTACAATCTTCAACTCAATTATTCAAGAGCTCATTATAACATGCACAACAATAGTCCAACACAAAAATTCACAACTAGTGCAATGGTATTATTTCCTCCTAAATCGATACCAATTACCATTACAGAGCAGTTTCTTTAACATGAACTTACTGATACAATGCTATACAGCATCAAACAGCCCATACCATTTTCCTATGACACTTTCATAACCACAGCTCTCTTCCCTCAACACTAGGTTTGGAAAATAAATACATGCATAAATACATACAAACATACATATAAATATATCAAAGCGATAGAAAATGAAGAGGATGATATTTAAGGAAAAAATATATAAGGATCAGAAAATGTGCTCATTTTTTCTTGATTGGTTTTGAGAGAAAATGAGTATAAAAAATTTGTTTAGGTAATTTTACAAAGTCACTTATGGGCCTTTTTTCGACCACTTACCAAAAGTTTCTACCTAATGTTATCTTATATTTACAACGTAACCTTATAAACACATGCAAATTTCCTCCCACAATCCATATGGGACTACAAACAGATCGAGTCTGACTGATATGATAGATGGACTGGGTAGCATGATCGTTCCCAAGGATCCAATTTGACCACTTAGGTCTACGTTGCCAATGATTGTCTAATTAAAGTCTTGCTAGAGAAACCAGTCACCCCATGTAATTCTACATGAATATTGCTAACGAGAGTGTGGTTTAATTTCCAATATGAATTGAATACTCTATATATGGATAGCTGTTTTATCTATCCAAAGTATTGGTGAGTTGCTAAAGCAAAAGTTTCTGTAGCATTCATTTAAACAACTATCAATTGTTCTTTCCTAAAAAAGCCACCAAATCCTACCCAATTGCACAAATCTGTTCTCCACTAATCCAATAAGATTCCCAACTATGACTTGACCATTGAATACTTCTACTTCTTTTGATTTATGTTTATTCAAAAAAAAAAAAAAAAAGAAGAGTAGGAGTAGGAGGAAGCTTGATCTCCATTGCTCAAGAGCTCGTTAAGGGTCAATTTGTTTCATCGATGTGAAAACGGCACACGGGCATTTTCAAATAGATCTTTTATCAATAAACAGATACAAATGGAAAACAGATATTTTTACTTATAAACAGATAAAATAGACTATGTATAAATAGATATAGTACAAATCAAATATAAATACAGATATAGGCAGAAAACAGATCATCCAAATAAACCCTAAGACGATATGCACACACAATACACCGCCACGATTTCACCACTAGTGCAATACTTTTACTTCCTTCTAAATCAACAAAATTACAAAAGGAGTTTCATTAACTCAAACTAGCCAATACAATGCTATACAACATCAAACAGCCCTTGCCAAAAGTTGCCATTTCCCATGGAACTTTCATAACCACAGCTATCCCTCCCCACAACACTATGTTCAGAAAAAAGAATACACACATATATATTGAATCAATGAAAAAAGGGGATGATATTGATGTAAAAAAACATGGAAGGATTGAAAAATGTTCTGATTTGAAATGGAATTTTTCTTAAAATGCCAAATATATCCACTCTTCATTAAATTATTTTAAGGTGTCACAATCCATTATCAAACTAAAGCGCAATGACAAAACTTTACTTACCAATGTAGTCAAACCCGGACTGACCGGCCAGTTCAATCGGAACCAGACACCACACCAGGCAGGTCCCTCAAAAAGGACCGGAATGACCAAAACCCGGCAGAAACCGGACAGACGCACAGTTCAACCGCCAACCGCATGACGCAGACAAGTCTTCCAGTTTAAAAGTTTAAAAAGTTTTGAACCTATCCCACGCCTCAACTAAAGAGGCCCACTGCAGCACTGACAAAGTTGACATATATGTCATGTCTGCAGCACAGCCACTTGCTTTAAGTGCCAACAGGGGATGGCATGTGATATTTCCTTGAAAGTATTTTCATTTTGCTGATGTGGGGCCAGGAGTTTAGCTTTGTCAATTTAGTCAAATGAAATCTACTGCAAGATGATAAAATAGGCCATGCAATTTTAATGTGGGACTTCATCATTGCTGCATTTGTAAGTTGTAACTTAATATATATGCACTTGCGTGGAGGGACCAAATTTTTTCCTTAAGGACATATTGTAATAAATTATCAAACATTAAATATAAGCAAACGGAATAAAATACATGAAATATGTTATATCTATTAAACCACTTGTTAAAAAAGTAAGAAAAAATGCAAACAATCCATATACTGTGACCTTCATGCATGCATACTTAATAAACTTTCAAAAGTTGTAAATATCCATTCCATAATTGATCATTCATATGAGATGTATGTTTTGTATGAAAATATTTACCAGGTATTATTTTGTATGTTTGTGTTTTTATCTTTAATACTTCAATACTTTTTACTTCATTGATCCCGGTTCGACCTCTCAACCCCTTAGCATATCCCGGTCAACTCCCAGTCTGGATCTAAAAGCATTGTTATTTACAGTCACATTGACACCAATTTGGGACCACTGTATTTTAATGGTTCCATTGTGTTAGTTCATCACCAAACGACTCCACTTTCTTTCAATAGTGCAACCACCCCCCCCCTGGTAAACAACACCCTCCGAATAAAACACCACCACACCTACATCTATCCACATACAGTGTTAATAATTCACATCAGAAAATGCCACATAGGTTGGCAACATTTACAGCCATCACAACTACGTCTTTTAAGATAATATAAAGCCTGAATTCAACTAATGAGAAATTCCGGATACAATTTATAGTGCAAAGTAAATAAAGAACAATGCATTTGACATGTAATTCAGTAACATGACAGCAGAATCTTGAGAACAATAAGAGGTAAACCTTCTGATCACTTGCATTGTTGGCTTCCTTTTGCCGAATTGAACCAGCTGGTTCTTGACATATAAAAGCAACTATTTCACTGTAATCGCCTATGGAGGTGCCCAAAGTCTTCAGTGCCGGGCCTATGTAAGGCTTCAACTTTGACACCGAGTTTTCAAGTACGCTCACACCCAACCTTTGAGCCGTTTGTGAAGATCCTGTAACAGGTCAAATTAAAATTAGAAAACAAAGGAAAAAAAATACACGTATATATATTAAAAATTTCATGACCATATTTTGACCTCTTTTTCCTTTTTCACACTAGCTAAAATTGGTGACAGCAACTCTGGAGATATGTCCTCACTTTCTTCTATAACAAGGGTCATAATTGTCAACATACATGAAAGCACATTCTCTGAGTGATGATCCCTGAAGCCATCAATAATTACAAGGCAAACATAAGACATCATTACTCATGAAATAATAGACTGAGAAACAAACAAATGAAACAAATTACACAGCTATCATCCACAAGACAAACCAAATAGAAAGATGCATCTTTGCATAAATCAGATGTCAGAGGACCTTCCCAAACTTATGCTACCTCTCAAAAGTCAAAGATTAAAAGAAACACGCTTGACATTCAGATGAGATAGGTCTCTCAGTTATCAAAATCCACTAGGCGTAAAAACTGCTTCAGCAACTTTATTTCGGTATAATTAAGAACAATAGATAGTGGATACACTTGACAAAAAAAAAAGGAAAGTGCAAAAGAACCAAAATATATGGATATTATGGCAACAACGATGAACATCCTTTCAAGCAAAGTCCAAAATGGATAAAAAAAGTTCTAAACCTGTACTAAGATTCACTGAAAGTTATAGACCTGTACAGTATCCAACCAAATGCGTGCAAAGTTCAGTTTTATCCATCCCTTTTTCCTTTTATGAAAGCCAACAGAGTAAAAGTACCATGTGTCAATAAGAAAGGGATAAGGTGCAGCAAACATTTCATAAGTGATTTATAAACAAGCATATGATCAGCACTGACAACAAGCTAAGTTACAACAGATCCCAGCAGTAAATTATAAATACCATCAAGAGATAAATAGAATTTGCTCATTACCAAGATAGTGGAATAAAATAACAATTCAATGATAAAGTGCAAGCGTCTAGACACACTTTCATTCAAATAAAAATATCATACCTTATCTCTCTTAAGAAATGCTGGAACATCGTAACAATCAATGAATCACATTCAAGATCCAGCATCACAACACATGACCTGACCTTTGCAACAGTTTCTAGAATCAAGGCTCTCTTTGAAAACGAGCGGCTTGACAAGTCAGACAGATTTTCAAATGATGAGACAATCAAGTCAAATATGTCCTGCATAACACATCACAGATCTGTAAGATAAACTCTCACTGGTGGCGGAAAAGAGCAATCGAACCATGATATTTACATCAACTCAATCAATTACCTTCATCTGGTCATCGTTATAAGGAGCATCAGGTGCAGTAATTCTTGTGATTTCACTTATGCATGAAGCAACTGCAACTTTAACATCAGCATCTGGATGCTTGAAAATTCTGTCAGCTATCAATGCTTTCGCTGCAGGAATAAGGGCTTCTTCTATCGACTTTACCGGTGATTGTTCCACCTTAGTTAGACAACTTTCAACATTCTGCATTCATCAAGTAAAAGAATAAATAAAATGCATCAGTCATTAACTATTATCCTTTAGCAATCTTACGAATATCAACCACCAAATAAATGCATGCAAAAATTAGCCAATTCACACCTGGCTCAAAATCCAAACTCTCTTTAGGAACTGATAATATTAGGATTAGCCAATTCATAATTGGCTTGGTACAAACTAGACAAAACAAGTAGAAGGGTCTTACAAGGTAGTTCGTGTCTATAGGTAGCCAATCATACTACGGCCTTGCCCCTCCTATACCCCAAAAAGAGAGAGAGAGAGAGAGAGAGAGAGATTGAAATCAATGCTGCTCAATATCCCAATGTAGACTATCTGTTTCATCTTTTTTAGCCGTTATATGAAAAACAAACATTTTCATTCATAAATAGATCAAACAGATTAGATACAAATAGGATACAAATAAGAAACAGATTAGATACAGATATGATACAAATAAGAAACAGATAAGATACAGATAGAATACAAATAAGAAATAGATAAGATACAGATACACATCGGATACAAATAAAAATCAAATAATTGAAACAAATTCCATAAAAACTAATAACCTAACTAAAGTACAAATGCCCAGTTCAACATATTGGGTGCATGTGACAGTTGAGTTCATAGCACAGACAAAATAAGCCATTATCTGCATCTTCACCTATATAATTTGCAAATCAACATGACCATTAACTTATAATTGCTCAATGCATTGCATTGATTATTGAACATTACAACTTAGCCTATTACATGTATCTACTGCAACAAAGAATCTTGTTCTTTATATGCATTTGTAATGAACCTACCTGAAAACCCAGAACCATGCTGCTCCAAGCAGTAAGCACTGGAAGGCATTTGCACAATAATTTAAGTAAAATCCAATTGAGCCTATCATGTAAGAAACCAATCTCCCTCTAGGAGACTTTACACATCAGCTGAAGATCTAATGTTGTCATTCTACCACTATAATTTTGACCAGACTAAGCTAGAATTTAACACATACATGATGGAGAAAGACTGAGCACCTTGCACAGAAAATCAACTTTACATGCAGCCAATGGCCCATCTAGGTTATAGGTTACTATTTTATTCCAGAACAAAAACCACATGGAGGATTAGTTTGTCAAAAGCTTGAAGGTAGCTTTTGGATTCCTCTAGAGTAGAGAAAGAGATGAGTACAATACACGAAAACAGTACAACAAGAATATCCTGTGCCGTGTTTTTAAGCCTGATAACAGCACAAGATTGTGTCCTGGGGAAATCGTAAAGAACCTTCTAGACATTGACCTCAGGGCAAATATACCCTGAACATTCAAAAGTTAAAAATAACCTCATAAAATAAAAAATTAAAAGTATAACAGGTGATAAAATACCCTTCGATAAGATCAAAAAAGTGTTTAGACACCAAGATCAAAGTTTAAAAGCTATTTGCAATCTATCGGGGTATACAATTTTGTCAAAGCTTAAAGAGTTATTTCTATTTGTAATATTTCAAAGTTTCATGATGTATTCGCACCTAGGTCAAAAATATTTGCATTCTCCTTTTTATCTTTGCTATACATTACACACAAACGTTACAACATAATAGACACTTTCGTAGTTATCCTATTCATGTTATCATGTATTTCGTTTAACTACATTTTCCCATTCCATCATCGTCTTACTTATGCTGCCACCGCCACCATGATGACTATTGCCATTGCAGTATCACCAACACTGTTGGCTCTTTACAAACTGCACAGCACCATTTTGGTCATAAGGGCATGCATTGCTCCATTGGTGGTGACAGTGATGATGATGGGATGTATGCAGGGGCAGCAATAGCAATAATGAGGTGATGCGATGAAGGTTTTGGTTATGAAACAACATTGCAGTGGTAGTGGTGAAGTTGGAGTAGTGGTAGTGATAATGAAGTGCCATCGTAGTAGTTGTGTATGAGGTTTTTAAGGAAGTGATATGGTTGCCAGTGTGGTATAGTGATGGTGGAGCAAGTGGTGGTGGTGTCATGATGATAATAATTTGGTGATAGAGATGGTAACAACAGTCATTATTGTATTGATTGTGGCGGCTACCACTACTGGACGGTGATAGTAATAGTGGTGGCAGTAAGGTTAAGGTAGCAACGGTTAACTAATGGGAGTGTTGGCAGTGATTATGGCAATGATAGTAGTAATTTGGTGTTAAAGTGGTGATTGTAAAAATGCATCAATTTAGTGTTTTAATTATCAAATTTTATTCTGTTCTCGCAAGATTTTCTATCATCAAATGAAAAGGACGAAAAATCTGTCAATTTGTTCAATACTATAAAGGAACATTTGTCCACTACCAAACCCAATTCTACCAAAGGTTTAAAAATGCAAAATTTTTTTCTAACCACTCATGGTTGAATTTCAGCTAGAAAGGTGGCTTATTCAGATTTGCAAAAGAAAGATAGCCAAAAACTTCTTTTTTGTAAACAAAAGATTTATTTCGTTCTGCGTCAGCTTTCAATCCATCTTTGGTCCCTACTAACAAACCAAGGCCAGAAGTATAAATCAATTCCAGTACACTCGTGACATCAAAACATCATACTTCCACAGCCCGAAATAGGCACAATAATTTCGGCAGCAAGCATAACAAATTCCCGCGTCATCCATTTTCGATAATGCATGTTTGGTAATTAACAAGACCAAAATTTCACAGAGCAGAACATACGAAACACCTAAAAATTAAACTAAACTAATACAAAATAGAAATGCCCATGCCAAATTAGGGTTCGCAATCTAGCAAGATGGACATATTCACGTTTCATTCCGTGCCGAATCCCTTTCCATATCAAAAACATGCAAATAAAAATCGTGTCAATTCCAATCATATCAGTATCAGACTCGTATTTTTATCTCAGAAGCAGTGCCGTCTTAGATATCGCTGACCCTGAACATGCACCAAGATCCTACTTTCATACAAACATAAATGAACGAGACAGAAATATACAGTTAGGACTTACATCGAGAAGCGCAAGAAGTTCTTCTAGAGAAGACGGAGGGTCTAACAGCTTTTTCCCGGCTTCAATCAGTTGTTCTTCGACCTCCTTGTCGGAAGGCGAAGACATCCTCTACACAACTAGAACCTTCTCCTTAATGAAACAGATCCTGCAAAAGGGCAAAAAAAAAAAAAGACTTGAAATTCAAGGCCAGTTTCACCACCTTCAAAACCCCAATCGAAGGAATTGAGGAAACCTAGGGTTCAGAAGCGCAGAAATCGAAAAATTAAACCTTGGAATTAGGGTTTCTGCTCAGGTGTGTGTTGAATTTGAGGAGTGAAATCGAGAGATTGGGAAAGAAAGGACAGAAATTAGGGTTAAAGAGAAGGACTTTGGATTTTATGAGATTTTTTTATTTTAAAAATTTTAATAGTTTTTTGAAAATGAAATTTAAGCGGGGCTGTGAGTAATAAGGGATCCTCCTGGGTTTATGAAATGGAGTTGAATTCGGATGTCGAATCCACCGTTAGATTCCCTTTGATTCTCTTAATTTTAACCGTTGGATTTTCAACCATTTCTTTTTCTTTTTTCTGTGATTATTTTGGATTTTCCTATGCAGCCTCTACTCCTTGCGCGCCATTTACTAAAATGTGTGTATGAACGGCATGTTTGTTTGGCGAAAGTGAAAAAAAGAACGGCATGTTTGGAGGTGAATGCAGGAAAAAATAAAAAGAAACAGGTGGGAATGGGAATGCACTTGGTAATTTTATCAAGAATAAAACACAATGAAATATCTAGGGAATTTTTTATTAGCCATTTTCTCTTAAATTCTTGGCGACCCATCATATATATAATGAATAGTTATTATACAAAATAATAAATAATGATTCATATTTTCATATATGGATTATTGTTCAATATTCTTTTTTTACCATTTTAATAGAGAAAGAAAATTCGAACCTAGTACTATCACTTGAGGGATAGAATAATGTCACTAAACTATAAAGTTGTTAGTGTTAATAGTTTACTTTTAGTATTTGTCATAAATAACTTTATCTTGAAAATTTTACTAATATAAATATCATTTAATTATAAAATAAATAAAGGATATTATAGATATTTTATTATTATTTTGATAATTAATAATTTAATTATTTTATATTAAGTGAACATTATAATAGTCACTACATATCAATTGCATTCTTATTAAATTAAAATTCAATTTCTTCCTTATTTTATGCATGGCAAAGTCAACAAAGCATTTATGTTGTTAAGCATTATTTGCCTATTATTTTCTTTTTCCCAAAACTCACTTTTCAGTAATGATCGATCATTAAAATCGAGATTTATTGTCATTTTCTACATGTGTAAGAGTGCAAACTCTTGTAATTTTGGAATGCTCTCTACCATTTATGTATTTGAGTTCTGGGATGACTGGAAAAAAAAAAAGAAAAGTGAAAGGAAGAGATGGATTTCTGGGTATAAGCATGACCCTCTATTTCTCTCTTTTTATTTTAATTTTATACTAATAGTTTGTTTTGAACAGTGTGCAAATGATTCCCCATAATTCATGCAACTATCACTAATTAACTATGTTGAATGTAATTTATTGCTAATACTATGATGCACTTGCACATGATGATGTAGAGAGTTTTGATTCATATAAATTTGTAAGACTAGACTATAACAAATCTTAAGAGTATTGAACAAAGTATCAAGTGGACAATGAAACAAATCCTCTTTTAATGAGACAACTCAAATTTGTTGTATAACTCAAATCACACATAACATTCTTGTATTGTATTTATGTATACCAAACAATGAATAGCACAAAATCCTTATTCAACATACATACTAAAAATGGTACAAATAAATTATATTGTCTAATATTCAATATATTGTATTTGTCCAATTTTACTTGTCTTATCAAATTGTTGCAATCAAGAGCAGCCATATAAAATATAATATTTATATATAAAAATTTAACTCTCCATGATCTCCACTTATGTCTCATATTTTGTATGCTCAAGTCAAGACATAATCTTTCCGAATGTTGATTTTTTATAGTAGCTCTTTTCTATGCCGATTGAATTTTATCAAATACTTCCTTATTCATATCAATTTAGTCTATATGTGTTTCTCCTATCAACGTCTCATGCCATAGATGCTACTAATCGGTCATTTAAGTAAATTCAAGACATTACTTTTGTCATTTTTTGCTTCACACAATAATTTCTTCCCAATATCCTTTTTCTTTGGTCGATCTTTCCACTATTCCACTCTTTTTCGAGGTTTACCATAAACATTTGCAATTAACTTGTTACCACTATATGACAAAAGTTAAATAGAATAAGTGATGGTAAAAACTATTAAATTTGATTTATGTTGATTATTTCATTTACTATAAAGTATAGTTGATAACAAAATAACATTATTAAATGCTACATTTGTAATACATATGTAAAATTAGTTTACATAAAATAAAAAAAAAGGGTTTCCACCAAAATCCCAAAAAGCGAAGCTAATCCATGCCATAATCCTCGCTTAACAGTGCCCAAGTGACTATAACACCAAACACAATAATGAGATACAAAATAGCATCCAAGCAAAGCTAATTTATATGAAGGGGAAAAAGACAATGGTTTTGGGGGAAAAGGGGATTATTAGCAATTATATATACTACCTACACCTATCACAAGCTAGACATGGAAGTAGGATATTAGAACTCATAGATGTCAAGCATTAATATAAATCTCATTTTGTGCTCAACATGTTTCCAATCTTAATTTGGAAGAATTATGAGTGCCTATTAATAAATATAAGACACCAAAAGTTTTTTGGAAGTGAAGAAACTATTGCATTTTTTTTTTTTTGGTAAATATAGAGTGGTTGCAAGAATTGTCTTTGATTTTAAGAAGGAGAATCTTTTTTCTCTTCATGGAGGCACAAGAATCCAATAGACTATATAAAGACTTTACAAATATACAAGAAACAAAGGATAAATTATTACACATATTTTTATTGTAATAGGTTCGGACATAAGTAACTATTCTGTTTTTATAATTGGAATATGCATGGTTAGAAAACAAACACTATGAGTTTAGATCGGTTTAAACTCAAAATTATTTTAGTCCGAAAGGACAAATTATTATATATGTGTGTGTTGTATCTTGTATTGCTTAGTAACATAGCGTTTGAACTCAAATAATATCTTTGCTAATTACGCCGAATTTTGAGAGAAAACTAAAAGGAAACAATTCCTAATTGCTAGAAGTTCAAGGAAAATAGGAGACGTCATATGCACATACTGATAAAACTTTAATTTTTCATATCATTTTTATAAACTTTTACGGTTTTGTGGCTTGACAATTCAATGCAATCTCATCATCCTACCACTGAAATAGTCAAAGAAGTCAATGAATAGGTATTTTAATATTTTTATCATGGTACTTATTAATTTATGGGATTGGTCATAAAAATCAGCTGGAGCATACGATTTTATTAGGAAATCGGATTTTGCTGTCCATATCTTTTCAAATCTAATAAGTCCTTTCATACTCTCATTTATCCTCTCGTAGATTAAAATATGACATTGTTAAGTTAAACTTTGTTGAGTATAATTTATTATATAATGATGGCACAATTCTCAAAAGTTTACTTAGAGAAAATAGAAGGAATAGTTTGTGTGAAATAAAAGATATTGATGGGATCAATTTCTAAATATTAGAAAGAATTATGTCATTATGCAATTCATTAAAGAGTCATCAAATCTACTGTGAAGATATTACTAGGAGACTTGATATTATTCAAGGACTAGTTAATATTTTTGAGAACCTACATTATAATTTTCATTTTAATGCTATTGGAAACATCAGGAGTGGAAGTTCTACTCAAAGGACCTGGAATTTCTTGAAGAGACATGATGAATGTAAAATCATGCAAGATGGTTCTGTGCACACACTGTTGGCAAAGATTACCTAATCAAGATCAATGAAAATCTTGGTTAATTTTTAAAGGTATACATCTGCAACTGCCAATCCTTGTATTTGGTATTTATGTTGATAGATTTGCGCATAGGCAAATCAATTGTGATTGTGGTTGTGTTCTTGTTCATCCAAACTCTTCCTTTCGCAACTTGAAAATGCATGTGTAAGAGCAACTGATGCTGACTGATCAGCAGAATAAACAACAAGAATAGGTTTTAAACCACATTATAATATGCAAGAAATTAAGTAAAATAAAATTTATGAAAGGTGTATATATAAACAATTGAAAGCACAGAGATATTATCTAACAATGCAATCTTACAACTGTCCATAAGAATAAACTGCACAAATGATGAGTTTATAATAAAATTTCCTGTATTCATTATAGTCTATTAAAATTGAATAAAAGCCTCAATCAAACAGACCCAAAATAATTTAGAATTTTTTTTGATAAATTACATTAAGCACCCTTGAAATTTTGAAAAATTAGATAGACCCTCATTATTTTTAAAAGTCAACACATACACCTGGAGAATAACTAAGTTGGCCTGATATGTGTCAATTGCAGTATATGGAGATGCTAACATGGAAATTAATTATATTTAATGAATTAATGTGAAAAAAATACTATAAAATTGCAAAAAAAAAAAGAAAAGAAAATGAGTTTTTAATAAACATACGACATGGGCAAAATATTTTATAAAACTACCTAAATAATAAATAAAAGGAGCTAGATTTTATACCATACAACAAAAATGCTTTACAAAACTACCAAAATCACAAATTAAAATAGGCATGGTTCACGTTTTTAAATGGTTTTATTTACCATTAAAGCAAAAAGTGTACCACTCCATGCGTATTAATATCTTAATAAATTTCTAAGCTCAAAAGTACTGGCCTCATGCATTTATTAAATTGCTCATTGTAAAAAATATATTAAGATGATGTTTCAAGTTTCTACCAAATTTGATAATTAGGAATTGTCATAGAACTTTGTGTGAAGATGAAAGGGCTAAGGAATATTTATATACCAACCAAGCAGTTTCACAAAAAATTAAAAAGAAAAACAATATTTTCTTTTTATTTTTATTTTTTTTCATTTGTAAATATTTTTTCATATTAATTCATTTAATATGGTTAAGTAATTGCTATGTTAGCATCTACATCTACATCAATTTACACATGTGTCCAACTCATTTTTTGATGGAGGTGAATATTGACTTTCGAAAATAACAGGACTATCCAATTTTTCAAGTTTTTAGAGGTGATAATGTAATTCATTTTTTTTTTTTATAAATATTTAGGCCCACAAAAGGAATGGCATTTGCATCTGAGTTTTTCGGTACGGATTTTTAGACTAAGAACCTCATTTTTTTATATACTTATAGATATAAAGTGTTTTTTCAATTTTTTTATAGATATAGAGTATTTCTTTAACTTTTTGAATGTTATAAAACATTTAAAAAGCAATGACTTCGGAACATTTTATTATTATTATTATTTTGTGGAGGACTCGGATGGCTTTTGTATGTTGCAATGCAACGCCCAGCCGCAAATTTTGACTCTGGCATTTGAATGCATTGCAATGCAACGACAGCCACGACTTTATATATATATATATATATAGCTTCATCTATTTGGCAATTCCCAGCTTTGAAAATATATAATATATTGTATATAAGTTGAATATTAATAACATATCATATATGTATGTTATATAATATATATGTTGTTTTTTAATAAATAGAATGCATTTTATAAAAGTAAATGAAAAAGTTTAGCACTTATATAGGAAAAAAAAACTTTTATAAGAATTTTATGGATAAAGTGTTAAAATTTTTCGGGAGAAGAGTTTAGCACCTGAAGGACTTAATGCCCGTGGATACTCTTGTACACTACATATCAGAATTACTGCTTATGATATTGATGGGGCCAGTGAATTACATAATTGAGGGGAAGACAAATTATTTATAAAAAAAAAAAAAAGAAGTAAAAAGCTTGACTTTTGACGACTCCCAAGTCTTCTCTCCTGTCTGGCATTGTTTCCTGATAAGCTGCCTCGTGTTTTTGGATCTGAGCTACTTTTGCACCATCTCCTTCAATCTTCATTATCGTCCTTCTTAGCAACTTAGCTTTTCTTTCCTGGATGGCTACCTCTCGTTCTTCCGTTACTCATACTTGCTGCAACTGGGACAGTAACCCCACTAGGATGATCCAACTTCAGGAAAACACCGAGGGATCTAGTCCCATCTCTTCTTCTGAAGGATTTCAGTACGATGTTTTCTTGAGTTTCAGAGGGGAAGATACTCGCAATAATTTTACAAGCTTCCTACACAATAAACTTGTGGGTGCTGGGATTCAAGTCTTCAAGGATGACAAAAACCTTCGAGCTGGAGAAGACATCCTTCCCAGTCTCATGGAAGCTATTGGGAAGTCCAGGCTATCCATTCCCATATTTTCCCCAGATTATGCTTCCAGCAAGAGCTGTCTCCATGAGGTGGCTAAGATGAACGAGTTTAGGAGTACAACAGGGCAAATTGTGTTGCCTATCTTCTATGGAATCGAACCATCTGATGTTCGACAGCAGACAGGCCCATTCAAGGAGCCCTTCCAACAGCATCAGAAGAATGGAGTTGACTCACAAGTTCTTGACCAATGGAAGACGGCTCTGGAAGAGATTGGGTTTCTAAAAGGATATCCTGTGGGGCCGTAAGTCTCTTGCCTTAAGAAGTGGAAGAAGCTTTGTCTTAATCTTTTTTTTTTTTTTTTATATCTTTCTTTTTTCTTTATAATAATTGCAAACACAATTCCAAAACCATTAATCGGGCTTGCACCAATTTTAAAGCCGCCAAGCGTCTAAAAACAGAGGGAGTGATTTTTTGGGTTTAGCGGCTGTTTATGAAGTAATTGCATATTTTTAAAAGCTAGAATGAGATCGAAGTGTTTTTGGGAGTTGATCCATCTACACTGATCAATATGTTGATGTTGCATTTGTACTTTGCCCATCCTTTTTCGACTTTTAAATTGCATCACTTATTTCTCCATGTTGTCGCTTTTTCTTTCACAGCGAAGTAGATCAATCAAAACCTGTAGAGGAAATTGTTTCAGAAGTTACATTGCTGTTGGGGACCCGTGAAGTTCTTGTTGAAGATAATTTAGTTGGAATGGAGCAACAAGTGGAGGCAGTTGTTGAAATGCTTCGTATTTCCTCTGACGGTGTGCGGGTAATTGGAATCTGTGGTATGGCCGGCATTGGCAAGACAACTCTTGCCAAGACAGTATACAACAAACTGCATCGCGGTTATGATTGTTGCAGTTTTATATCCAAAATTCGAGGACATGATATCCTTTCTTTGCAAAATCAGTTGATTTCAGATCTCAGACGGGAGAAATTTGAAAGGATTAATTCCTACGAGCACAATGTAAAGTTTATTAGAAATAGATTTACGTTAAAGAAGGTCTTAATCGTCTTAGATGACGTGGACAAGTTGGAGCACCTCGAAGCATTTGGTGTGTCCCCTCAATGTTTTGGCCCTGGAAGTAGGATCATCCTGACTACAAGAAATCCTGATATTCGAGCTGGCCCCAAGGTTGCAGAATGGTATGGAGTGAAGGACCTGGAGATGAACGATGCTCTCCAGCTCTTTTGTAGGCATGCTTTTCAAAAAGATCTTCCTGAGGAAGGGTACTATACTTTGTCTCTTCGAATTGCTGAGAAGATTGGAGGAAACCCTTCAATTATTCAGTTGGTAGGTTCTCTTTTGTACGACAAGCGAGACAAGAAAGAATGGAACGAGGTTTTACAGCAATTAGATAATTGTGATGATGATAAGATGTGCGAATTGCTGAAAACAATTTATGATGATTTAACCGAGCCGCAGCGGCAGATGTGTCTTGACATAGCATGTTTTCTCTGGGGTGAAAGCATTACAATCGCCTCTTACATGTGGCATGACTGTGGATTCTATCCAATCGATACAAAAACAAAACTCGTAAGAATGTCACTGTTGACAGTTGGAGAAAACGATGAGATGCTGATGAATTACCCTGTCAGCCAGTACTGTAAGGGGCTTGTTATAAAGGAACATGATAATCCTGAAATGCGTAGCAGGCTATGGATTCAAGCAGATGCATTAGCTGTTCTCAAAGGAAAAAAGGTAATTTGCAATTCTATTTTTTCAATACCCTTAGTTTATATCTTATCTGTATTTTACTTATATCTAGTCTTTGATCTATGGTACAATTTGTAATTTGATCTCACTGATGAAAATTTAACCCAACATCTGGTTTCAAACCAGTGAAAAAAACACTAGTAAACTGATACCAAACCAGCAACCATGCAAGCCATTAAAGTCATACTCCATGTCCAAGCGATGAGTGCACCTATTTCTCTAGACTAGTTGTACCTTCAAATAATACGAAGTGTTAACAGCCCATATATTAACAGATGGACTGCAATTTCATTGGTTTTTCTCTTTCCCTTTACTTGGATGGCAGGGATCAGATAAAGTTAAAGCCCTGTGTCTCCAGTTTGATAATGGCTTGGAGACCTCCCCTTCATTGCTCATGGCTGAAAATTTTTCCAGTTTGAGCAAGCTTAGGTTCCTTAGATTGGATGGGACCAAAATCAGAGGAAATTTTGAGAATCTTCTGCCCAATTTAAGGTGGTTGGACTGGAAATATTGCCCTGAGATCCTGGAAGAAGTACAAAATCTGTATTTGGAGAAATTGGTGATCTTGGATATGTCATGGAGCAAGGTGACACATAAATGGAGTGGTTGGAACCCTATTACGGAGGTAATGGAATGCGTTACCATTGAAGCTTCACTTAAACTAAATTTCTACTGCTGATACATCTCACCACATATATATATATGGTTTTTTTTTTCTACTTGGCAGAAAGCGACAAACCTAAAAGTCTTACAGCTGGCTGAATGTAATGATTTGCATGAATCTCCACAGTTTCCAGAATACAGACAATTAGAAAGACTCGATTTTGGAGGGTGCTCTCGGTTGAGCAAAATTAACATACCTTCTGGCACGATTAAAACTTTAGTTTACTTAAACATTAAGGGCTGTAGTAATATCACCAAATTGCCTGAAGAACTGAGTTCCATGGGGACTTTGCAAACGCTGATTATCGATGGAACTGCCATAACGAGAATTAGTTTCGGGACAGAAATGAAGGAACTTAGACAGCTTAGTGCTTGTGGATGTAAAAGCTTAAAAATATTAGACAACTCCATTGGTGCGTTAAAGTCTCTTTCACATCTGGCATTGGATGATACTGGCATAGATATACTCCCTGATTCAATCTGCTCACTCCCAAGACTTCAGACCTTGTCATTAAATAAATGTGAAAATGTCGACGAGCTTCCGTATGATATTGGACGACTAACGTCCCTTGTCAAACTGAACTTGTCATACACAACAATTGGGGAACTCCCTCCTGGGGTCAAAGATTTGAAGAATTTGCAAGATCTGGAAATGGCTGGAACTGGTCTATCAGAATTTCCTGAAGATATATCAGAATTAACAAGTTTGAAAATTATTGATTTCTCAGACTGTCGCTTAATGGAAGGAGGAATTCCTGATAGTATCACCAGACTGTGTTATCTAAAAACTTTGAAGCTGTCAGCTACAAAAATTTCCAGACTTCCAGACGGCATCTCTGGGCTTTCTCAGCTGCAGGTCCTTGACGTCTATATGTGTGAGAAACTTAGGGTTTTGCCAGATCTGCCTGCTAGTTTGACTTTCCTGTATACTGGACCACATAAAACATTCTGAAGCAATTTGTGTGTACAGTGTTAAAACAATCTTTTGATATATTTACCAATATTATCGATAAAGATGAGTATTTACTGTGAATGTATGTTTTTGTGTTCGAATCCATTATACAAATAGCCCCGTGAATAAGTTAGTGTTATAAATATATGATTTTACGTGGATGTCTATTTAGTTTCTCCAAGACCCAAAATTTAGGGATATTCCAAACCGGTGTGTGCCCATAAATCAATAAATAATGATAAGTTAGGAAAATTTTATGGTCCCGCTATTAATTTTAATGGGATCTGTTCCGTCACTATCTAATGGTTCACACCATATTCAATCACAATCGAATTACTTAAATAGTTAATATTTCATTTACTATATTTATTTTAATGGTTAGATTAACAATGAGACATTTGACCGTAAGGATAAAAAACTACTAAAATGCGCAATTTTAACTGTCTCTTTCTTATTGATATATTTTATAATCAATCTTAAATATAATTATATATAGTTTTTTTTTTCTCTTTCTTTATCGATGTTTTATTATGTACTCTTTTTCCATTCAACCCTGAAATAAGTAGTAAGTTATTAATAATTTTTTTGGATAATGTCATGCATACCACCTTAATTTTTTAAAATCATTCAATTTACTATCCCTATTTTTAAACTATTAAATTTGGTATCCAATCAAAACTTTTTGAGTCAACATTCATATCCCAATTAAATCACCAAATGGGCATTTGTATATTACTATTCATAGCATGACATTTGTCATCCGATTTGTAAAAAAAGAAAACCTATGGAGGGAAAGTAGAAAAAAATAAAAAAGGATAAACTTAACCCAAGTTAATCATCTTCTTCTTCACAATTTCTCTCTCCCTAAACACATTATTTCTCTAAACTCATTTTCTTCCTCAACCCTCTTCATCCTTAATCCCCTTTCTTTCTCTAGCTTCCTTTTCTCCCTCTAAATAGTGCCCTTATCTAGCCAAACAGCCCGTGGCCATCTCCCTTGACACATTCGACTTTCTCTTGCTCTATCTAGTTTTCTCCTCTAGGCCGAACACTAATTCAAACTCAGTCATCCATCTTTGAGTCACTGCACCATCATCTTCCTCACCAAGCCATCATCCATCTTCATTACTAAGGATAGAGCACAACAACTTGAACTCGATAAATGAATCCAAGCCTCCTACTAAGTCAACTCAATTGCACTCACCACACTTAACACAGTACTGAAACACTGCTTGCTACTGTCGTTCTCCATTCACCTTCAGTAGAATATTAGGGAGAGGCGTTGTGGAGCTAAAAAGGAGAAAGAAACCCTAAGTTGAGGATTTAGACAAACGAGATCAATCGGTTCTTTGAGATAAAGGAACAAAGAATATTGAAACGACGTTGAAATGTTTCCTAGAAAAAAATTAAATTTGAAACAACAGGGCAAGAACATTTCAATAGAGAATTATATATGTGTGTATATATATTCTTTTGTAATACGTTAATATAATAATTTTCTTTTGATATTATTATTTTTTCCTTTTTTGTAGTCTCTCTTATATTTTCTTTTTTTGTTTTAATATGTTAATATAATTTCTCTTTTTCTCTACTTAAAGAGACATTATGAGGAAAAATATGGATAACTTGTGGGTTGATGCTTCCCTTGGATTAGGTTTGCCTTTTTTATTTTTATTTTTATGTTTTTCCTTCATGGTTTTAATTTTTCCTTTTTCTTTTTAAATCGGATGACACATATCACATCATGGGTGGCTATATACAAATGGTCATTATGTAATTTAACTGTGATGTGAACAATAACTCGAAAAATTTTGATTAAGTACCAAATTTAACAGCTTAAAAGTTGATATACTAAATTGAATATTTTTTTAAAGTTTAGGTAATATTCATGATATTGTCTGTAAACTTTTCATATCTCCAAAGCTTTACTTTATCTTTTTATGGGGAGAAAAATGAAATAAGAAAAAAACAATAATGGACAAAAGACACAACACCTGATACAATTTAATTTTAAAATGTAAAGTCAAAATTAACATTAACAATTATATTAAGTCAGTTAAGTAAAATAGCAAGACACAACCTTTAGAAAAAAAAAAAAAAATGAATCACGTTTTATTTAACAATTCTTGATTTTAGTATCTCATGTCACTAATGAGAGTCATCTACAAAAACGAAAAAAATGAAAACCAATCAACATTTATATTTTCTTTAAAAATTGAAACATAATATTTTAATTGTCTAAATTTAAGAGTGAATATCAAATTTGATTTGGTTATTTATTTCTTTTTTCATGTCCTTTTTTTATATTAGTCGCTCCTTTTGTTTTTGTTATTTGTGGATCAAGTATTGCATTGTTCCTAATGATATTATGACAAGTATTCTCTTCGTGAAAGTTTGTATGAGAATGAATATTCTTAGAGATATTAATAACCTTGCTTTGCTTAAGACACAGAATTATAGCTGTCTTGACATGTTGATCCTTCTTTACTTAATAAGATGGCTAATTAAAACAAGTCATTATGAGTTTTACAACAATGTTGCTTATTCTCAAGTAGTTTTGACATATTTTTTTATTTTGGAGTTACTTATTGCACTTCTAATCCATCTCTTCAAAATATAATGAGAAAAAATGTTAAACACACCTAAATTATGAAAACAGATAATGAATGCTGACAAAATGATCCATATTCAAATGAACCAGCAAGAAGGATAATACATCAGTGAATTCAACTCATCGAAGAGGTGGGGGCACACCGCTGCCTCTATAACCGACCATACACAAAGTCAATAAGTTTTGCCTTCCACTCTATGTAGTAAATAAAAAATTGTTTTGTTACGTAGTAATAGGTAGACATGTTTTCTGAAAAGGAAAATGTAATCAATACTTCTTACAAAATTCATAAGCAAGCAATTTTTTTTTTTTTAAAAGTAGAGATTCAAATTAGACATCAGGCTTTTTCAACAACTTATTAACCGGTAAAAAACTTAAACCCAACATTTTTTTTTCGTGTAAAAAAGACAATACACTAAAAGTTTAAAAAAAAAAAAAAGACTATCTTAATCTTATTTCAACTAGCAGATACGTCGTAACAAACACTGCAACATTTCATTCGCATGCAATGCACATTTGCTAACTATTGAATGGCACATCATATAGATGACATGCAGTAATATGCAACTATGTATCCCTTACAGGCTAAATGGATCGGTACTATTGCAGGGTCTAGAGAAGCATCTATTCAAAATGTCAGTACAGAGGAAGTAATGTTTTACACCACTTGATTGCCCGTTTGTTTCCCTTCCATCAAATTATCAGCGTCACTGAGTCTCCAATATGAATTTTTCAATGCCAATGTACATCGACACCCTTTTCCTTTAATGTGGATGGATCTGGAAATTCATGTAAGGAAGGACAGTCTGATATGGTTAGTCTTGTCAGATTTGTCAATTTGTCAAGTCCATTGAGTGATACTATTCCACTGCTTGATATGGTTAGGACTCGCATTGCCTCAAGACTTTCAAGCCCTTCGATTTTCTGAATTCCTGGGCAGCCCGAAATTTCCATCTCCTGCATATTTTTCATGTTCTCAACATTCGGCATTTCCATCAACGACTTACAATCTTGAATAGACAAAACTAAAATTTCCAAAGGAAGTGATGGGATATGCTTTAAGTTTCTGCAACTTAAGGTTAATGTCATCAGAGAATCTGGAAAGTCGGGTAAGTCTGTGAGTGATGGAATGCACAACCTCAACGTCCTCAGGGAGGCACATCGATTCAGCCAGTATAAAAAATCACATCCCTCAGTCTTCAATCTCTTTGATTCCACACGCAGGGAAGTTAAAGTGACGGGAAGCTTTGGTAGATTCTGAAGGTTGCTGCAGGAGGTACAATCAAGGGTCTGAAGAGACACGAGATTCTGAATGCTTTCTGGCATATTAGAAATGCCAGTATTTCTTAACATCAAGGCTTTCAGAGACCGTAGTTTCCCGATATCACTAGGAAGCTGTTTCAAGTATCTACACCAGGATGCATGGATTTCTTCCAGCCTTTCCAACTCTTCGAAACCCAGGGGAAATTCTGTAATGAAGCAAAATTCCATTTTTAATATTCTCAGTGCTTTGAGCTTTGTAATTGATTTAGGTAGTTCGGAAATGCTTGTCTTTGACACATCCAACTCTACCAATGTGCTCTCCACTTCACCAACTAAAGCTGTGAGTGTCTTTATACCACGACAACCCCGTAGCGACAGATGCCGAAGTTTCATCTTTTCCCCAATGAAGAAAGGAAGCTCAGTAATGTTGGCATAATCAAGTTTGGAGATTTTGACGGACTGCAACTTACGAGATGAATCAGGTGGATGACTTAATGAGAAACAATTAATGGCAGTAAGAAAATGGAGGTTTTCCAAATGGGCAATCGACAAAGGAATTTCTTGCAAAGAAGTTCCATCAAGAGGAAGCTCCTTTAGAGCTGTCAAGCAACCCACTTCTCCTGGCAGCACTTGAAGTTCAAGGCAATACCTCAAACTTAAGGTTGTCAAACGTTGTAATTTACCAATAGAAGGATCTATCTTAACTAGCCGCGAACAATGCTCAAGGATTAGCATCTCCAAATTTGGGCAAAAAGAGAAGTCAGGAGTCAATATTAGGTTACAACAGCCTGTAAGCTTCAGAACTCTTAGTTGCGGCACCTTCAAAAATGAAAAAGAAAGAGGCAATATCAGTTATCCTTCAACGATAAATTTAATTCAGTAACCAACCTATCTAGCTAGTTCCTCAGCTGAGGTAAGATGTGCAAAAACATGTTTAAAAGAATTTACCTTAATTTTCTTCCAACCTCCCCAGTCATCCGGTATCCCGCTCCATGACATATCCAAAACTTCTAAACATTGGAAATGATGTTTTGCTAGCAAATCTGGAGGACATTGCCATAAAAAATCTCTTTGCCTCATAATGTCGCGATTTGTGCTTCCAGTGATATCTGCATGGTCCAGCTTTAAAAACCTTACCTTATCCATTCTCTCAAATCCTGGTGAATCTAGAAACTCTAATGGAACACGCTCACGCTGGGTTTCATCTGTTATAATGTAAAGTACAATTACTAAATATGGCCAAGTAATAGCAGCGAAATAGATGTTCAAACAAATCGATCTTTCCTATTCCAAAATTAGAGTAAACAAAAGAAATCCGACTGAGCATACATGATGTAGGACAGCACAAGCGAACTAATTTATAGTAATGGAAAGTACGTGTAAGATACGGAAATTGACTTAGAAAACTAAATTATGTAATAATTATAATAACTGTTAAGAAAATTCACCAAAAGTAATAAAGGGTTTCTTTAAAAATTTATATATATATATATATATATATATATATATATCTCCAAACCTTGAATTCCTATGTTCACCTAAACCTAAAGTGATTGAAACCAATGCCAAATACAAAATACAAAGAATGCCGGAAGCCAAGAATTATAAATAAAGTAAGTCCAAATTGCTGAATATCACACACTAGCCACGTACCATTGAAATTCAAATTAAGTCAAACGAATCGAAGGAATATTTATATTGTAAAATTGAAATCAACTAAGAATTAACTTTGTAATGTCTTAAATAGGGGAAAAGAAGAAGAAGAACAACAACAAACAAATCAATAGAGATATCATTATTATTTTTTTCATTCAATCCATGATCATGACAAGAAAAAGTAATTATTTAAAATTGAGGCCAAATTTGAGCCATACATATAACTACTTAAAAAACTAGAAAAGTAAACTAACAAATCTAATTAAATTTTGTGCAATCTAATAGACTAAACATAATAATAAAACTATCTCTAACCTAAATATTGATCCAAATAAAAAAACTAAATATAAAAATCTTCATAACCTAAATATTTATTTTACTGGAAATCTGATACAAACACCATATGGTCATACCATTCAGTTTGAGTAATGGGATTTTTGTCTAATGATTAGAAAAATTTATAAAATGCATCTAGGTTAAACTATCATCTTTGCAAAATCATGCGTTTCAAATCTAAATTCTAGCATAGATTTGAAAAGAAGACATAAAGTCATTTGCAAGTTCCTCGACTTTAGCTTAATTAGAGAGAGAAAGAAGATAGAGAGAGGGATGCCATAGGTGAGAGATTAAAGAGAGTACAAGCGAGAGAGGAAAAATCAATAATCTAATCCTAGATGCAAAGGTTTCTTTTCTTTTTTTTTTTTTTTTTTTTTTTTCAGGGTTAGGGTTAGGAGGAGAAGAGGAGGAGGAGAGAGAAGGAAAAATGTGGGGAAAAAAAAAAAGTTGCCAACGTGGAAAAAAATATTTTAATTAATGTAATCCGTCATTTCAACATTCGGACGGAAAAATGGATGGATTTTGTTCACAAGTTCCATGAGTGAAATTTTTAAAAAGTGATTGTATTTTCTTACAACAAATTTCTGTTTAGGTATAATTTTGTTAAAAGCGAAAAAATTCAAGTATCGTGAGTGAGATTAACCCATATTATGTATTTTCAAGATATTTAGTTTCAATGAGAGTTTGTTTTTTGAGTTATTACTCATTATTATAGATATATTGTATTGTCTACAAACTATAATACAGTTATGGTTAAAGTTTTCAGTTAGTTCTAGTTGTAGTGTTGTCTTTTCAAATTGGATATCTAAACTCATACGATATAAAGTATAAGGTTGGACCAGTTGAAAATAGATATATTAGATCACGTTATATGTAATTTCCATACTACACATTTATACTTGATTCATGTTATTCAATTATATTGATGTATGTGATCATTAAAGGGTTTGTTATGACATATGTGACAAAGCTCGCTTTGGTCTTATATTAATATGATTAATGGATCGAATTCTTTCAAGATGCATTTGATAATGGTAGACCCCAAAAAAAAAAAAAAAGAAAAAAATTTACCAAAAAAATGATAGCAAAAATTGTGAGTACTCATATGGTTTATACACAATTATAAGGTTTATTTCAAATAAACTAATTTTGTGGGCTCATATGTGTAAATTAAATTAAATTAATTGTGTAGTAAGACTATCATAACATATAAAATCCAAATAAAGTGATATAATAAAGTTATGAGTTTTAACTACATATATATACACATGTATATAAAATACGAAATATTATATATAAAAATCAGATATATTGTTTCGTATTTTGATAGGCAAAATAAGAAATAATAAATATAGACTTATATATAAATATATGGTCATGGTTCCTAAGTCATGCTTACACATTACTCTTCTAACTTCCCATCATTAGAGAGGAAATCTCCTAAAAACCACGTATTGTCTTGGAAGATGAAACCATTCAAATCAAAGGGATTTTGTGCATTTTCTATATCATGTACTCAGATACACTTCTACAATTATTTCTATATATTTGTGCCAAGGACGGATCCACGGGGGTGTTGGGTAGGGGCCCCAGCGCCTCCCCACCCCAAAAACCAAAGACCAGAAAAAGTTTACTTTTTGAATTTTTTTAAATTAAAAAAAAAATATATATTATATGTATATTATAAAAAGCACATAACAACACAAAACTAAATATGGTCTAGTGGTTAAGTGTATGATTATACTTCTATGAGATCATAAGTTTGAATCCCATAAGTGTATTTATTACTCTCTTTTCCTTTTTATCAAGTACATTTTATTGCATTATCTTTTTTCTTTCGCACATTCTTTTTTTTTTTAATTTTTTTTCTTTCATAATAACTAATAGAATTAAATTCATTTATCATAAAATTATATTTAACTAAATAAACTCTTGAACAATTATTTTTTATTCGTAGTGCACTACAACTAATAATTATATTGTTCATATTATAAATGTTATGATTTTATCGTATAAAGTATACCATCTATTAACTCTATTTTTAATTGATAATTAATTTTGAAGTTATATATATATATATATGATATGTTACCAAATTCACTAAATACCTTTAATTATTTATTAAATAATTTTTTCATATTTATGAAGTTAGAAAATATTATAGTAAAATCATTAATAAAATTTTTATGCATATACAAGATGCAATATAGTTTTAATAGTAACTAAATTCATATACATAATTTTAATATTAACTTAATTAAAATCCAGCTCCTCAATCATATCATCCTGCGTTTGTTCCTGATTTGTGCCCTAATTTTGCGCATGTGTTGCTTAATTTAGGGATAAGATTTAATCTCAACAAATATGTCTTGTCAAAGAAGGAAAATTGCAAACCAAAATTAAAACAAAGCAAACAATAGATAACAAGACCTGCTAAACTTGAAAAAAATACTAAGGAATTTTTTTTAAGGACTTTGTATAAAGCAAAAAGATCCCTAAAGAAAGAGTTTATTAAAATGATGATGTGGTAAGGTAACAATTCGAGGGTTTAGGATGCTCTAGGACTTGTTTGTCATTGTAGAATCTTGTGGATGCATTGCTCCACGTATGAATTGTTCGTAACTATTGGGTGTTTCAGTTCCACGTAATTATAAATGTTACGTAAAAGAAGGAAATCACACTCGCTCTGTCGCCCAACATATTCTACATGCCAATTTAATGATTTTTTCAATTTCAAAACCGTCATTTAGTTTTGTCTATTTTACACTAATTGTGCTGAGGATGAAATTAGAAACAGAATTTAATGCAACTCTGCTAATATTGAACTTTGCTGCTTCATTCATCGATAATACATTGACTGGCCAAACCAACACCAGGAATGGCTTGTGACCACCTAGGGACCTTTCAGCCTTTTTTTTTTTTCAATTTTCTAAACATTTTTCCTTTTTTTCTGTTTTTTTTTTTTTTATATATTTGGCAAGCGGTATAATTTATTTATTTTATTCTTTATTTATTTAAATTAATGATTTGAATGAATCAGATTACTCCACATGTCTAGGTTGATGGAAAAACTTAAGTTACTAAAAAAAGTCTTATTTGATCAACGTTCAGCAAACCTTGAGATTTAAATAAAGCAAAACAAAATTGAAAAAAAAAAAAAAAAAAGAAGAGAGTTTACAGCTCAAAGGAAATCACACATTGATATATAAAGGCGTACTTTATTGTTTATTTAAGGGTTAATGGTACTACAACTTTGACAAAATATATAACTAAATAACTGAACTTTAAATTTGATCAATTTAGTATTTTAACTTTGAAATTGACCACTTTAATATCTAAAAAGTTTTAAAATTGATTAATTTGGTACCTTAAATAACTTATTGAGGGTGTACAAAAAGTGCTTTCAAGTATCAAATTGATCAATTTTAAAATTCAAGTACCAAATTAATTAATTTAAAGATTCAAGTATCTAATTGCATATTTCGCTAAAATTCAGGTACCATTCATGATATTAACCATTATTTTAATAACCTAAATGTTTCATTCTTTGTTTAAAATTGATCTATAATGTGGAAGAAATCAACCTGTCCAAATAAAAATTACACAAATATAAATTATATAAAATTAATTATCAAAATACCGACGCAAAATCATTAACACATGAATCGCATATATAAAATGCGACTCACATGAGTACATGAATAACTTTTAGCAAACATGATTCACTATTGCACCATATAATTATAATGAATATATTAGTAAATTGCATTTCTAGAATGTGATTCATTAAGAAAATAGGTAGATTGCATTTTTAATATGCAATTTAACAATGTATAACTTTTGCTAAATTGTATCTTAAAAAGATGAATATTTAGTAAAATTATAAGTTATATGGTAAACATGCGATTTAGCATTGATTATTTTGAAATTAAAATCATCTTATTTATATTTAAGAATATTTTTTTTAAATTAGCAGACATAATTTTCACCCCCATAATTTTGTTATAGATATTAAACTTACTACATATGAGATTACATAAACATGATATCTTTCTTAGACTTATTAAATATCAATTTTAATATCAAGTTTAATCTATTCAATATATCTAATTTCTAAAGTTTTTTCTATCTTATACCTCTATGCTAATTCCATTTTGTATTATGCTTTCTCAAAATTGTTCTTTCATATTAATATAATGATTGAAATATTATGTATCGGTAACTTTCAACTTTTATACCTCTTTTTGGTTACCTTTTTATATTGAACCTTTTTAATATTATCGTTACATGAAATATTACTGTATATATTGGTACTTTTTCAATATCGCACCTCTTCATTATTACCTCTTCAATTACACCTTCTCAATATTGTTTTTTCAACTTATTGAAATTTATAAAATATTACATTTTTGTATTGATATTTTTCGTTTTTGTATCTTTTCACAATTACCTTTTTATATTGTTCCTTTCCAATGTTACCGTTTCAGGAAATATTATTTAAATGCCAATGACCTTATAGTTTAGTGCATCTCCCTTGGTCTTTATATAAGAAGTCTTAGGTTCAATTCCCTTCTCCCCGTTGTAATGACAATATATATATATATATATATATATATTTTACTTACCTTTCCAATAGATAAAAATTTGTTGTTCCAAGCTTGTCGTGGCCTTTGTGTTCCCACAAATAAATATTTAACACATGTTATGAAGTGCTTTCTTTGTTTTAAGGATTTTTTATATTTTTTTAATTTATTTGACATGTATTAGAAATTTATTCGAAAGAACACAAAAGGACAGCATGCTAGAGACAATAAAAGTTTTCACCCTTTTCAATATTACCTTTTTACGCTACTATGTTTTGAAAAAACACTTCATTTAATCCATATCTTTTATGGGAACTTCTATAATATTGTAGGTTACTAATATAAAATTAAAATAATTATAAAAACATAAGTGCAAAAACTTTCAAGAGATTCAACCACATTTGAAAAAAAATTCAACAAACATATAACTGCCAGGATTGTAAAATTTTAAAATTTTATACTCTTGTGATAGTTATAACGGGATGGACCCATCACATCAATGAACAGTTAATCAAAACCCTTAAATTTTTTTACACAATTTTTTTATAATTAATTAAATAATGATATTAGTAGTGGTATGATCCCATGACAAAACTACAGAAGTTCACCTTTCAATAATACTTATAAGTTATGAAAAAACGAAGAGAAATTTGATAAATAACCATTTGGTAGTTGGTATATATATTACATAACTAAACATCTACAATTTATTGTAATTATCTATATTATTTATCTTATCTTATTATAATATATAATTTCAGAAGTTTTATAATATTGTAGATTTTTTTATTAACTTTTCATATCATAATTACATTTCATTAAAAAAATCACTAAGCTTTTTTTTCTTTTTTTTTTTATTTGCAACTTTTACACAACTATTTTTGTCATAACTTAAAATAAAAACTTTTTTAACTGCTATAGTATTTTATATAATCATTACTAACTAGTTAATGTTTTAATAGGGAAAGACTTCCTATATCCACAAATGCGCTGAAATAAAATAAATAAATGAGAAACCTGCAAAAGTACCTGAACCGGGAATTTCTATTCCGAAATCCCTAACCGCGCGGTGCATCCAGATTTCGTTATTAGCATCAACTTTCACCAGCGACAATACAATGAGTGCTTCAATGTCAGCAAAGGCGAAAGAAAGAAAGGAGTTGTGGTTGTACCATAGGTATGATGCAATTCGTCTGTCCAAGTCAATGGGGATGCATGCGATGTCTAGAAATGTCTTCTTTTGCATTTCATCTAACCTGTCATAACTCATCCTTAAAATACTTTTGAGATCCTTACCTCTCAGGTTTTGATTCATGCTTTTCCATTCTTCCTCATCCTTCCCATAAAGTAAAGAACCCCCTATCTCGAGGGCTAAACATGGGTTATCAAAACTACTAAGTCGGGCTTCTATTTCCCAATATAAATATGCAAACCTAAGGCGTGTAAAAGTAGATAGTGGATGGCCATTTCTGTGTGCATGCTTGCCGAAGAATCCATAAGCCATGTCACCGAACAGATACGGTATTGGCAGGATCGCATAATCGGAATGAGGTAAAGGAATCTCAGTGGTATCATTTGCTGTAATTATTATTCTGCTGCCTGGACCAAACCAGTCAAGCTGTCCCACAAGATCCTCCACATGAGAACTCTCAGCAATATCATCAAGGATAATCAGAACCTTCATATGCTGAAACCTTTGTTTGATTAGACTAATCCCTTCAGCATCTGATGCAAAGACCTCACACCTTTTATTGAGGAGGTCAGATATCAACTTAGCTTGCAAGTGCTTAATACCATCACGATGTTGAGTCCTTTCATCTATTTCTGTAAGAAAGCTGCAACCTTCAAAACTCGAGGATAGCAGATGGTACAAAGACTTGGCAAGAGTTGTCTTGCCAGTCCCATCTCTACCCTGAATTGCAATGCTCCGTACATCATTAACCTCAAGATTTAACAAGTTCAAGACGCGTTCCACATGTTCATCAATTCCTACCAAGTGGTTTTCCATGCTCCGATTCAACTTTAGCTTGTCCAAAACCATTTGACAAACTGACTTTACCAGGTTGTGGAATTCTTCTTTCCTGCAAAATAAATAAACAGGGCTAGTGTTAAAGCACACTACAAACAGTATGAGAAAGATAAAGATAACAAGTTTGTCTCAAATAAATAAGTAGACAGTTTAATGCAGTTACAAGCCTTGTAGCTGACAAATGAGAATTTTCAGCTTCACCATGTTGATATGCTAATTCACATTCATTTCAAGAAACAGCTGAATTAGAAATAAGGAACACAAGTTCTTGTATGATTGATTAATTAAACTATTTCACACACAATTAATGGGAAAGCTATTGTTAGGGTTTCATAGAGGTGAGAAAAGGAAAAGGCATTACGTAAAGGTCTCCGGAAGTGACCATGTACTGCAGCTTTCATACAGTAAAGTTTGAAGCCTATCATCAGAGGAGGGTTTAAATGCACAGAAAATGGGTAAAATATGGTTGGTGGAGGAACTCCTTGTGCATTCGACCATATGAGCCAACATCTCAAGGCATGATGAATTTGAAGCATAGCTTTTGGAGAAAACTGGAATGAAGATTTTTCCAGTATCATTGACCTGCATGAAGTCTCCATTTAGTGCAAAAATGCCAATTCCGAAACATTCCATTCTTTTATGTAGACTTTCCACCAAGTTCTTCACCCTGTCCCGTGCGTCGAAACTCAGCACAACATCATAACAGGCAATATCATTGCTGTCTCCCATGGGAAAACGTGATATGTCATGACAAAAGTGCCATCGACCTTTGGATAAATAGTCATGGCTCAGCATCAACGACTCTTGCAATGGCTTATATTGACAACTTCTTAACTGCTGCAAAACCTCTTCCCATATTGCTTTCTCCTTGTTTCTGTAATTTGACAAATAAGAACCTACTGACTGAATTACTCGAGGAATGCCTCTAGAACTCGAAGCAATTTCAGCAGACAGTTGACTATATTCTCCCTCGGCAGTGTCTTTTTCAAACACACAACTATGAAAGAGTTTGAGAGAATGCAGCTCATCCAATTCCTCAACGAAATATCTATGAGGAACTTTGGCCTCTACTAGAAGTTCAGGCTTTTGTGTTGTTAGGATGATCTTCTTTCCATAGCCTAAAACTTGAAGGTCTAGACCAAATGCTTTGATGTGATCTAGGCACTCCACATCGTCCAATACAATTAGAACATTCATATAATCGATTATACGTCCAATAATCTCACGATTGTCCTCAAAGCTGAAATTAAAATACTTTTTTAGGACTGAGACTTTCAATTAGCTCCTTTTGCAGAGAATTGAGTCCTTCTCTTTTAGATCTTTCTTGAATGTCACATATGAAACAACGATGCTCAAATTCGGGAAGGAGTTGGCGATACAGAACCTTTGCAAGAGTTGTCTTCCCAATGCCTGGAATACCACAGATTCCAACTGTCCGATTATATCCGGGGGAGAATTGAAACATTTCAAGTACATTCTGCACGGGCTTCTCCATTGCAACGAAGTTAACATCAAACAGACCAACGCTAACTTCTTCATAAGTCTTTAGCAGCTCGATAACTTTTGAAACAATTCTCATTACATCCCTTGTTTGATGATACCTGCAAAAGGAAAAGGGACAATAACAGCAAAAAGCTATAATTAATTTATATTAAGTAAATTAATGTAACCATGTTATCCTCCAGTGTGAAGATCTTATCTTTTCATTTGTTTTAACCTTGAAACACTACATGGATATCTAAATAAACAACTAAAATAAAGAAAATATTTTCTCAAAATTATTTTTTCTAAAACCAATGGGCTTCTCCCCCCCCCTCGGCCCCATAAAAGACGCTAAACAATCGGGGCTTAATATGTGGACCTTATCAAATTATACAGTTAATAACCCAAATCTTAACCATTTTTACAATTAAATTACCAAAATTTACCATTTCTTTACAATTCACAACTTAAATCATTACTGTTTAACTCTTCATATTTTTTTCAGCAGTAATCGAGAAAATTAAACCGGAAGAGATCAATATTTAGAATTGAATTCAATTAGAGAATATTTAAAGTGATTTTTTTTTTTTTTAAAAAAAGGGTACCTGTTCCAGTGGCTTGTAAAATATTTTGATGTAGCATATTTGGGTCGATCGCTTGAAAAAAATATAAAAAAATTTTTTTTTTCCGGCTTCCTTTTATATAGTAAAAGGTAATAAAAAAAAAAAGGTTTATTTTTTAGACATACCCCTCGTTTATTTCACATTCTTTTCTACTTCCGATCTCTTGCAGAGCCATCCTCCACTTCATGATCACTTGGGAGTCAACCCCTTTTTTCTGGTGCTCTCTCACGAAACCCTCAAATGGATCTCGCAAGTATGGATCAAAAGGTTGACGCCTACCACAGAAGACAGGCAGAATGAAATGTCCTTTTGTGCTCCAACAGTCGTACATCTTAGCCACCCGGTTGAGACATCCTTCGCAGGAAACATAATCCTCAGATAAGATAGGCATGGATAGCCAACTCTTTTCAATAGTTTCCATGGATGTATTATCATCTGAAATTATTCCAGATTTATTGTTATCGTCGATGTAGATTCGAAGTCCTGCAGCCTTAAGCTCCAGGTGGAGTAACTCTGTGAATCGACGAAGTCTTGCAGCCTTAAGCTCCTGGTGGAGTAACTCTGTGAAGCCATGCTGATGTCCTCTAAAACTGAAGAAAACGTCGTACTCGAACTGAGCCCTTACGGTAGATAACGGAACGGAAGAAAAGACTGACGAGGTAGCAGCGTGTTTCTCCTTTCCTCCCGTGGAGGCAGAGATAGCCCTGGAAGGATGCCGTTTTTCTTCCATCCTGCCTCACCCAGTATGAAAAGGAAAAACAAAACTGATTTGTTCTCTGAAATGGATAATATTACCAGCAAGAAGAAAAGGAGAGAAGAACCGAGAAGACTTTTTAGGAGCTTTCACTCAACTAACATGCTTGCTTTTTCCACAAGCTCGTGGCCCACAGGTGCACTGTTATTATTATTTTTTTTTTCCTCAATCACCCTTATTTTTCTCTTTTATAAATATTGCAACTTGAAAGGGTGTAAAATATTATAGGAAAATAAAAAAAGCCTTTTGTTTGTAAGAATAGAAATTTTTTTTTTAAATTGGAATGAGTTTCTAGTTCCCATTCCTTTTCTAATATTTAAACTGCTGCTTTTTTTTTTCTATTATTAAAATTTTATTGCAATCTTATTTTTTTAAAAAATTATTATGATATTTAGATAGTTACAATAGTGACTCCATAAAAAAAATTATTAAAAAATATATTGAATAGTCAATTTTCTACTCAAACTATAGCAATTCAATGATGAAAGTGTATTTTTTTTTTCAAATATCATATATAAATAAAAAAACTTATGTGGCTCTATTTCATTCATCTGTAAATCCATTCATCTAAATAAACCAACAGGAAATGTATTTTAGGAATTGAAATAATATTTTTGAGATTTCCAAATTGGTTTTAAAGGGGAACTTCATTTCTTCTTCTCAAACTGAGAATTACAATTTGTTTCACCCTTAATAACGTATATCTCATTAACTCACTTTATTAAATATAGATTCATTTTTTAACTTAAAATATTAATACATTAAATAGTTTTCTCTAACTTCGGGTGTAATCTATGCATTATTAATTATATTCATTTTAATTTTTCTTTTATTTTCCATATTTTTTTATATATGCATTATATCCACATTCTCATGGCCATTTACAAAAATATAAATGTTTGTCATTTACTACTTATTCTGTTTTATTTTATATTTTCTTTCCATCCATTCTAATTTAGATGTGACATTAAAAAAGAAACAGATTGTGAAAACCTAAAATTTATATAATGAAAATATTCGAGATTATTATTTGTTTACCATCTTTCTTAAAAAAATTACACATATATAATTTATATAAAAAATACTATAAATATGTTGTCACTATATCGTATATAAGATATGTGATATAGCCTTTTTTTTAGTGTATCGCACATTCAACGTGCAATTGTATACCCTATATGCGATACATGTATCACAAGTACAATACGTGATATAAGCAAGTTACTAGTATTTTGCTATATGTATAGCATATGAGGTGTGCGATACACTCAATGTATCGATATTTTATGTGCATCGCGTACCCTATATGCGATACACAAATTTTTAAAAGTTTTACACAGTAGGTCGTTGTATCTCACCTAAAAAATGCAATACACATATAAAACTTCGTATAAAAAAATGGGAGAAAATGGAAAATAATATAAATGAAATAACTTGAATAACTCATAAATATGGGCTATTGAACATAATGCACATATTTTACTTGCAATTAATACTCTTGTAACAAACCCCTCATGATATTTTGTCCTTGTACTTTATTTGTCAATTTTCTTGTGAAAAGTGTTCAGTAGTTCCATTATGTTTCTTATTGCAAACACTTTGTAGGGAACTATTATGGATTAATTTGAGTATTTTAGTAAGAGTTAAAGTTGTGCCTTAGGTGTATTTTGTGTTTAGTTATATAAGGCATTATTTGAGTTAAAATTTTAGGTGACCTGGTATTATGGTGTTGTAGTGTAACTCCTTTAGAGTAATTTGATTGAGTTTAATAAAAGTGTATGTGAAATTCTATTGGGAGGCATTTATGATCATGAGCCTTAGTGCAATCAGAACTCCATTTTGAATTGCAACTCTTTATCTGTATCACTATGTCTTTTATTTATTGTGCTTTACTTTACATTGCTCTAATTTTGTTTAATTTATTAAATTGTTTCTTTTAGGCATTAAAATTGTAAAAACAGATAGAACTTATTGTAAATCTCAATTCATCCCTTTCTTGAGTTTTAGTCTAGTAATATAATCAATTTCACAAGAAGAAGACATGTAAGTAGTGGGGAGGATAATATCCGGTTTGTGTTATCCAATCTTTAATAAATGAATGGTAGTGACTTGTGAAAAAAAAATATATATTACGATTGTAAGTTTTATACAAAATCCTAATATCAATATTAGATATCCCCTTTCACTTAAGCATGTCACGGTTCGAATTCGGATCAGGATCCGGATCAGCATCAGTATTTCATAACTGTAAATTTCGGAATTTAGCTTTATTATAGCACTTTCACTCTGTCTTCACGAGTCTAATAACATTATACACAATATATCGAAGAGGATAAGAATCTATATAATAAATGTATATATCAGGACTACTTATGGTAATTATGTGATAAAAATCACATATGAATGCCCTTGATCCCGCTAACCTTGACCAAAACCCCACAAACAATTAGAAAAAGTACCTGCTCTCCGGCTCATCAATTCTCTTCCAATGACTAGTTTTCCAATAACAATAAAAAATGCGATACACATAATATAGCATTTTTTTTTAGTGTATCACACATTCAACGTGCAATTGTATATCTTATATACGATACATGTATCACAATTATAATATGTGATACAAGCAATGTATTAGTACTTTCCTATATATATCGCATATGAGATGTGCGATACACTCAATGTATCGATACTTTGTGTGCATCGCATACCCTATATGCGATATACAAATTTTTTAAAGTTGTGTACAGTAGGTCATTGTATCTCGCTTAAAAAATGCGATACACATATAAAACTTTGTATCCTCTCTTTAACATGCGATGTAATGATGATATTTTAGTAATTTTTTTATACAATTTATATTTGTGTAATTTTTTTATAAAGATTATAAACACGTGTTACACCCAAAATATTCAATATAATTAATATCATATTGCTAATAATAATCACAATGGGTGAATTATACTAGAAAGTCCCAACGTTTAGGGGTAAGTTCATTTTAGGTCCTAACGTTTTAAAAAGTTCATTTTGAGTCGCAACGTTTGAAGAAGTGGGTCTATTTGAACCCCAATGACACGTGTCAACATGAAAGAATATTTAATCAAAACTCTAAAGACTCTTCTCCTATTGATACGTGTCGCTGGGGGACCTAAATTGACTCTCTTCTTCAAACAGTGGGATCCAAAATAAACTTACCCCCAAACATTTGAATCTAAAATGAACTTTTCGAAATGTTGGGACCTTTTAGTATAATTTACCCTAATCACAATTATAGAACTTTTATATTATAAGTTGGAGTGCAATTATCAAGGTACTAGATATTCATTTCGTTCAAAAAAATGGTATAAGATAAACACAAAAACAAAATGAAAGCAAATATATATGAGAAAAAACCAAAATAATAGATTTTGAAAATATGATAGAATAGTACCGTAATCGAATATACATATTAATGTAGAAATCATAGTTCAAAAATCTAGAATTTAAAGCATAGCAAGCAAATATATAATGAACAAACGCATATATTAAATGTTGATTTGTTGTTAGGATAGAATTGGAGTCATATTCGAGGGAGATGCCGATAAAATCTACGTAGGAGTCTTGCATCTTAAGCAACCTTACCACTTGCATATGGTAACTTGCCATACCTTAAGGGTTACATCATTCATGTGCTTATGTTGTCTAATGGAAAAAAAGGTGTGTAAAAGATTCTTCAATTGCTGACTTTGAAGGCACATAAGTTGCATGCCAATCTCTTTTAAGGGTGGTTAACTCATAGGGATTCATGTATTAAATGTTTTTTTAAAATTTTTCTCTATCTAAGAGATGGTGATGCTAACTGACATGTAGAGAATTCAAATGGCGTTTTTGAATATTCGGGTTATATGTTTTGAAAGAGAGTTAATAAAAATTTGTTTTTAAAATATGTTTATAGAGAATGTTATGCATCTAAAGAACATGTCCTTAGTCTCATTTACTACATCAGGCAAGAATTTGAAAAGAATTGACTACCCCACCGCATGACGTAAGCGAGAGAGTGAAAGGTTGTGTAAGCGCATGTCATCTATATATTTGTTGGAGTTATAGATCCAACTCATATAGGTCTATAACCAAGAAGAGCCTAAACATATATAGGATATATATTTAGAAGACTTTGGAATCAAAGTAAGATGGATCAGCATGCTTTGAACAAGGAGATCTTAAATATATGGTTATATATATTTAGAAGACTTTAAATTGAGATATCCTAAGTATATGTGATATACTTGAAAAAGGACTTGAGATAAGGAGTTGTTTGTGCAAAACAAAGAGTTGGTGATGTACACTTGCAACAAGGGAGGTGCACCGCCGATGTACAAGCCGGCATTAATTGCTCTAGAATGCCAAAGGTCAGCACCCAAATCCAAAACCGCCAGCCTTTAATTAAATGTCGACAGCCTTTAGTGTCTATTGGTTTTCTTTGTGTTGTTGCATAGATATTCTCCTTATTATCCCAGGGTTTGTATGGAACAAGTGTGTGCCTCTTCTCAAGCCTAGATAGAGAGATCTAGAGAGAGAAAGAGAGAAAAGTGAGGAAACCTTGGAGTGAGAGGCTCTAGATGAAGGATATCTTATTCCTATTATAATCCACCAGTTGTGGTGAAGAATTGAGTGATCCATTAGACAGATCTAGTGAAGAAAACTTATTGTACTTATAGTGGAAGGTTTGAGCGTTGTTGGTTCCATGGTTTTTTCCCGATTTGGGGCTTTCCACGTAATCTTAGTGTTATTTCAATTCCGCATTTTTATTTATATTTTGTTGATTGTTAATCACTTTGGCAAGAGGAAAAAGGTCGGATCTTTTCCAAACAAAATTTAATTAGTGAGAGAAACCTAGAGGAGGGAAGACACCTAAAGAATCCCATGAGTTTCATGCTAACACAATTCATTGTAGCATTTTTGTACTTTCTTTTTTAATTGCTTGCAACCTATCATATATAAAATCGCTACTTCACAAAAGGAGGTTGTCATCCAATACTTTCATTCTTGATTGCTGCTGACATTATACCTAGTGTTGGTCTAATATCAAACATAATGTCTCCTCATCCTATTAGAGCCAATGACTTTGTCTCACTAAAGATAAAAATCAAGAATAGGATGAGATAGAATTCTTTATCCAATAATGCCAAGGCCAATGAAACTATATGATTGACACCATCCATGTTACATGCAATCAATAAGCGTTGCGAATATTTCCTATACAAGAAAGTTCCATAAAATGGTGACTACTTGCCTACAAAATTGAGGACTTGAATACATGGAGCAAAACCCCAAAATATTCTTCTAAAGGTCACCTCATTGTTTTTATCAATTAGCCAGCCTTACCAGAACACCTATATACCCAGATTATAACATTTAATTGTTGAATAACATGTAATTGTTAAGAATTTAGGGATCAAAGAGTAACGAAAAAATATATATATAATATATATTTCAAAAAATATGAACCCTAAATCCTCAATTTTGGATCCATGCGATGCAATCAAATTTATAAGGATAAAATTACCTTTTTTGATGCTTTAAAACTCTAGAAATTCGGATATGAGATGTTGCAAATGCGAACACCCTCTACTGTATCCATACGAAAGAATTTCCAATCGAATCTATGTATGTCTAGCACCTTGGAACAATTTCAAGTTTTTTTAGGAACCTCTCATAGAAGGGTCTCTCTTATTTTAGTTATAGAGTTTCTATGTAATTCTAATGTGACGACAAGTGTTTGTAAACCCTAGAGGTGACCATCACCTCCTATTTATAAGAAGATATGACTGTTGGTTACTAACCCTAATCTTATTAGGGTTTTCTCTATTAAACGACAATATCCTATAAAATAATAATTTTATTTAATAATTATTTATTATTCTTAATCTAATTAAGAATACTTATATAATTCCCGATATGGTTATCTAGAATAACCCATGATCCAATCAATTCATCATTTGTGTGTGACCATGTAGGTTAACTTAATGTTGGCAGTAACCCTAAAACACATTTTAGACCTACAAGACATAATTAGTCTCTAGCAAGACATTATGCCTACCCAAATTAAGTGAAAATCGGTGATCCGACTTTACCTATTAACAGTCAGTTACTTAGTCCTTTTGTTATACGATATCTTATAATTAAACATAGGTGTGGATCAATACACTCTTATATTGTTTCATCACATATTTCTTGAATCCAGAGTGTGATTGACTTAAACCAATGATATTGATAACTTCTTATTAATTTATTTGAGCACGACCATGCATTTCTTAGTCTTACTCATCAAGAGGCCCAAACGATATCTCTATCAAATTAATGAGAGAAACAAATCACATCTTGATCACTTAACTTCCTCTACATGATTTATATTATACCCAATCTCAACCTTTATAATAATCCGGTTAAAGATAACATTTGATTGAGTCAAAACACAATATTCCTCATGTTGGAATCCATGGTGATTTCAGGTCTAAGGACTAAACCAACAATGCAAATGAGAAATACTTATCGCATTAATCCATATAGCATTCTCATATTTGGTCATTCAAATACAATGTACTCTACATGTATTCATGTGCTGAATTAATATCTTATATCCATGATCAATAAAACATGATCATCATCTAACCAACATACTAGTCTTAATTCATTATTATTCCATATAATGAACGACTAGGGATAATTCAGAATAAAATTATTTTTCACCTTATGGTTTTACTGTTGAAGTTACATACTTCAATGACATAAGGAATAACTAATTTATTCAAGGAATAATACATTATCAAAGCAAAAATGCCAATAAGAACTTTGATAAAGAAAATGACTCATATTATAAAGATAATAAACATTCAAATGACATAGAATCCATGTTTGATAATTCATCATACAACTTTTTCCAATCACTATAAACGGGTTCACTCAATTTTTGCTTGTCACCTCATGCTCTCTCCTTGTACAACTTATTCCCAAATTTGGGTTGATGTTGATTTAATTGTTTTCCTTTAACTATTCTTAACCGTGACTCAACCTTTGAACTCCTTCACAACATGCTATTCAATTATCAATTCCTTTTCACATTTGAACAGCCTAAGCCTCCTTTCATTGCTTTTTTAGCTTTTTTCTTACGTTTAAGGTTTTAGCAAAATAAAATATAGTTGATAGCACTTAGAAATTCCGAGTCAAACATAACATTGAGGGGCAGGTTAAGTGCCATAGAGCTTGTTTGGTGGCTTAAAGGTTCACTTTGTAGAAAGGCACCGATTACATAGAAAACCTTTAGTTCTTTTATCAAACTTACTACCATTCACTTTGTCTTATCTTATGCTATCTCATCTAAGTAGGCCATTCACAAACTATAATACAAAGGCCAAGGAGATTATATGATTGGTACCATCTATGCTACATGCAATCAACAAGCTATGAGAATATTTCATATATAAGAAAGTGCCATTAGTGTTGACTACTAGCCCATAATATTAGAGGACTTAAGCACACGGACCAAAACCCTAAAACACTCTTCTAAAGGTCACATCATTGTTTTTGAAGGTTAGCTAGCCTTGTTAGAACACCTATGTACCAAGATTATTTGTATTTATAGTGTATAAGATATTTGATAATTCATTGTACAACTTATTCCAATCACTATTTAGATAGTCACTTGCTTTTTGCTAATTGCCTCATTCTTGTCTCATTACACAACTTGTTCCCAAATTTGAATTGATGTTGCTTTAATTGTTTTCAGTCAACTACTCTTGATGGTGACTCGACCTTTGAACTCCATCACAAAGAGTAATTGCACTATGTAGGTATTAAACAGAACAATCCTAATGTAGCACTAATGTATTACAAGAGAAAAGATAATAAGAACCCTGCTTAAAAGACCTACATAAAGGGACATATGTACATATAATCATGTATATAAATTTATTACATACCTAAAATGGTCTAATTGTAGAATGAGAGGTAAAACATATGTCTACCAATCCTTAAAAAAAATTACGCAAATACAAATTATGCTAAAATAATTATAAGATTATCAGCGCTAAATCACATCTAAAATGAAATTTATATGGTAACACATTTGCGTGAGCATGCACTTTCGTAATTTATATGCGGCCATAATATTTACACATAAATTGCATGTCATATATGCAACTAGAGTCACACGTTTTACATGTGATTTACTTGAAAAATATTTTACGTTGGTATCTTATTTTTATGTATTGTATTTACATAATTTTTATTTAGCAAGTTTGCAATAAAACAATTTCCTCGTAAGATAAGGAACCAATCTCTCTTTCAATAGTCCAAACTCTTCCTCACATAGCTAGAAAATGCAGCTCTAAGTTGATGCAAATTGACAAGTAGAATAGACAACAAGAATAGGTTTTAAACCACAGTATGCCATGTAAGAAATTGGAAATTACTTTTTATTTACCTCTATTATTAAAATTAATTACTATAATAAAATCTAATTTTAAAATAGAATGTATACATATTATTAGTACTAATGGATATTGCATGTTTATAACACAATTTTGAAAAATAGAAAAATCCTTTTTAAAAAGAATGATGTTCACGGCTAAAGGTCTCTTCGATTGGGTAAACCTCAGCACGAGGATTAAAAAATCTATTATAAGAAAAGTGATCAAAGACTTCAGATTGCGCATTAAAAGAGGTCAGAGATTTATTACCTTTGTTCTGCTGTGAAGAAGCAACCACTCTCCAAAATGCAAACTTTTTATCATACCATCACAAATAAACTTGGGATAAATGCACATTTTCGAATATCCTTTTTTTTTTTTTTCAAGTGATATCATGTCTAAACATTATATCCTAATTACTTTATGCCATTTGGTTAAAATTATATCATATTTCATTTATAAAAAGTATTTTTCAATAAATTTTTGTAATTATATTCATATGGTCAATATTTGAGTAATTTTTTTTATAGATACAGTGAACATGTTGTACAATCCAAGAAATTGAATATCATGAAATTCAGACAAATTGAAGAAGGTAGAAACAATCGCATAAATTGATGAAAGGTATATACAAAAAACAATTGAAAGCACGGACATACTGAGTGATAATGCAATCTTACAACTGTTTATAATAACAAATTACACAACTAATGAGTTTATATCAAATAATTAGTATTCATTATATACCATAATAGTCCATTAGGATTGAATAAAAGTCTGAATCAAACAAACCCTAACCAACGCTAAAAAACAAAAGAAGAAGAAGAAGAACCTGGCCAATTCGGATACTTGTCTTTTATTTATTATAAATATTAGGCTCATGATTATGGTTAAAATTTGAATATAGTTTTTTTTCTTTTTTTTTTTTATGATGCCACCAGATAAAAAGTAAAAGAATTTGGAAAAAACTTTCAAGGGAAAAAAAATAAAAAGAACTTTCTATTATATATGATCTATAGATATGTAAGACTGAAGTTTTATCCAATCACTACCTATTTCTGCTCCTAAACATTCTCCTTGTGCAGTTGGATCGGAGCAACTGCTACACTATCTTCTTTATCCTAGCAAACGTAGCTTTTCTTTCGTGGATGGTCACCTCTTCTTCTTCAGTTACTCGTACTTGCTATGACTGGAACAAGAACTCCACTAGCACGATCCAACTCTAGGAAATCACTAAGGGATCTAGTTCCATTTCTTCTTTTGAAGGATTTCAATACGATGCTTTTTCTTTTTCTTTCTTTTTTCAGTTTCAGAGGATTAGACACTTGTTATAAATTTACAAATTTCCTATACGATCAACTTGAGGATGCAGGAGTCCATGTCTATAAGGATGATAAGAAACTTCGAGCTAGAGAAGACATCCATCCTAGTCTCGTGGAAGCTGTTGAGAAGTCCAAGTTATCTATTCCCATCTTTTCCCGGATTATGCTTTCAACAAGATCTATCTCCATGAGATGTCTAAGATGAACGAGTGTACTTTCCTATCTTCTATGAAATTGAGCCATCTGATGTTCGAAACCAGATAGGCTCATTTGAGAAGCCCTTCGAGCTAGATCAGAAGAATATAGTTGACTCACAAGTTCTTGACCATTGGAAGAAAGCGCTGCGAGAGATTGGATTTCTAAAAGGATATCCTGTGGGGCCGTAAGTCTCTTGCTTTAAGCAGTGGAAGAAGCTTTGTTTTGATCTTTTCTTTCTTTCTTTCTTCCTTTATTTTAATAATTGCAAATACAATTTCAAAAACCATTAATCGATGTTGCATCAATTTTGAAGCCCATTAATCGATGTTGCATCAATTTTGAAGCCGCTAAGAGTCCTAAATAGAGGGAATGGTTTTTGGGTTTAGCGATTGTTCATGAAGTAATTGCATATTTTTAAAAGTTGGAATAAGATGGAAGTTTTTTGGCAGCTTAAGATCCATCAACACTTGTAAAGGTTGTATTTATACTTTGCCCATCATTTTTCAACTTTTGAATTGCATCCCTTATTTCTCCTTGTTGCACGTTTTTTTCAATAGGAAAGTAGGCTAATCGCAACTAGTAAAGGAAATTTTTTCAATAGTTATGGAGCGATTACGAACCTGTGAAGTTCCTATAAAAGGTAATTTAGTTGGAATAGACCAACACGTGAAGGCAGTTGTTGAAAAGCTTCATATTTCCTCTGATGGTGTGCGAGTAGTCGGAATTTGTGGCATGGCCGGCATTGGCAACATAACTCTTGCCAAGACTATATCCAACAAACTCTGTAGTAATTTAGATGGTTGCAGTTTTATATCCAAAATTCGAGACGGCGGTGTCCTTTCTCTGCAAGCTCTATTGATTTCACAGCTCAGTGGGAAGAAATTTGCAAAACTTCATTCCCGTGAGGCCAATATAAGGTTTATTTATAATGGGTTTATAGTTACGAAGGTCTTGATTATCTTAGATGATGTGGATAAGTCAGATTAGCTCGAAGCATTTGGCGTGGGACTTCAATTTTTTGGCCTTAAAGGTGGAATTATCCCGACTACAAGAAATCCAGAACTTCTTGTTGGCATGGAAATATATCAAGTAGATGACCTAAAAAAGCCCTACGCTCTCCAACTCTTTTGTAGGCATGCTTTTAAAACAGATTCTCCTGAGGTAGGATATGATTCTCTGTCTTCTGATATTGTTTCTGTGATTGGGGGAAACCCTTACTTTATTTGGTTGGTAGGTTCTTATTTGTCCAACAGCAGAAACAGAAAAGAATGGGATGAGGTTTTGAAGCAATTAAGAAGATGAAAATATCCTCCCTAGCAAATGAGTTAAGTCGTGCACCAAGTAGCACTACCAAAGAGATTGCCCTCTATTAACACTCCGCGAACAAGTTATACTTGCCATTATCTTACAGGGGCTAAAAAATCAAAGAAACTTAGCAGTAGTTTCTCTCCTTTTCTGAAAAAGCCCAGGCCAAGGCATATGATTATATTTCTTCTTAATTTCACATACATCAATCATACCTCTATTTTGGAGAACCGACACATACTCTCCAATACCCTGTATTTCTTAATGTTGATATATTCTCATTTTCATAAGTTTTCCATTAATTTGAGCATTGGAGAGCCTATTTTGGGGCACTTCTAACACATCTTAGCTTACATTTGCTAGTAAGCAGATCCGTACTACTCACAATGCTAGTGAACCCATCAGATTAGTAAGCATATGATTATATTTCTCCTTAATTTCACATACATCAATCATACCTCTATTTTGGAGAACCGACACATACTCTCCAATACCCTCTATTTCTTAATGTTGATATATCCTCATTTTCGTAAGTTTTCCATTAATTTGAGCATTGGAGAGCCTATTTTTGGGGCACTTCTAACACATCTTAGCTTACATTTGCTAGTAAGCAGATCCGTACTACTTACAATGCTAGTGAACCCATCAGATTAAGTCCAAAGGATCCCAAGGAGAATACACCAACAATTGATCTAACTATCAATTTTATCATGTCTCTCCCTTTATCATGTTAGTAGGGTCTAGATTCCACTGGTATGGAGGAATGGACCAGAATTAAATCTCAATTCTGGTTTCTATTCATTTTCCCAATGTTTGGAAGGGTTTTTAAAAGTTGAAATCACGATTCCTTAGAATTGACGATTCTAACTTTAAAAGGGAATTTGATTCCGCCTTTTAGAAGACGAAATTGCAATTCCATTCCACCCTTATTAGTTATATATAGGGTAGTTACTTTTTCATCCTATCATGTATTCATATTTTGCGTTTATTACTAAGGACATTCCTAGCAATTACACTTTTCGGCCATTCCATTCCATGTAATCTTCCAAACATAGAAATGAATTTGTCATTTCCAAATCCAATCCATTCCATTTCATTCTAAATCATTCCAGCGTACCAAACATGACATAAGTGGATTTGAAAACTTTGATTAGAACCCAAGGCTCCTAATTTGACAAACAAAACTTGAAGATTAAGTTAAGACACCAAAACTCACTCTGAAGTTTTATGCAACTGAAGTGTGATATGGATTTCCTTTGAACTATTTTAGCAAACAAAAGAATATATAAGCTACCCTAATTGAGGTATTTCTCTTACATGATAGAACGAGCAACTCAAGTTAGAACAATATCAATTTAGCACTTAACATGTAATATTACCAGCATTCTCTCTTTATATTATTATTTGATAACAATCATCTCCTCTTTTCTTTTACTAAAATTTTTTTACATCATTCTGAAGTCGTAGTCCTCATATATAGGGTGAACATGGTTTAATTAACCATTTTATGATCCTTTTTTTGAACCGAACCAAAATAATCAATTTTTTTTTTTAAATCTCAAACCTAAATTGGCCTATTATTAATGATTAACTGCCTTAATAATTAACCTCTTTTTTTAATCATTATTTTTTATTTTTGATTTTTAACCCTTTTGATTAAAAGGTTGACTAAAAGTTGCGGTTAACTATATTTTCAGTTGGTTCATGAAAAATTAAACCCTTTTGATTCATAATTACATTAAAAATTTGCAAATTAATAAGTTAAATATTACAATTACATTCAAATATTGCAAATCAACAAGTTAAAGAACTATAACACCAATAACAAATTAGGAATATAACTCTAATACAGCATTATATATATTAAAAATTTATAGTCTTCTCCTTTTTTCAAATTACAATAGAATAACATAATAATTAAAACATAAATATTCAAGGTCTAAACGTCGAGCTGTCATTCACAAGAAGAGCAGAAAAAGCAAGCAAAATGAAAATGTAGAACATGAATGATTTAAATATAAATATATGTATATAAATGTAAAATGTTTTAAAACTAACGCGTAAATATCGAAGATTATATGGAAAAGACTAAAGAGATAGAAAAGTAATGGGAGTTAAATTTTAGGGTTTTAACTTTATCTATTTTATATTTTTTTAAAATTAATTATATGTTATATATATGCTTATAGATATCAAACCGATTAATCACTAACCATCGATTTCTCGTAATTACAAGCCGAAACCGAAAATCGAAAAAGATAAAAAGTAAAAACCATAATCCTAAACTGGAATCGATGGATTAATTAATATTTTTCGATGTGATTTTTCAGTTTCAGATCGATTTTATCGGTTTTTTCTCACCCTACTTATATTAGATGTTCCAAAAATCAATCCGTCGTGCCCTGCGAGCCTTCTTAAAGACCATCAATGAACATAAGGTACCCAAGAGAAAGGGACCAAATTGTCCGTACGCTGCAAGTTGATGAACGTATCAAGGTCCCGTACCTCTCTTATGTTCGATGGCATTTCAAACTTTTTAATGCTTGTCGTTATCACAAGTTGAGAAGGGGCCGTTTGACGTAACCTTGCCATACATACTATTAACAAAGGCTGGGCTCTCGGACCAAGACTAGACGAATATCTAACTTTTTTTTTTTCGTCCCACATATATCTAACATTAAGAAAGTCAATTGCGTATTGAAACGTAAGCAAATATTAATATCTTTTGAAACCACGCCAAAGTTATAAATACTTTAGTTGCATTCGCTATACTATCAATTCACTCTTCATTCATCATTCACATTTATGCAAGAATGATTTAAAGAATGATTAAAAATAAAATGGATTGGATTGGATTGAAATGGATTAAAAGGGAATGAATTTGAAAATGATAAATCAATTCCTATATTTATAAGATTACATGCAATATAATTGTTAAAAAGTATAATTATTGGGAATATCCTTAACAATAAATATATAATGATTATATAATAAGACAAAAAAAAATCACTACATATAATTAACAATGGTATAATTTATGATTCCACCTTATCAATTCTGGTTTTTAGAAACGGTTTCAAACATTAGAAAAAAAAATGGAAGCTGGAATCAAAATTTCATTCCCTTAAACGGATTTGCCAAGTCCCTTATGTCTCACATTCACAAACAAAAAAAGAAGGAAAAGGATTATTAAACCGTACACCAGAAAGAGAGGAATTAGGTGGGGGACCTTTGTATAGCCCAAGGGAACTCGTCCTTCTCAACCATGAAATGGCATCTACCTTGTAACTGTACAGGGCATACAAACGTCCAAGACCAACCCAACACCCAGCACACCGTTGGATCTTGGAAATTCACGAACCTTCAAGCAGTATACACGAGATCAATGGCAGAACAATCTATCCGAAAACCTACAGAATCTTGTGTACCCATTATGAGCAAATTACAGAGCGCATAATGCAAAAAAGAGGCCGTCTCTTACTTTTGAAATCTTATGGATACCCCATATCAATTACTACAGAAGCATGAATAGAGTACCCATCTTTGCTAGCTTAGAAGTTGACACATCAGATTTTGATTTTGCCTTTTTCTTCTGAGGCCTGGAAATTGCGAACATGAGCCTTTAATCAAAATGTAGATATGTGGCATAGACAATCAAAATGGGCAATTCAAAGATGTCGATCATAAAGAATATTAATAAGATGTTAATTAAGCAGAATTCACAAACTGCCTCTTTTTTGGGCTTGGTCAAATAGCTGTTTTCCGTTGTGCTAATATCTATTCATAATCTGAATGTAAGTGGCCATTTACCACAGGCGCAAAGTACAAGACTTCATTTCATGATGCAGTGCAGGCCAAAAGCACAAAGCAAAATATAAAAGCATCGAGTGAAATAAGATTTTCCAAGTCAAGGAACAAGCATATTATTAGACCAGTGGCAAGCATTAGAATAACCTAAAAAAACAAAGTCGCAAAAATGTAATTCTCGAGAAATTTACTTATAAAATGGAAAAAGTTTTCATCGAACTTCTTGGCCATTAGGCATGATAAGTTATCAATGAAATATACAGAAAGAAATAATTGCATGAACACTGAGCCATGAACTTCAATTCTTGTCAAACAATTACAGGCCATAGACAACCTTCACCGCCAATCCCCATTTTCCCATTACCTTTTCCTCTGTAAGACAACCTACAATTACAGCATTCATATATCAATGTACAGCATGCCCATGGTGGCACCAACCAAAAACCAAAATTTATCTTGCATGGGTCTAACCAACTAAAGGTAAAACAAAGATATTATTTAAGGATGCTAAACCATTTTCAAAATAGCAATTTACTTCATCAGCCACAATATATCATAAGCCACTTCCTCATTTTCAATTTCCACGACAATAGAGTAAAAGCAAGTCCAAAAGACAAGTAAAGGAAGCATAGCTCTTAAATCCACTTCATAAACACAAGTCCATGCAAGAAGCACAAAACCATTGCACAATGCATGCAGATAACTCGAAAACAGCTTCTAATTGCAAAATCATATACAAGCATGGAGAAGAAACTTTAGTTACACTGAAGATTATCCACAACAATTGTCAGAACAGACATTTCTAAAGAGGCAACTGGCTTGTCATCTTCACCGTCCTCTTCCTGTTAAAAACTTATATATATACATATATATATATATTAGTTCGATTTGAAATAGAGGGCTCATCATGTTGATTAAAAATAAGAGGCAGATCAACATCTTATCTGACTCTAACTTCCCTGTAACACAGTTCCACTTTTCCTTCTTGAGATTTCATATTTCTTCATCACCATCATCATATGCAACTTATGAGTCAAAGAAATTTTCATTTTATATTACTTTTAGAACTCTTTTCCTGGTAAATATTACTTGATCAGGACAATCGCATGCCTTACCTTGTGTTTCTTTGTCAAAGGAATATATGAATCAACCACCCCTTTATAATATCCGTAAATCCAGATGAGTGAAAGAAAGCATTAATACTCTTTCCCTTTATTTGCAGACACCATAAATTCTTTTCATTTTTTCTTGATTTTTAGTTTCATAGCCAAAGAGAGAATAGCTTTGAATAGCCAGCAAATACTGTTACTATTCACCATCCGTTTCCATAATTAGAGACCAAGGAAAACTGAGAAGCCTACGTCTTATCCATCGGCTACCAAACTCCAATTTTTGAGCCAACCAGATCCTCACCGTAATCTTTGCCACCAATTACCTAAAAGCCAATTGTCACATGCTCATAAAGTATAATCATTTGATGAAAAAATATCCAAACATCAACAATGTCATGATCTCAGGCTCTCGCTAGTACACTAAGACCGTGCAGCGCTTACTATCCTACCTCTGTAGTAGTAACCAAGCCTAAACTCACACAACAAGACCTCCGCCTAGTGGTAAAGCTGCAAGTATAGATGAACACAACAAGAGAAGAACAATATAGTATATCAATACAAGGTACACTTGAAATGGAATAATTTGTTTATTGATGATCAACAATAATGCAATGTGTATGAGACAGTGCACAATGAGTTCCCTGATTATGTATAGTCAAGTGGCGAGTAAGAGGTTGAATCCACAAGGTTACTAATATCTCCATAAAGAGCTTTCTATGCATTCTTGGATCCGACAGGAGGAGACATTAAAACTCTTGAGGAGGTCACACCTAAGATTACCAAAAATGGAAATTACAAGGGAAAATACTATACAAGGAAAGTGGCCTTAAGGAGCCTCCCTACCATACATCATCTGTACAAAAAGAGGTGGAGTCGTGCTACAAAAGCATTACAAGAGATGGACCCTAACACCCTCCCCCACTTAATCTAATTGACGCCCTCGTCAATGTGTGGTTGAGCTTGACCCTGATTGAGGCTTCATAGTTGGAGCAGACTTTATCTCTGAGATTGGCATGAGGTCTTCTGCTACTTCCCAATTATTATCTTCTTCTCCTCGATCCTTCCACTTCACTAATTATTCGGTGCATTCTTCTCTAGTGTCTAGATCTTCAACATTCCTCTGTGCAAGGATGTCTTCAACAACTTGACTCATGTTGAAGTTAATCTTGATATATGGTCGTTTAGGTATGTTGCGAGAGGGGTCTTCCATGTCTGTAAAATAAGGCTTCAAGACACTAACATGAAAGACTGGATGGACCTTCAGCCCTGCAGGTAGCTCTACGTTATATGCTGCTTTCCCAATCTCTGCAATGATAGGAACTGGACGCATGTACTTCTGAATAAGCCGTCTGTCTTTGTTCCTCAATGATCTGACTTGTTCTGGGAGAAGCTTGATGAGGACTTGGTCTCCAACATCGAATTCTCTGGGTCGACGTTTCTTATCTGCCCATTTCTTCATTCGCTGGGAAGCTTTCTCAAGATAAGCTCTGGCAACTTCAGAATTTTGCTTCCAATATGTTATAAATAGAAATCATGAGGTTACTCTTTTAAGCATGTTTACAAACGCCAACAAAGAAAGGGAAGAAACTAAATTAGTGAAATATTAATAGCAATGTTTGTATGTTTATTATTCTGTTTGTATGGGGATTGCAGTTGTAATTGTAATGTTGATGTTGTGTAGGACATGCAAATGATAGTATTTAAATGATAGTATTAAGTGTAATAAGCCAAGTGGCATGTTAGGGTAAAGTGTCTAATGTGTTGTCTTATTGTGATAGAAAGAGAAAATAGGGAGTAACTGTCATGTAACCACCTTATACAAGGTATTTAGCAGAAATGGAATAAAGAAACGGTAGACTTATTTCCCAAAATTAATTATCTAATTTATGAGATTGTTGGGTTCTCTCTAACGAGTCCAAACGAAAATTCCACAATAGGTAAGAAAGGAAGAATTTCAAATCGGTCCTCTAACATTTTGGTATCAGAGCTAGGTTTGAGAGAGGAAATCAAACAACTACAGCAACAATTTCAAGCCTTCCTTCAAATGTATGAAAAATAGGGCGCAAGTGGAGGAGATATCCCAGAAGTTGGTATCATTATCTAAGGATGTAGCAGATCCGAAGAACAAGGCAGGAGATGGAGAATCCTCCAACGATGGTGATGGACGGACAGAGGGTGGATCACCGATGTTGTGTGATAACGCTAGAAGCAATTGGATGTTCAGATTTACGAAATTAGACTTCTCGAAATTTGATGGCACAAATGATCCGATTGGGTGGTTGAATAGATGTGACCACTACTTTAAACATCAAGGCACATTGGAGAAGGACAAAATGGATCTGATTGCTATCCATCTGGAAAGCGAAGCGCAGTTGTGGTTCATGAAGATAGATAAGGACAAACCAAATTTAAGATGGTAGGGATTTAAGGAGATGTGTAATGTTTAATTCGGACCACCCATGAGAATGAATCCCTTGGGTGAATTAGCCAAGTTGAAGCAGATTGGACCAATAGAAGCTTACCAGAGTAAGTTTGTTCAGTTGGCAGCCTAAGAACCATCTCTTTTGTCCGAACAGGAAGTGAAGTTATTTTTTAGTGGATTAAAGGAAAATATTTCTTAGATGTGGGGATACAAAATCCAAAGGATCTTACGTAAGCAGTTAATTATGCCCGTATCTTTGAAAGGCCTAACCAAGCCTTGCGTGACGAATTAGGGGCTCCGAAGAAGAAATTTGGTTTGGAATTGGCTGACAAAAAAGTCCCTTTTGTGCGCAAGTTAACCAAAAGGAAATGGAGGAAAGGAGGACTAAGGGATTATGTTACAATTATGATGAGAGGTTTACGATTGGTCATGAGTGTAAAAAGTTGTTTTGTTGGAGGCCGAAGATGGATATGACCAATTTGAAGAAGAAATGCAACCACATAATATTGATGAGGAGATTAGAGTGTCGTTACATGCTATGGTCAGTGTTGGTCGAGCACGCACCATGAAATTACAAGGAGTCATTAGTAGCCAAAAGAGTATTGGTGCTGGTTGATTTTGGAAGTACCCACTGCTTTGTGGATAATGAGATCATGGAGAGATTATCCTTGCCGGTAAAGAGGAAGGCAAATATGAAGATCATGGTGGCCAATGGAGAACACATTTATGGCAATGGAGTTTACCTAGATGTGGTGCTAGAAGTGGCTGGAAATCAGTTTGTGGTCAACCTATATACCCTACCTCTTAGGGGAGTGAATGTGGTATGGGAGTTAATTGGCTGATGACATTGGGAGATATCAATTGGGATTTTTGTTCTATGCATATGAAATTCAAAATTTACGACTCACCAATCATACTGGAAGGTACATTCAATGGAAAATCAAATCAATTACTAGCTGCAATCAATGAAGTACAGTAGCAGAAAGAATTGCAGGTTCTGTTGATGGAATACAATCAACTATTTTGGCAGCCAACATGGCTACCTCCATCTAGAGGGTATAACCATCGCATCATATTGCAACTAGGTACTTCTCCCATGGTTGCATAACCATATAGATATCCACATCAACAAAAGGAAGAGATTGAGAGGCAATGTGAGGACATGTTGAGTAAGGGAATCATTCGTACCAATCAATCACCATATTCATCACCCGTACTGCTTGTTCTTAAGGCAGACAAGACATGGCGGTTTTGCGTGGATTGCTCTCAATGATCACACGGTAAAGGATAAATTCCCTATTCCAATTATTGAAGAACGATTGGAAGAATTGTATGGAGCCCGTTATTTTTCAAAATTGGATCTTTGTTCGGGGTACCATCAAGTTCGCATGCATGAGGAGGATGTTGAAAAAACCGCATTCCGGACACACTACGGGCATTTTGAATTTCTCGTGATGCCTTTTGGGCTCACAAATGCCTCATCCACATTTCAAGCTTTGATGAATGAGGTTTTTAAGGTCCTGTTAAGGAAATATGTTTTGGTTTTTTTATATTTTATTTTATGATGTTCTAATATATAGTAAGACTTGGATTAAACATATGTAACACCTTCAAAAAGTGTTTAAAATACTTCAAGACCACCGGCTGTTTCTCAAGAAATCCAAATGCATGTTTGCACAACAGTAAGTGTCGTATCTAGGACACCTTATTTTTGAAAAGGGAGTCCAAGCTAAACCCAAAAAGGTGGAAGCAATGATAAGTTGACCTAAACTAATCTCGATCACTGCATTAAGAGGATTCCTAGGTTTAACCGGTTATTACCATCGATTTGTTCAAAATTACGGGAATATTGCACAGTCGCTAACCAACATGCTTCACAAAAATAATTTTATTTGGACTAAAGAGGCAAAATCTGCATTTGAGGAACTGAAGAAGAATATGACATAAACACCTGTGTTGGCTTTATCCAATTTTTCCATGGAATTTATAGTCGAGTGTGATGCTTCGGGAAGGGGGGTCGGAGCTGTATTACAATAGGAGGGCAAACCAACTTCACTATTGAATATAAGGCCGGTTGTGAGAACTTGGTGGCCGATGCTCTTTCTTGTCCAGTGGAAGACCAGGCAAATTTCTGTGCTATTTCTGCTCCCATTTTGCATCTCTTTGATCTTATTAGAGACAAAATCCAGCACTCATCCACTTCACAAGAGTTGAAATTGCAGATTGAAAAGGGGGAGTAAGGAACGAAATGGGAAGTGAAGGATGGACTGATTCTTTATCAGGACAGGGTATATGTGGATGATAAATCCAGCCTTTGTTCCACAATTATTGATGTGATCCATTCCATTCATCACGAAGGATATCAGAAAACTTTATATAGGATATCACATGATTTTTTTTTTGGCATGGAATGAAGCGTCAAGTTCAAGATTTTTCAAATCTTATCCATTTATCAAAGACACAAGGTGCAACACCTTCTACAACAGGCTTATTACAACCTCTCAATATTCCCTCACAAACATGGTCTGATATTTCCATGGACTTCATCGAAGGCCTACCAAATTCTGACGGCAAAACATTATTATTGGTGGTTGTTGATAGATTTTCCAAATATGCACATTTCATCCCGCTTGCACATCCATACACTGCTATATCGGTTGCAAAGATTTTTTTTTGATAACATTGTCAAACTACATGGAATTCCCGAATCCATAGTAAGTGATAGGGATGTTACCTTTGCTAGAGCATTTTGGAAAGAGATATTTCAACTTCTTCCGCATATATCCTCAAAGTGATAAATAGACCGAAGTGGTTAACCGCATTGTTGAGATGTACTTAAGATGTTTTACCAGTGAACAACCAAAGAGATGGGTGGATTGGATATCTTGGGCTAAGTATTGCTACAATACAAGTTTTCATACAGCCCTTAAAGCTACACCTTTTAAGATTCTATATGAAAGAATCCCTCATAGACTCCTTGACTATTGTTCAGGTAAGGCTCGTCTGGAAGCTGTTGAGAGGGAATTAATGGATAGAGATCTCGTTTGGAAGGATCTACACCTTAAATTACTTCAAGCTCAAGAAAAAATGAAAATCCAATATGATAAGAAGCATAGAGAGATCCATTTTCAAGAAGGGGACTGGGTGCTTTTGAAGTTGCAACCTTATCGGCAAATCACGGTAGCACAAAGGCACAACTAGAAACTAGCTCCAAAATTCTTTAGACCTTTCAAGATTCAATCTAGATTTGGTATAGTGGCCTATTGATTGCAGCCACCTCCAAACATGAAGATACATCCTGTATTTCATGTCTCTTGCTTGAAAAGATTTGAGGGCAAGGATACATCTCAACCAGTTGTACCCATCATGCAATAGGGCGCTGTAATTCCACAACTATAGGCGATACTCGATATCCACAACAACCATTCCCGACCAAAGGTACTTATCCATTGGCAAAATTATTCCTCAGCGGATGCTTCATGGGAACCAACACACGAGATTACTCAACACTATCCTAATTTCACACATGAGGTCATGTGCTTTCTTAAGGGAGGGAGTAATATTACGAATAGAAATCAGGAGGTCACCACTTTTAAGGATGTTTACAGGCGCCAACAAAGAAAGGGAAGAAACTGAATTAGTGATATATTAATAATAATGTTTGTATGTTTATTATTATGTTTGTATGTGGATTGCATTGTAATTGTAATGTTGATGTTATGTAGGACATGCAAATGAAAGTATTAAGTGTTATAAGCCAAGTGGCATGTTAGGGTGAAGTGTCTAATGTGTTGTCTTATTGTGATAGAAAGAGAAAATAGGGAGTAACTATCATGTAACCACCTTGTACAACATATTTAGCAGAAATGGAATAAAGAAAGGGTAAACTTATTTCCCAAAATTAATTATCTAATTTATGAGATTGTTGGGTTCTCTCTAACGAGCCCAAACTAGAATTCCACAATAGGTAACAAAGGAAGAATTTCAAATTGATCCTCTAACACAATACTTAGCAAACTGATAAGCTCTTAGGCATCTACCAGTATAAGGTGCTACCACCATGTGGGGTAATGGTGGTTACTGACCCATGATGATCTCCATAGAGCTCTTGTTGGAGGAAGAGCTTTGCTAGATGTTGAAGCAGAACTGGGAGATATCCAATAAGTCGACCCAATTTTTTTTATTTGCACTAACAAAGTGCTACAAATACTCCTCCAGCATACCATTGAACCACTCTATTTGTCCATCACTTTGAGAATGATATCTGGAGGACATACTGAGTTTGGACCCCAAAATGTTGAATAACTCAGTCTAGAACTTCCCAGTGAATGTAGCATCCCGATCACTGACAATGTTATAGGGTACACTCCAAAACTTCACCATATGCTTAAAGAAAAGCCGAGCAGTCTCTGTTGCACCGAAACTCTTTGTAGTCGTAATGAAAGTAGCATACTTCGAGAACCTGTCAACAATAACAAAGATAGATCAGTGCTCCCTCACTTTTGGTAAGGAAGTGATAAAATTCATGGAAACACTCTCCCATGGGCAAGAAGGCACAGGAAAGGGCTCAAACAACTCTACTGGTCGCTACTTCTCAATCTTGTCTTGTTGATAAGTCAGACAAGTTCGAGTATAGTTCATCACATCCTCCTTCATATCTACCCAATAATAGTCCTGCTTTAGCAAGCTCATCATTCTCTACCGACTAGGATTACCAGCCCATAATGTATCATGGCACTCCTTCAAGAGTACCCTTCTTAAGTTCCCTACCTTAGGAACATATAGGCGACGAACCTTGGTGTAGATCAAATCGCCTTCTACCTAAAACCTGCGAGTCTTGCCCTCCTCAATCAACTGCGTTAAATTCTTGGCTAACAGGTCTTGGCCTAAGTGCTCTCGGATTTACTCTTGTATGTTGGAGGAGACTCGACTAGTAGACTGTTGGGCGATTTGAGCTAATGAGGCTAAATCTGCTCTTCCACTCAGCGCATCTACTACCTGATTTGTCCGCCCACTACAATACTCAATCTCCATATCAAACTCCGTAAAGAACTCTTGCCATCTTGCCTACTTAGCAAAGAGCTTGGGTTGAGTAAGAATATGGCTGGCAGCAGAATTATCTGTCTTTACCAGAAACTTTGACCCCAATAGATAGTGCTTCTATGTTCTGACGCAGTGTAAAATGGCTAGCAACTCCTTCTCTTGAGTTGAATACCTACGCTCTATGGGGTTTAACTTCCTACTCTCATATGCCACCGAATGGCCCTCTTGCACCAACACTCCACCTAAAGCAATGTCAGAAGCATCCGTGCGAACTTCAAATGGTTTGGAGATGTCAGGTAATGTAAGGACTGGCTCCTCTGTCACAATTTGCTTCAACTCCTCAAATGCCGCTAACACTCCTCACTCTAGGACCACTCTTGGTCTTTCTTCAAGAGATTTGTGAGGGGAACAACTTTCCTAGAATACCACTCCACAAACCGTTTGTAATAGTTGGCAAGTCTAAGGAATGAGCACAACTCAGTGACACTCCTTGGAACATGCCATTCTTTAATGGCTTCTATTTTGGCCCCATCCATCTGAATCTGCCCCTCTTCAATCACATGCCCAAGAAAGTTGATACACTTCTGGGCGAAGGCACACTTCTCTCGCTTCACATATAGATGATTCTCTTTGAGCTTCTGAAAGACCATCTACAAGTGCTCCACATGGTACTCCAACGTTTTGTTGTACACTACAATGTCATCAACGTAGACCACCACAAATTTATCCAAGTACTCACGGAACACATTGTTCATTAGAGTACAAAATGTTGTAGGAGCGTTTGTGAGACCAAAGGGCATCACCAAAAACTCATAGGTACCATAGCGAGTAACAGAAGTAGTCTTGGGCTCGTCACCCTCAGCAATGCAGACTTGATGATATCCCGAGCGAAGATCCAATTTAATGAAGTATTTGGCCCCGCTCGGTTGATCAACTAAATCAACAATGAGAGGAATTAGATAATGATTCCTCACGATCAACTTGTTGAGAGTCCAGTAATCAATGCATAATCTTAAACTCCCATCGTGCTTCTTCTGAAATAAGATAAGAACCCCATATGGTGCTTTTAAGGGTCTAATGAAAACTGCCTCTAACAGCTCATCTAGCTACTTTCTCAACTCAGCAAGCTCTGAGGGTGACATTCGGTATGGAGCTCTGGCAGGTGGTTTGGCCCTTGGGATTAACTCAATCTCATGATGCACAGGCCTTCTTGGCAGTAACTCCTTAGGAAGTTTGTCGGGCAAAATAGCACTAAACTCCTTCAAGACATTTTGAACAACACCTAGGATCTGATCATTCCTTCTATCCTCTTTCTCTGTTAGGATAGCAAGGAATGTAGGCTCTTGATGCTGGAGCCCTTACTTAAGTTGGAGAGTTGATAACATCATTGCCTTGATATTCTTTCCATTTTTACTTCCACTACTTGCCTTTTGCCTCTGCACAGGCACACAACATGGTTTGTCAACCATAAACAACAAGCAATCAGTTGCTGGTATAGAAGCAACTCTAGTATTCCTCAAAAAGTTAATCCCCGAGACTATTCTAAAGTCACCTAAGGGGACAACTATGAAGTTGGGACTTCCACTCCATTCTCCCACCTTTACCTTCACACCTCTGGCAGCTCTTTTGACAGGTTGTGCCTTAGAGTTCAATGCTTTAATTTGGCTAGTATCATCAATCAGCATTAACCCCAATCTCTCGGCTTCGGGCACATCAATAAAGTTGTGTGTAGCTCTCGGGTCTACCATTGCACAGGTACTTTTGCCGTTGATGTGCAACTAGACATACATCAAGTCGTTATCGGTCTTGGCTTTGTGGTGCACTAATGAAGCCTTCCCAACTGCTGATAACATGTGTAGGGCTCCTATCCTGGGCTGCTCTTCACATTCCCCTTCAGCCTCTTCATCCAGACGAACACTCTCAGCCTTCTTTGCCATAGCATTGAGTGTTGCTTTGTGAGGACACTCTGTCAACTTATGCGATTCGTTGGATAGGAAGCAAGAAAAAGTGGGCTTCTTGCCACTGCTCGATGCTTCACTCTTCCCAGACTGGTTGGTGTTATAAGAATTCTTTTGGCCCCCACTAATACTGTTGCTGCTTAAACCTCGGGCTCCCCCACTCTTAGGTTTGCCTGGCTTGTTAGATCTTACACCATCATGCCCTGATTGCATACTCTTCCTTCTGGTATTGCTAGTGTAGTCAGTCAAGCGCTCTGCTGCTACTTGTGCTTGGGCTAAGTTTACCACTCGTTGCCTCTGCAACTCATTCCTGGCATATGATTTCAACCCTTTTAGGAAATAGAATAGCTTGTCATCCTCGCTCATGCTCTTGATGTCAAGCATAAGTGTTGAGAATTCCCTGACATACTTTCGAATGTCATCACTGTGTCGAAGCTCATGCAGTTTCTTCCTGGCATTATACTCAACATTCTCTAGAAAGAATTGAGTTCTCAACTCAGCCTTCATCTCTTCCCAGGTATCAACGTGTGCCACTTTATTTTGAATTTGCTCATACTTGGTGCGCTACCACAGCTTGGCATCACTTGTTAAGAACATAGTTGCCATGGAGAACTTTGTTCTCTCATTGGTCTAACCAATAGCTGCATAGTACTGCTCTAAGTCGAAGATGAAATTCTCTAAAAGTTTAGCGTCCCTTACACCATTGAATGGCTTTGGATCTGGCACCTTTGGCTGGGCAACATGTGCTGCAGTTGGGGCAGAGGCAGTTGATACTACTCAGGTTGACAAGGCAACCTATTGCCTTAACTCATCTATTGCCTGAGCAGTTGCATAATTTTCCATCTCATTTCTTACCGCTTCAATTGACACTCGTACCTCTATTGTCTCTCAAAAATTGTCAGCCAGTTCATCAACCTTCATGTTGATCCCCTTGCTTGTTGACTCAAGGTCTGCCACCCTCTACCTCTTCTTTCTTTGTTGTTAATAGAGGAACATGTGGAACTAGAAGAGTAGGACATATAAGCTTTAGCCCACATGAAGAATCTACAATCTCAATTGACTCACGGTAAGGTAAGAAATCCTCAACATTTAATATGATTATAAAACCTATGTTTGTTGGGAACTCCAAAACACAAGCATTTATACTAAAAACTTTAAAACTTGTTAAACCTCTAGCATGTAATATCTTACAAGACTCTCGTAGAAATCTCCTTAGTCTATTCTAAGTAATCAATAAATCTTCCTCCTAAAAATCTTGAAACCTACGTCGAGCATCCAAAATCGACCTACATGATTCATTGCTTAATTTTTTTTCTTTTAATTTTTGCATGAAAGTCATGAATGTGTTGCAAATGATCTAGCAGGTTCAGAAGGTCTAGACATATGTAGTAGAGGTATAAGATTAATGGGGTGAATGATAAAATAAAAGACTCAATTCAGCTGACTTGTTTACTAAACCATTGTAAGTAGATCTATTGTTGTAAAAATATGATCCCAAGTAAACATATTGTCAACAATCAAATACCTCAACATATCACCTAAGCTCCTATTGACTGCTTCAGTCTAACCGTCTTATCTGGGATGAAATGCAAAATAAATCTGTGATTTGATACCTAGTATTCTTTGCAATGAACTAAAAAATTTAACATCCTTATTTGGCCTTATTGTTTTTTGTACTCGTTTAATACCTCATTAAAGAACAACTTGGAAATCTGGAAGACATCTATAATCTAATTATATGATATAAAATGTGTCATCTTAAAGAAATGATCTATTACCATAAAGACTCATTTCTTCAAGATGTTATAGATAAACCTAACACAAAATTCATATTAATGTCCTCCTAAGGTGAATGTGGTCGAAAGTTGACAAGTGCTTCATCGCCTTACAACTCTCACCAAATTTTATGTGCTTGAGATCCTTGGAGGAATTAGAGACACGATCTCACAATTGCGTAGCTGACCAAGATTGATTTGTTAAGGGGTTTTATGATTTTTTATAATGAAAATGGTGGATTAATGATATATATATATATATATATATATATCTATAACATTAATGGAGTCAATAAAAAATTGAACCTAGGTTATTGAATTCTTATAGCTAATATTAATTATAATTGTAGGGTTTACAAAGATATTTACACATGATTAGAGCTAGATAAGGTTTTAAAATGCAATTAAATTAAATTAAAGCTATTAGAGGATAAACATGGAAACAAAATTAATTGTAGCTAGATTTCTCAGGCTTTAGATTAGCAGCGAGCTAGTTGTTGGTTATTAGCCCTATAGTTTAAGCACTCCTCTAGCAAAACTGAAAACAATCGTAAAATTAGAATTAGAAATTCTATGGCTACTAGAACCGAAAGTTTTGCAAAATATGAGAACAAAAAGCGGAATTCGAATTAGATCCCTTAAAGTTTCTAGATTGAGTTCTAGTTATAGGACCTTTATAAATTAAAACCAGATCTCCATCAAGTTCTCTCCTATGACCATACACTTGTCTTGGCCTAGTATAGCCTTTACTCTTCCTAAAAGCTTGAACTCACTTCTTGGACTTTAATCCCCATGAACATCTCTTTTAATGTTAAGCTAACAAAACCTATTATTTACCATGATAGTGGTTTTCTCTCTCCCAAAGTGACCAATTGCACACCTCCAATGTGTAATTTCTGGATAAAAAAGTCTCTTCTTTGGAACACATAATCACTCATGAACAAATAACCATTTATAAGGATAGTCAACATGAAGTCCCAACTAACTATTAAACAATGAAGTATACATCTTGCAAATAATGCCTCTAATATCTCAAGACTTCCACCTCTATATAAAATTCCTTATCATAGGTTGAATACTCTTGTACTCCTATGTTGTGACAATCTTGGCCCAATATATAAAACCAACGTTCCTATTCATTATGATTGCATAAGACACGACGACATTGAGATTGAGAGGATACATTACTATACATTCATCATGTATTTTGCTTACTGCAAGGATAGATTAGGAATTTTATATATCTACGGGGTACAAACCCTAATCTTTTGTATTTATATACGCCTTTACTTTGTTAATGCAAATTAAGCCAATTACTTCATGGGATACATCATTTATAAACAATTGATTATGGTGGGTTCAATGATTAGAGTGTTGGTGGTGCTCCTGATGGTGGTTGTTATTTCATTAGCTGCCAAAAAGGCGGTAGAGATGGTAATTAACATATTGCCCATGAGGGTCTGATTATTTTCTTGATTTTGGCCTTGATGGTATGTATAAGTATAGCATTTAATAAAACTTGAATTTATTTATCATTAACTATGTAAAAGAACATATATACTCTATAGGGATTAGGGTTTGCAACACTAAGACATGCAAAAAGACCATTCTATCATTATGGTATGTGGGTTGCAAACAAGTTGATTTGTTTACAATCTACTTGAACTTGACTTGCTTTGAGCTCAGTTCGACTTGAGTTTGATTAGTTAATAAGTCAATTTAAGCACCAAATAAAAATCATTTATCTAAACAAGTCAAACTAGAGTTGGATCTAGGCTTATGAGCCAACTTTAAAGCAGGCTTATTTAGACACATTACTCTCGAACCGACTCATGAACAGGCTCACTAACAAGCTCAATGATAAACCTATGAGTTTTATAAATATATATATGTGATATATCGTCAATAAATATATAATTAAAACTAAAAATTGATTCCTATATGATATTTATGTACATATATTTTGCACCTCTTGTCTATTGTTTTTAGGTTCAATAAAAATCAATATATGAAAATTTTAAATAGAACTTTTTAATTCTTAATCATTGTGCTTTATTCAATCCATTTATATATTTGCCCATTTTGTATATTTATCATACCAAATTAACTTTGTTTTATATTTTAAGGCTTCATGCAAGAATCCTGATCAAGCCTTGGACTATAACTTTGACCTAAATGATGACCTAGAAATGGAAGAAGTTTACGAAACAAAAGCTGAACTTCTTATCAAACCTAGAATTTGAGAGTGATCCAAATGACATTGAAGCCGATGTTGATGAAATGGTGAATGCCCCCAGCTATGGACATTATGTGGAAGAAGAGGATCTAGAGGAGGATCTTGAAGAAGTCCTTGGAGAAGAACAAGACCTTAGTCTAGAAGAGGATGGGGATGTTGATATTGATGGTGATGTGAATGTAATGGATGAGGAAGAGAAAGAACCCCCAACGTTTGAAGTTATAAGTAGGAACGCCAAAATGAAGATGGGGATGATAGTGATGATGAGCATTCTATGCATTTTGATTGGGGTACAAATTCTGATAGCATCATCACCTCTATTAGCTTAAGCCCCGAACCCAACTCTAGTATGGAGCTATGGGACAATGAAGAAGAAGAGGAGATCGAAGACGAGGTAGAATAAGAGGAGATCGAAGACGAGGTAGAATAAGAGGCGAAGGAGGCACTGGTTAGTGACAATGACTGAAATGAGTCAAGAAAGCCAATATAGTAACTAGTAATATTTTAAGATAGGCTACTTTTCTAAAGCTTGTAATCACAAAAAGACATGTGTGTGTGCGCGCTCAAATGAATCTAGTCCATGGACGTTAATTCTTCTTGTTTTGTAAATTTAACATCTATGTACCAGAAAACTTGTAATGGATTACATTGAATGAATGAAATGAAGTCTTTCTTTTGCTATATTTAGTATAATTTAAATTCCTATGCATTTCAAATCAATAAGCACATATAATTAAGTAAATCATAATCTTTAAATAATATCTTTTGACAGAGCTAATGGGAGGGGCAGAAGGATTAACCTCCTTTCTTGGTATCATAATGAGACCAAAGCTTTTGGCTATTCTAGGGCCGAAAACAACCCTCCACCAGAACCACAAGTTCACATTGCGCCTATTCTACCTATGTCTCAAGAAGCACCTGGGCAACCACCAGCGGAGGTACCTCAATGAGTGCCTAGGGAGGCTATTAAGCAAGAACAACCAAATCGATTAGAGCAACTACTTGAGGCTATGCTTCAACAATAGGCCTTAATCCAACAACACCTAGGACCAAGGGAACCACAACAACAAGAGCAAATGCCTCCTCCACTATCGCCACCACCTGCACCAATTCAACTACCAGTGGCTACTATGGAAGAAATCGTTAGAGGCCCAAGATCCCAAAGGACAATGCTACCGGACTTTATCAAGTCAAATCAATTCTTTGAAGGGACAGTTGGAAAACCAGAGGAAGCTGAGAACTAGTTAGCATAAGTTGAGAGGTCTTTTGTTGTCTATGAGGTACTAGAAGCACATAAAGTAATCTATGGGACCTATTTGTTGAGGTTTCGTGCCTATACTTAGTGGGATACAAGAGAGAGGAATTTACCTCGACCTATCATTTGGAATGTGTTCCAAGAAGATTTTTTGAGAGAATACTTTTCAGATAGCTTAAGGATAAAAATGAGTGTCGAGTTGTTCAATTTAAGGAAAGGGGGGCAAATAATTGATCAGCATGAATGTGAATTTATTCGAATGTTGCAATATGTACTGGAATGTTATAGGGATAGTGAACACCTAAAGATGCAGGTGTTTTTGAATGGATTAGATGGTGATCTACAAAGGAGACTGATAGAGTTTGAAATTAAGAATTACCGTACACTAGTTGAAAAGGCAAGAGTAATTGAGGAGACAAGGAAAAGAGTTGCACACATAATCCTACAAAGGAAGCAAGGTACATTGTTTAGTACCTTTATAAAAAGGCTTACTCCAACTATGACTAGGAATGACAAATGGAAAAGACCTGCTTGGACATCTGGTTCACAAGTGAGTAAGCCTACTTTGTGTCCACAGCAACCCAAGTCAATGATGCCCCCATGTTGGAAATGTAAAGCATGTCATTATTCGCGGGAATGTCCACAACTAAAGGATAAATGCTTTTCATGTGGTGCTAGGGACCACAAATCGTTCACATGTCTTAATAGAGCTGCATTCACATGCTTTATTTGTAACCAGATAGGACACCTTGCTTCAGCATCCCCACACAAGATCACAGGAAAAGGACTTATGTGCAATGCTCAAAAGAATGTGTCACAAGGTTCTGGTAACAAACCTATTCGAAGTGAGAGCCAAGGGTGAAACCGCTCACTTGCTACTACTAAAGTCTACAATGGAAGGAAATCAATTAGAAGGCTTTGAGGAAGAGCATGGGTACAATTATTGAGATGTTGCATTACCATCTTTGAACAAGGTTATGGAGAAGAAACTGATGTAGTGACAGGTACGACTTTACTTGTTTTGAAAATTTAATCATATGTCCACTCTTAAGATCATACAGGAAATAAAGATAACATGGCTACCTATTAAACACAACATAAAATTAAAAAAAAAATTCAAGGATGCCTAAGATAACTGAATAAAACCTTTTTAGGGACAATCCTAATAGCAACATAGCCTGCTTTTGCCCTCTTTGACATGGGAGCCACCCACTCATTTATAAGTCTTAACTTTGCTCAATGGGCTAATGTGAGTATACAAAAATCCTCCAAAGCTTTAAGGATAAGCACGCCAACTGGAGATAAGGTCATCACAAGTATAAGAGTTAAAGAATATCCAATGACAATTGCTGGAATGATTATGTTGGCCGACTTGATCTTATTACCCAAGAGTGGATATGAGGTAATCTTGGGTATGGATTGGTTGTCTAAGAATTGTGCCAAAGTTGACTGTAAAAGAAAGGAAGTCTACTTTATGAAACCAAGAGAGTTAGAAACGATTTTTGTTGGAAAAGCTCAAAAGCAACAAAAGTAAAGATTATGTATGATGGAAGTAGACAAATCTTAGGATGCATGTTGGGTTTATGCAACAGAGGCAAAAAATGAGACACCTAAGCTGCAAGAAATACTTGTGGCCTGTGAGTTTCCTAAAGTCTTTCTTGATGAGTTGCCAAGGTTACCACCCAATAGGAAAATTGGCTTCACCATTGAATTTACACCTAAAACCAAGCCAATCTCAAGAGCACCTTATCGGATGGCTCCAGCTGAACTTAGGGAACCAAAGGATCAACTACAAGAATTGTTGGATAAGGGATTTGTACGGCCAAGTGTGTCTCCTTGGGGAGCCCCTATTCTCTTTGTCAAGAAGAAAGAGAAGAAAGATGGGTCCATGAGGTTATGTATTGACTATCAAGAGTTAAATAAGGTCACCATTAAAAATCGATACCCCTTACCTAGAATCGATGGTTTGTTTGACCAATTACAAGGAGCTTAAATTTTCTCTGGGATTGACCTCAGATTTGGATACCACTAATTAAGAACAAAGCCCGATGACATACCTAAAATGGCATTTCGTAAGAGATATAGGCATTATGAATTCCTAGTGATGCCTTTTGGTTGACAAATGCTCCCACTGCTTTTATGGACCTGATGAATCGTATATTTAAGCCATTCTTAGATACGTTTGTAGTGGTCTTTATAGATGACATCTTGATCTATTCTAAGAATGAAGAAGAGGATAGCAAGCATTTGCAAATAGTCTTAAGAATGTTGAAGGTACATAAGTTGTACATTAAACTGTCCAAATGCGAGTTTTGGATGAAACAAGTGATGCTTATATGACATATAATCTCAAGAGAAGGTGTGTCAATGGACCCCAAAAAAATAAGGGTGGTCATGGAATGGAAACAACCAACCATAGTCATAGAGGTTCGAAGTTTTCTTGGTTTAGCTTTATCTCATAGATGGTTTGTGAAGGATTTCTCCAAAATTGCTCAACTAATCACAAGGTTGACACAAACAGTTGTGAAGTTTCATTAGAGTGAAGAATGTGAGAAAAGTTTCTAAGAGTTAAAGTAGAGGTTGGTCATGACATCAATATTAACCTTACCAAACAATAAGGAGCCATTTAGCATCTATAATGATGCCTCTCATAATGGATTAGGATGTGTCTTAATGTAAGGAGGCAAAGTGGTTGCTTATTCATCTCAATAATTGAGGCCACATGAGAAAAACTACCCGATACATGACCTAGAATTGCCTGCAGTAGAGTTTGCCCTAAAGATTTAGCGACATTACATTTACGGACAAAGACGTGAAGTTTACACAGACCATAAGAGCTTAAAGTATTTATTTACTTAGAAGGAGTTAAACATGAGACAAAGAAGGTAGCTAGAACTGATAAAAGATTACGACTTGAGCATCAATTATCACCCAGTGAAGGCAAACATCGTAGCTGATGCCCTAAGCCAAAAGAATTATAGACAAGTAACATCTTTATTAACATAACAACAAGAGTTGATACAAAGAATTTGAAAGGATGCAAATTGGATTCTCATGGCACAAGCAAGAAGTAGGAGTGGCCAGTTTAGTAGTACAACCAACAATCTTGGATAAAATCAAGAAGCTTCAAGAGGAAGACCCTTAAATTTTGGGAATCAAAGGCAAGGTGGATAAGGAATTTACACAGCTTTCAAGGTTCATCCTAATGGATCACTGAGAATTAAGGGACAACTATATGTGCATGAGAATAAAGAACTAAAGGATGAAATCATGGATGAGGCACATAACTCAGGTTATACAATTCATCTTGGTGGAACCAAGATATACCAAGAATTAAAAGAAAGGTTTCGGTGGGAAGGGATGAGGCGAGATGTAGCTCAATTTATAGCACAATGCTCCATATGCCAACAAGTAAAAGCTGAACACCAACAACCTGGTGGTTTGTTACAACCTCTACTAATCCCAGAGTGGAAATGGGAAAGAATCACAATAGATTTTGTGATTGCTTTACCAAAGACTAGAAAAGGTTGCAATGCTATATAGGTAATCGTCGATCGCTTAACAAAGTCTGCATACTTCCTACCAGTTAACATGACTTATTCCTTAGATAAATTGGCCTAGCTACACATAAAGGAAATTGTTCGGTTACATGGAGTACTAGCTAGTATAGTTTCAAACTAAGATCCACATTTCATGTCAAAGTTCTAGAAAAGTCTCCACCAAGCCCTAGGTACTAAACTATAGTTTAGTACCGCATATAGCCCCCAAACTGATGGACAATCGAAATGAGTTATACAAACTTTAGAGGATATGCTAAGGTCTTGTGTTTTGGAATTTAAAGATGGTTGGGATAGACATTTACCCTTGATTGAGCTTGCATATAATAACAGTTATCATTCAACAATCAAGATGCCATCCTATGAGGCGTTATACGGACGGAAATGTCGATGACCGTTATATTAGGATGATATAGAAAAGCTGATAGTAGGACCAGACTTCTTATGAGAAGCGGCAGAAAGGTGTCAATTATTCGCCTAAGGATGAAGGAAGCCCAAGATAGATAAAAGAGTTAGGTAGATTTAAAAAGGAGAGAAGTGGAATTTCAATCGGTGATCATGTGTGTCTGAAGATTACTTTAATGAAAGGGGATAAGAGATTTGGAACCAAGAGAAAGTTGAGTATAAGGTATATTGGTCCATACCAAATCTTGGAAAGAGTAGGAGAAGTGGCATATAAACTAGCCTTACCACCACAATTATCTAGTGTACATAACATTTTTCATGTTTCATCGCTGAGGAAACATATTCTCGATCCAAATAGAGCCATTGAGTTGGATCCTATAGAATTCAGAAAGTATTTGACTTATGAGGAGCATCCCATTCAGATACTGGATACTTAAACTCGAGGACTCTGAAAGAAGAGAATAAGATATGCCAACGTGCAATGGAGCAGACATTCGGAAAGAGAAGCAACTTGGGAATTAGAGGATGAGATGAAGTAGAAATATCCATATCTTTTCCTTGAACCAGCTATTTCCCTAAAGTTTTGAGGAAAAAACTTTTTCAAAATAGGGTAGGACGTTAAATCCTCAAAATTCGGGATAATAAAATTTATAAATTAACAATATTTAAATTATAAGCCAATATTAAAATTTTTAATAAAATATATATACATATATATCTTTTATAAATAAATGAAAAAAATTATTATAATAATAACATATAATTTACAGCGACCTTGCTTATAAAATTTTATCAAAAACCATTACCAAAAACGTATCTTTTAGACGTGTCGGCTATACCATGGAAATATACATACATATATATACACATCTATATCCGGAATAAATGAACAGATATTGTAAGTTTTGATCTTTCACACCAAGTCAATGCCTTTTACAAATTTTTTTTCAAAAAAAAAAAACAAAAAACAAAAAACCTTTCTAGAAGTGCAAATGTCTGCACTCTCTTTATTCTTGTCTCCACCTATGTAACATGAAAACATGAAACCGTATTGGAACAGTGATCTTGTTATGTCCTTATCACTCACAAGACAGCTGCTCCATACAACCTTTTCTTTAATGTATACAAAGCTTCCCATCCCTTTCTTGAGCTTTGGCCTTAAAATAGCTTAATTTTCATGTATAATTAATTTAATATATATAAGTTGATTTAATTAAATTATGAATTTTTATTAAGTGTTTATTTGATGAGAATATGATATGTTTGTTTGAAATATAAAAATTATCATGAATAATTAGTTAATAAAATATGGTATAGCAGTATGATTGAGTAATAGTAGTGTATAACATGTATATGTTTTATTTGTCTGAAATATGAAAAGTTTGTGAATATACTTAGTTGATAAAGTGTGCATGTTAAAAATAAAGTTCAATGAGCCAGCATGATTTTAGGAATTTCAATGTATTGCATGTTGGTGATAATCGAACCATAGTTAATTGTTTTATTAAAGCAAAATTCAATCTAAATCCAAAAATAAAATATAGCAGATTTTGTTAGCCAAACCTAGCTCAAGTCTTTAGCCAAAAAGCAAGCCCAAGCCTCTCTTTAATCTCTAAAAAATCTGCCCCAAAAGTCAACACACATAAGGACAATATCAAGCCTTATTTAGTAAACTTTAACAATCCAAAACAGACATAAAAAACAGACCTTATCTTACGGTGCCTTTGTTCCATATCGTTTCGTCTTTTCTTTCCAATTTCTCTTGCTCAAGTTGCCAAGGATTTCTTTCCCAAGACTCAATTCTCAAGATAAAGTCACATAAGGTTAGTTTGCATGCTCCTATGGTTGTTATTTCCTTTGTTTTTATCATGAGAATGATTTCTTGTTCTAGTTAGCTCATGGTAGTTTGAATGTGGTTTTTATAATTCATGTTAACTAATGGGGTTATATGAGCTTTTGAAGTGTTTGGAAATAGATAAGTTGTGATGGAGTAGTTGTGGTGAGTGTAGGAGTTGTATTGAGTATGTTTAAGTTAGTGAATTTAGTGATGAAGGGGTTACTTATGTTGAGTGATGTGGAGAGTTGTTTGATGTTGTCGAAGTGGATTTTATACTTGTTTTGTGTTGATAATTGCATCAGACATGATTAATAATGTTCAAATTGAGCTTAGGATATGATGGGATATAGTTAAGAAGTTGAATTTTGAAGAAAAAAAGAAGGAAAAACATGAAAATAGGAGATAAGAGACTAATCATGGGCATGATCGACCCCGTGATTGTCTCGGCTTCTCTAAAAATTTGACAAACAACTAATCATGGGTGGGATCAAGGGCATGATAGCCTCTGATCAAGGGTAGATGAAAATGCATGATAAGAGGCAATCATGCTCTTTATCATGCCCGTGATTAGATGAAAATGCATGATCAGAGGCTATCATGCCCTTGATAGAACAGTTAAGGTTCACTCCAGCAACTAAATCACACAAAGCATTATCAATCAACTTACCAGCCATGGTGCATGGAGTTGTAATCTTTCCTGGATCATCTAATTTAGGGGGCATGTATTCCATTTTCACATCCATCTCTTTGTTTGGCAAGATCATCTGATTCTTCTGTGCTCTATCTTTTGATGTCTCAGTTAAATCTTCTTTAAGTATCTCCATCTTCTCACTTCCCTCCATTCCATTAATCTTTTCATTCACATTTCTAGTGTTATATACCTCATCATGTTCTTCCTCATCATCACTCCAGTCTTGTGATATCACATGCTTTCCATATCTACTCATCTCTTCATCTCTGTCTTTCTTTACAACCTTCAATGGACTGTTGTCTTCATTCCTAGCCAATTGTTCAATTTCTTTCACTACTTCCCAGCCACTTCTTATTGAATCTCCCTTGATAAAATCCTCTCAGACCAATACCTAAACTATCCAAAACTTAGATTTCAATTCCAAATTCAAAATTTGGTTTCACCTCTTTGTCAAAATCATAATCCTTAAACGTTCTACTCAAAGGATTTATCTTGGGATTCTCATCCTCTTCATTCTCAACTGTGTTGACTTCTTTTGCTTTCATATTGGATGATCCAGCTTTATCACTAGGATTCTTCTCTATAGTACTAGGTAGTGCTCCAATTGGGCGACTACTAGATGATTGGGATAGCTGATCCAACTACTTTTGCAAGTCATGAATGATGGCTTCTTGGTTGTTGGACTTGGCTAGAAAAGCTTACAGGAGCTCAATTGTGGTATCATTTTGGTCCTTCACTTTTTGTGGAAATGACTGATGTTGATTCATGGGTAGTGGTGGTAATGCTCTACGAGCATTTTCATCTCTCCATCTCCATCTTGGATTATCCTTCCAACCTGGATTGTATGTATTTGAGTATGGATTGTAGTTCCCAGCTCCTCTATCATACCTGTTCACAAAGTTCATTTGCTCCATACCTGCACTAGAACCAGAAACATAAGAGTTTCCTGTAAAATAATCTGAATAACTCATTGGAGAACTACGATGAGGCATTTCATTCATTCTTGGCATATGACTAGATCCTGCACTTGATATAGGTTGCATCATGCTCATTTGTTTAGTAAGTGATGCCACTTGTGCTTGAAGTTTGGAAACTATCTCTGATTTATAAACAGCACCCACCGTTCTTGGCTTATTCTGCTCACTATGCCAATGAAAAGTTGTTCTTGCCAACCTATTGATTAAATTGTAAGCCTCTTGAGCACTCTTGTACATCAAGCTCCCACCTCTTGTTGCATCAATCGTTGTTTGAAATTGATCTCCAAGAGCTGTGTAGAAGATTCTCATCTGATCATGAAGAGAGACTCCATGATGGGGGCAACGTCTAAGGAGCTCCTTATATCTTTCCCACACTTCATATAAGGCTTTGCCTTCATACTGCCGAAAGGAAAAGATTTCATTCCTCAGTTGAAAGGAAAGAATTGTTCCAAAAATTGTTGTCCCAATTGATCCCAACTTGTTAAAGAGTGTGGGGGTAAAGAATTTAACTAACTTCTCACCTTGTCCCTAAGTGAAAAAGGGAACAGTCGAAGGCCAATAGCATCATTAGAAACCCCATTACTCTTTATGGTAGCATAAATCTGTAGGAAATTCTTTAGATGGTCATGTGGATTTTCAAAACTTTCTCCACCAAATTGATCTACTTTCACCATTTGTATCAAAGCTGGCTTCAACTCAAAATTGTTTGCATGAATAGCGGGCCAATCAATGGATGGTGCAACTCCATCAACTGTAGGCATAAAGTACTCCCACATAGGTCTGTGAATTTCATTTCCTGCTACTAGATGAGGAGGATTATCATTGGCCATAATAAGAATTGGCAAATTTTGTTGCCTTACAACAGGGTTCTCGTCGTGTCCATTTCCATGATCTCCATTTCTTCTCCCATCTCCTTCTTGAAGATTTTCCTTCCTCTCCATTGCTCTTATATTTTTTGCTCGTCTTTCTCTTAACCTCTGGTGATAAGTCCTGTCAATTTTTGGATCAAATTGCAAATCTTGGACCTGTTCACCTGACATACAAGAACAAATTGATCAAAGTAAACTATTTTTGGTATTTTTATTTTTTTATTTTTATAGATTTTCTAAATTTATGTGCTTAGTCTAAGGGCTTAATTACGATCCTAATATCAACAATTGTAGCTCCCCAGCAATGGCGCCAAATTGAAACTGGAATTTTCTTGTGCTACTACAAATTCTAATTACAAGCACAAAATGATCGGCTGGCAAATCGAATGCATATGCAGCAAACACTGATGAGTCCAGGTCATACCCTAGGGAGCTAATTGGCTAATTACTAGGAATTCGAATCTTTCCCTAATCTAAGCTATCAAATAACATATTTTAACTAATCTGTCAAATTATTATCTAATTTAGAGCTAAACTAATTAATGCAATTGAACACTTCAAACCTTATGCTCTAGCAACACAAATGAGAAATAAAGGTTTAAGAGATGCAACAACAATCAAGAATATGCATTTATATTATCATTTGAATTGAATTGATGCTTCAAGTTGATATTAAAACTGATTACTTGGGATTTAACCAAACTCACAAGAATTAGCCCACCTCCTGGAGTAGTAAAATTCTAACTATAGCATAAATTATCCGGTCAAGGCAATTTATCTATAATTATCAGGTAAATAGTACTTCGCTCACACAGAAAATACTACTCTAGTTAAAATCACAAATTAAGCACCGCCAAGTGACCCAAAATTGCAACTTTAACTGCATAAAGAACATGAGTTCATGAGTTTTATCAAAACTTGCATATCCTTATGATAAATCTTTTAAAAAAAGCTCAAGATATGTTTATACAGATTATCGAATCCCTCCCGAGTATCTCTAATCCTATCTATCTAACTCATGTTGGCCATTCACAATTTAAACAGATTATAAACAACAATAGCTAAATTCCCAATTAATCAGAATCAACATCAAAGTGAATCGATTTATCCAATTCATCAAATCCATCCATGCATATTCATAATCTAATTAAACATGGTATCTCAACATACAATCAAGCAATAATCAAAACAAAACAATGATAGAAAACACCTTCATATGCAATTCATTCATCAAATCTTGTCTTCAAATCCATAAACCCAAAGAAAAGGGCAAAACTTGATTGTATCTAAACGCTAGAATCATCTCTATGTTGCTAGAACATTATGGTTTTAGTGCCCTATGATTGAATCACTCAAACACATATTGTTGTTGCCTTTTCTCTCTATTTTTCTATGATTTCCGTAGCTCTCCCTTCCACTCTAATGAAATTTGGTCGTGGTTTCTTATAGAACTTCAAATGGAATTTCAAAGGACAACCACATGTACTAGCAGTTATAACAATTACATCGGCAGTTACAACAAGTACACAGGCAGTGTAGAAATGGATCTGGTCGGCGTTTGTTAAAAATTTGGATTTCCAAATCTGTCTGTTGAGTTTACGCTAACAACGCGAGGGCATTTGATTTGAATTTGCCGGTTTTCAATGAAAAATCAAAATGTCCATAATATTGTGCACCACCTATAAGCTAGCGGTGTTGAATTGGCTTTAACAATTTGTGTATTGTGGACATCCTATACTGCCTCTACGTTGGCAGTGCAGCTTTCCCAGAAGCCGGCGTTGGATCAAAAATTGCAAAGGCTATGTTGTTCTGTTTTCTACACAGGTGGCGTTCGATCTAGCTTTAATAATTTCACTTTTGTTCATGCGACAGCATGGACTAGATATTTGTCGGCGTTTGATGAAATTTTGCAACACTGGTTAGATTTCTCCATTGAATGTTAGCGGCTTTTGTTATTTTACTTAAAGGCCGATGTTTCTTGATTGAAGGCCGGCAGCGCTGATCTGATGAAGTGTCAATGTTCATTTGATTCTTCTTCAACTTTGCTTCAAACTTTTCCCTTTTTTATGTAAAATTCCTTAACAACCCGAATTAACAATTTAAGTACAACTATGTACCAATTCCTTTGCATTTCTACAAGATCAATAATAGTTGAACATGAATTGATGAAGAAAAAGTGAGTGAAATACAAGTTTATCACTGGGCAGCATCCAATAGTTGCTCCATGCTTCATCCTTATTGTCTGCATGGCTATGCTTAAGGCCATGCAGATGTCCAATTTTACCTTTTAGCTTCATTGTTCTTCAATTTGCTAGTGTGCACTACCCCGAGCACGACTGTGCTTAGAGGTGTATTGGAAATAATAAGGAATAAATTGAACGTGAAGTCCCTTAAGCAAAATTGACAAAGTGTATTTCAATTTCTCAACACTTGCATAAGAAAAATTTCACGTTTCTACCATGATTCTAGCTCTTCATATGCACAATACACTTAGAAAAAGAATAATAAATTACCTCATTTGCTTAAAGATTAAAAGCGTACCAATTTGTGCTTGCCACTCATGTTTACCTACACTTAATATTGAACTCTCACCTCATTAAAATTTGCAAAAACACCCAAAAACCTGCAATTTGGATATGAAATTTAACTTAAGATAGTGAAGAAAAAGAGAAAAAAAAAAAAAAAAAGGAACTCAACTTACCAAAGTTAGTCATAGGTTGCCTCTCAAGAAGCATACTTTTTTAACGTTGTTGGCTTGGTGTCCTTCATTTACTTTAAAATCAAATCAAGGGTTCTCAGAGCTATCTATCTTAAAATCAAATTTGTTATAATGGTTCCCGTTCGTTTTCTTGACCCACCTTCCACATTGTACACATGAAATAGCCCCCAATTGCGTTAATATCTTCAAATCTGTAAAATTTTCAGCATTATCTTTTCCTTCCTCTAGTAGAGCCAATGGATTGCAAGATGTTTTTACACTTGGTTTCAACTGGCATTGTATATCTGGTACTTCAACATCATCACCTGAGTAGCTATTGTGGCTATCACTCTTTACTTGATTAACTACATCTAGACTCTTCAACACTTTCTCTTCAAAACTTGCTCCTGGCATCTTTACAACCATTTCCTCATCTCCAACTTGAAGTACTAATTTGCCTCCTTTTACATCAATGACTGCTTTGGCTGTGGCAAGGAGTGGTCTACTAAGAATCAAAGGTACATGCCTTTCTTCATCTATGTTTAGGGCCACAAGGTCCATGGGGTATATGAAATTCCTAACCTTCACTAGAATATCATCAATAATCCCCTTAGGGATCTTCATAGAGAAATTGGCAAGTTGTAAACTCATCCAAGTCAGTTTAGGTTCAGCAAGACCTAATTTCTTAAAGAAGGAATAGGGCATCAAATTTATACTTGCTTCCAAGTCAATTAAGGCCTTTTTCACTATAAAATCACCAAACACATAAGGGATTAAAAAACTGCCTAGATGCTTTAGCTTTAGAGGAAGCTTGTTTCGAATGATTGATGAGCAGTTGTAACTTAAACTTTAACTGTAGCTACATCCTCCAACTTTCGCTTGTAAAATTGCCTGGATGCTTTAGCTTTAGAGAAAAGCTTATTCTGCATGATTGATGAGCAGTTGGCTCTAACTTCAATTGTAGCTACATCTTCCAACTTTCACTTATTTGATAGAAGCTCCTTAAGGAACTTAGCATACTTTGGCATCTGCAAAAGTGCCTCAACAAAAGAGATGTTTATGTGTAATTGCTTGAACAACTCAAGAAATTTTCCAAAATTTTCCTTATTTTTATTTTGATTAAGGCGAGCTGGATATGGGATTTGTAGCACATTCTCTTTTACGATAGGTGGTGATCTCTTTTCAAGTTTGTTCTTCTCAGACTCAACCTTCTCCTTTGCGAAAGTTTGACTCTCTTTCTTCTCAATCTCCTTCTTAGGCTCAAATTGTAGTTCCTTCCCACTCCTCAAGGTTATGGCATTCACTTGCTCCCTTGGATTAGGCTCTGTATTATTAGGGAGGCAGCCCTATTGTCACTTAGACATCATCTTATCCAATTGGCCAATTTGCTTCTCAAGGTTGTGAATAGAGGCCTCTTGATTCCGATGTCTTGCCTCAGAGCTTTGAATGAACTATGTCAAAAGCTCTTCTAAATTCAACTTTTTTCTTTGGTTGTGGTTAAACAAGAAATTAAGTTATGGTTGGCATGGTGACAATTGTGGTCTCCAGAATCCTAGAGTTAGATAATTAGCTCTCTGAGCATTTGTATTACCACAACTGAAATTGGGGTGATTTCACCAACTCGTATTATATGTGCTGTTGTAGGGGTTATTCTGTTGTCCATTCTGATTGCCTAAGTAGTCCACATATTCTTGATGTTCAAAGAAGCTACTATGATCTTCATTTGAATCTCCATATTCATTCAGTGGCACTAATGCATTTTTTATGCTAGAAACCTGCTTACTAAGTGCGGTCATGAGATCTACCTCCTACAATCCCGTAGCTCTCTACTTGCCTCAGTTGTTTCCCCGCTGATGGTTATTCTTTTGCCATATCTTCAAAAAGCTTTAAAGACTCCTTTAGGGTCATAGAGTTTAATGTACCACCAACTGCAATGTCAACTAATTACCGAGAAGCTGTGTTGATGCCATTATAAAAGGTATGAATCTGCATCTATGGTGGTACTTGATAATGGGGACACTTTATTAATAGCTCTTTCCACGTTTGCCAAGTGTTAAATAAAGTTTCTGCATCCTTTGACCAAAGGAAGATATGTCATTCCTAAGCTTGGTAGTCTTGCATGGGAGAAAGTAATTATATAAAAATTGCTTCAACATGTCCTCTTAAGTGGTAATAGCCCCAGCACCCAAGGATGTCAACCGGTTCTTAGCCTTCTTTCTTAGTGAAAAGGGAACAATCGTAGATGTATCACATCATCAGTAACCCCATTATTATTCCTGAAAGTCTCAAGAAACTCTGTATATGTACATGTGGGTCCTCACTAGGTAGCCCATCAAACTGACAGTATTGCTGCAAGAGTTGAATCACCACACCCTTGATTTTGAAGTTGTTAGCCCCAATGGGAGGCTTCACAATAGCTGAGCCTGTGCTATCAAATGTAGGCCTTGCATATTCTAGATTGGTTTTGGGTGGTTCCTCAGTCATTACTTCTTGTACTTCCTCTTCATTGTCCTTAGATGATTTTATTTTACTATCTCAAAATCCTTCAAGTAATTCCTCCTTTGCTTTTGTCTTAACTTCTATATCCAATGTTTCTCTCTTAATCGTTGATTGCCCAAAAGATTTAGCAATCATAGTCTTACCAATCCTATGAAGTGTTCTCTCGATTTTAGGGTCTAGATCAAGAATGTCAGAAGGGAGATTCCTTGTCATGCGCTACAAAAACAAACAATCACGAGTTAGAAATAGTCAAAAGATGGGGAGAAGAGAAATAAATAAAACAAATAAAAAAATGACTAAGGTAGTAGATATAAGGTTTTTCCTAATATTACCTTACTAAATCCCTGGCAACAGCACCAAAAACTTGATGCATAGACACCGATCATCTCAAATTATAAATTTATAAACCTAATGAAATCTAACGATCGAGCCAGGTTAGCGTATTTATATAATGTAGTAGCGATTTTAGTAGGTGTCACCCTCAGGGATCCTTGAAACAAGTACTAGTATTGCCCTAATTCTTGAAATGAGATTTATGATTTAACTACTAATCAGCTAATCTAACATACCCTAAGATCAATTATGTATGCTTTCACGAGATGTGTTCAATCACAAAACATACCCCTTATCTTGATCCACCATAAATCCTAAATTTCTTATGATAATGGATTGATTAATAAATTGTTTATACTTTGCACAACAGGATCTCTCAAGTAAATCAATTATTGTTTCGAGTTAATTAATTCCTAACCCTACATGAGATAGTGGAGACCCCTTCCTCACTAATGCCACATAAGATCACATAAACGTTCATAATCCTCATAGCAAAGATTAAATCTTTGTGCAAAAAATCTGAAGTTTCCCTACCTCTAAGTGAAACATGCTATTTCACTATTTATGAGAATCTATCCTATTAGTTGAACCCTCTTTCTATCTAATAAGAATAAAACATGCAATTAATTCTGTGCACAAATCAATAACAGGGCAATAAAATCACGTAAATAGATACAAAGGCATAAACTCTTCATTAATCAATAGACAATTCAACTCGCATGGGGTTTAAAATTTCACAAGATGCATGGTATAAGGATCTACTCCTCCGTGGGGTTTACAATAAGAATAAGAAATCTAGAGGAAATAGAAGTAATCATGATATAATAATGAAACCCTTATAGATGTCTTATGATTTCCAATGATGCTCCAGCACTTCCTCGCTTGAAGTTTATCATTTTTTTCTCCTTGGGCTTAGAAATATGTCTAAAAGATTTCAAAGTACGTAAACAAGGTGGTTATTTATAGTTTATGATTGAAACAGGGTTGCATGACCATGCTTGGGGGTAGGTAGAACTGGACTCCATTGACATTAAAATTTTATAGTGTGTAGGCTACATGGCCATGCTCGTGTAAGGATAGAAATCAAAATGTCCATTTTTGCGTTTATTCTCCTCTTTCCTTACTTCTTCCTCCTTGTGCTGAAGGAGGGATTGAAAATAGGAAACCTACTAATTTGTTTCCTGCCTCCAACATGGCTATCAATAAGGTAGTGCATGTGTAAAATTTAGCTTATGACCAAAACTTTATCAAATTCGCCTTGATTTCGCTCAAAGTATTGCAACACCTTCTAAATATATTCTTTAGTCCCTAAAATGAATAACTCACAAATGAGTATCCTTTTCTTCATTAAATCACATGAAATACATATCAAATATGTCTAAACAAACACTAAGAGTAAAGGTGTTTTGACACTTATCATCTTCTCACACCCGTTGTCCCATTGGAACTTGACATTTTCCTAGGTTAAACGTGCCATTGGTCAAGCAATCTTAGAAAAATCCTTTACAAATCTTCCATAATATCTTGCTAATCCAAGAAAACTCCTTATCTCTATCATTATGGTTAGTTGCTTCCAACCAAGTACTACCCTTATCTTGTTTGGGTCGACGGACACTACATCTCCTAAAATGATATGTCCTAGGAACATCAATTGCTTCATCCAAAATTCACACTTCAATAACTTTGCATGTAATTTATGTTCTCATAATATCTATAAAACAATTCTCAAGTGGTCTTCATGTTCCTTAGGATTCTTGGAATGTATTAGAATGTAATCTATGAAAACCATTACGAACTTATCCAAGAATGGTCTGAAAATTCTATTCATCAAATCTATAAAAGCAGCAGAAGCATTAGTTAGTCCAAAAGGCATTATCAAAAACTTATAATGTCGGTAACGGATAAGGAAAGTTGTCTTTAGGACATCCTCCGGTTTGATCCTTAATTGTTAGTAGCCTAACCTAAGATCAATTCTTGAGAATACACTGGCTCATTTCAACTAGTCAAAAAGATCGTCAATCCTCGGTAGGGGTTACTTATTCTTTCCTGTTAGTTTATTCAATTTCCTATAATCAACACATAGCCTTAAAGAACCATCTTTCTTTTTGGAAAAGAGAATTGATGTTCTCGATGGTGATACACTAGGATGGATAAATGCCTTATCAAGGAGCTCTTATAGTTGTACCTTTAATTCTTTTAACTCAGCCGATGCCATCCGATATGGTGCTTTTGAGATTGGATTGGCTCTAGGTGCTAACTCTATGGTAAATTCTATTTCTCTTTCTGGTGGCAACTCTGGTAACTCCTCAGGAAAAACATTAGGAAACTCCTTCACCACTTGTATTTTACTCAAGTTTAGCTTCCTTTTGCTCTGTATTAATCATCCAAATCCAGCAAAAATTCCATTTTGAATCCTCTAATTCTTCCATGTTTATTACTCATGATCACTTATTACTGTGTCCTTTTTCTTCTCTAATAAAAAAAAAATTCCGGTTCAAAACTGAACCTCTTTCTTCTTATAGTCTACATTAGCTATATTCATTGGTAAGCAATCCATGCGTAGAATTAAATCATACCCTTTCATCTCTAAAACTATCAAATTTGCTAGCATGACTCTTCCAGCCACTTCAATAGGGCATTCCCATATAACTTCGTCTGCTAAAACCTTACTTCCTCTAAGGGTACTCACTCTTAAGGGTCTAGGTGTTATAACTTTGCGTACACGATTTCATCCTTTGTATTATAGTTGGTGTTATAAAGGAATATGTAGCTTAGTTGGTGTTATAAAGGAATGTGTAGCTCCGATATCAAACAAGGCATACGCAGGGTAGGTGGCTATGAATATAGACCTTGAATAGGTTATTATTAAGTATGTATTAGATTTATCATATCCATCTTAATTCTCTAAAATTTTAGTTTATGTCACTTTGTGTAAATTGTTTTTACTTTATCTCTACACTTTAGTTACTACTATTAGCCTATTGAATCTATGGCTCTCCCCTCCAGAAGGTCAACCTATTATTTTCCGACTTATTGGCTAGTTCAAACTTATAAGGTTCCTTTGTTTTGAGTCTTTCTTAGGTAAGAAATAAAGTAATGACCTACTTTTCCACAATGATAGCAAGTTGCAATGCTCTTTCTTAGGCAGTTCTTATTTGGTGTCCTTCGTCTCCACAAAAGTAGCATCAATCCCTCAATTGTAAGCACTTCTTTGGATAGTGTTCTCCACTACACTTACAACACTTCACCTTCATAGGTTCGAGTTGAGCCTTCTTAAAACCGGGTTGGCTCATTAGGATCCCATGGTTAGTACTATCTTCTTCCCTTTATCACTTGACTCTATAGTAAAAAAGGGCCGCTTCAATGATCCTATAGGGACAGAAATAACATAAGTTCTTGCTTATGTTAAGATCAAAGATCATTTTCTAGGCCTCTTCAAGTACTCTGGCCTTATCTACTAGTGCCGAAAAGGTCTTTATCTCAAATAACATTAAATGGCGTTGCATCTCATTATCCGGGCCACTTATGAACAATGCATTTTCAGTTCGCTATCCTATAGGAAGCTGGAGCAAACTGGAGGAGCCTACTAAATTCATTTTCATACTCTTCCACTGTACGATGTCCTTTCTTTAAGGTAAACAAGTCACTACCCATTTTAACTCGAAGGCTCTATAAAAAAAACTCCTTTAAAGACTCTTCTCTAAAGGTGGCCTAAGTTATTGGTTGAGGACAATTCCTCTCCCTAGAATCCCACCAAATATGGGTTTGGGACTTAAGCATGTAGTTTCCATATGCTAAGCATTGATATTCTCACACTTCATATGCTGTCATCGGCTTCTTCCAAGTTCCCCACACTTCCTTTGAAGAAGCGATTGGACTTTATAAAGTCTGGAAATGTCACTTGAGGTAGTCTAGGGTCTACCCTTCTATGACCAATGTTGAGAGCTTCTTGTTCTAAGGGAGGCCGTGTTGGAGCTGATGGTGGTGTTTGCAAAGGTTGTTCTTGTCTATTTACTAACAATTATTGTATTGTCTGGCTATGCTGTTCTATCATTTGGTGCATTTGATTCATAGCTTCCATCATTTATGCCATTTGATTGGCATAATTAGTATAAGCATAACCTCCACCTTCTCCTTAAAGCATATGTTCAGGCTCACTCATTGCTTGTTGTTAGGGAGGCAAGTTGTGTTGCTTAGACTATTGATAAAGCCTCATTCTCATCTTGATATTGAGTAAGAAAAGTTCTTCTTCTACCTTTTTCCTACATTTCTATATAGGGATGTTGGTTTAGACCTAGTATTATTGCTATTTTAAAATTTCATGAAGCATGAAGGTTGTTTGCAAAGGAATGGATAACATAAATTCATCAAAAACATATATTTTATGTAGAAAAATTTAGTACGTTGCAGAAACATGATTACATTACGAGTCAAAACATCATAATACTTTTAATGTTTAACCAGATTTCTCTAAGGACATATATGTTAATTACAAAAGCATTAGATGATTAACTATTTTGTACCTATTACTTACTAAGCTCATAGACACACGTTACCACAAAAGGTGCAACACTAATTCATCCTTAAAACGAAAGATATATCAAAAGACTATAAGGGTATTCATCCTAGCAAGCAATCATTCATCCTCCTCATCTTCACTATCCCACAGCTTTACATTAGGATCATTACTATCAAGTAAAGGCTTGAGGCTTGGGCATCTAGTAGTGATGACACTATCAGAATCTATGTTCAACCTCACTATTATCCCCATCTTCACTTTGATGTTCCTTATTCATAATTGCAGACACTAGAGGTTCTTCCCTATCCCCTTCCATTACATCATCTTCACCATAGACACCAACATCATCTTCTAGATCCTCTTCTTCCATGTAGTGTTCATAGTTGGGGACATTAACCATTTCATCAATGTCATTTTCCTCATCATCTACTTTGAAGTCATCCGGATTACTTTCGAACTCCAAGTTTAACAAGAAGCCATAGTCATATTTAGATTCCTTATATTCATCTTTAGTTTCATAAACCTCTTCCATCTCCAGATCTCCATTTGGGTAAGAACTTGGGTTTAGTGGTAGATCAAAACTGGAGTCAGGACCACTATCATTATTATTAGGGTTACGGATAGAATTCATCCTACTTGCATATTGTTCCTCCATTTCTTTACAAGTATTTGCTTTTACTGGAAAGCTCCATCTAGGTCTCTATTCGCAAACATCATATGGATACCATCTACTTGTCCTTCTACTCCTTATAGCATATGAGCATGCTGCTAGAGGGTACTCTCTTTGCTCCTCAAATTGGCCTACAACATGATTTTCGGCATCTCCATCCACCCATGATGAGATTGATACAAGTCCTCTAGAAGTAGGATGGCTATGTACTTGTTATAATTTGGTTCCAACCTTTCAATTATCTTATCTAACGCATCTAAGCACTCATTAGTTAAACCATAAGCCATTTCCCTATAATTTGATCAATCATCTTCTACATGTGCACGCAATCAAACTTCCTAGCCAATCTTTGTAATCTCATATGATACTCCATGGGTGTTTCATCATCCTTCATCTTTCATTCATGCCACTCCTTTTTGAAAGTATCAACATGATTATGCAAGCGAATTGTTTTTAAAACCCAATTAGTCCTTTAAATAAATAATTAAGGTAAAAAGAAATTTCTAGTTTCCTATACTTATAGGTTTATGGATTAGATTACTATCTGAAGTCTACCCACTCTCGCTTAAGCTGATCATTTAAATTTACCATTAGTTTCTTCCTAATGGTATCAATCCTTTTATTATGAGTATATCTAACTTAAAGCTCTGATACAAACAAAAGTTGTCACATCCTATAGAGTATCTTAGATGTGGCAATCCGCCATGAATGCTCGTTGAGGTAAAGAATTACCATTTGACACATTGTAAATCCTGTCAACTATTCATGAAGCATCTAAAAGAGTATTTTAACTACAATTAATTTTACTTAAAAACATACTTTAATGACTTCAATGAGTACCATGTCTCCAAGATAAAATAGTTTAAAGTCTTGATTGATTACAATTGTTTTAAAATACTAGAACAAATAATATATTAAAGATAACATAGCCTGAGAGTTTCTCAATTTCTTTCTCACTCATTGTCCTATACCCAAACCTAAAGAGGTTGTCTGAAAAACTTACAAGTGGTAGCTTCATTGCTTTACTATCTTAAAGTGAACCTAAAACATGAATAAGTCTATAGAAATGCAGCAAAAAACAGCTCAGTGAAGTATGGTACACTCTCAAACACAACAAGCACAAGTAAGTTTTCAAGCATATGATATGAATGGGCAATCATATGAATGCAAACATCACATGTGGTCTTCTAGTGACTTACGTGAAGTCTAAGGTTTACGCCCTCTTGACCTTAGGTTAGGAATCGATAGACCACCATCAGTTCCAAGGTCGTTTGCTATAGTCTTCCACAATTGTCTTTAGTTTACGGTTACCTTCATTAGTCTTCTTTAATCCATAACTACCATTGCCATTCACTATCTTTCTACCACATTCAACAAGTTGACCTATCCCAGGTCTAACATAATGTCCCAAATAGTAGCGAGGTATTTGGCTCCTCTATACACATAACAATCCCCAAGCCACTTAATTCGCATTGATGGAGCATGGTCTCTTTTCGACCTATCACGTGCTCACCGTAAGAAGTGATGGTTTTCAACGATGCAAGACACTATGCAATGCATGTTTAATTTTTATTTTGACTTAAGTAATAAATTAATCCAATTACGAGGTGACCGATCAATTAAATATCTGCAAACTTACAAACATTTAGCACCATAAACACGGCCAACCATAAGCAATACTGATGATTAACGTAAGACAATCACAATTTCACACTTAATATTGAGCATACTTGTGTATTCATAACTTTTATCTTACATACATTAATGTTGATAAATAGAAATACAACATTATCTGCTACTTTTTTTTGTTATATATAATTATTATTTTTTCTCCCTTAAATGTGGCTAAGCACGAGTATTGGTGAATTTATCAATATATACGTACATATGTATTTCATCGTTTTTGCTAAAATAAAAAATAAAGGAATAATAAAAAGAATAAAAAAAATATCCTATGAAAATAAGCCTTTATTTATCGATTCATTTATATATACATATAGTTATCTTATATATTAAGCCAAAACTTTTTTATTGGACTCCACATTTGTTTAACATGCAAATATTTATAAAGCCTAAAAAATTATGCATACTTTTAGTGTTATTTACATTTTTACCAACTAATAATTACTCTAATTTTTTACTCTATAGATGGGTTGTATGGCCAAATGTTAACATTAGACTATTTTTCAATAACTACTCTCACTTTTTTCTCCATGTTGGTTATCTCTTGATTGATAGTTATCTATCAAATTACTAAAATTTTAAAGACTTTTTTCAATAATTTTTAATGTTTAGCAGCTTTTTCTATTAACCTTTAGCATCCTTAAATTTTGGCATAATCTCCTTGATGTCAACAACACGTCTTCTTACTTGATAAACTATGAAGCTGAAACTTGCTTCAACGTTCATCATCGATATTTAGTGTTGCCATTTATCTCCCTTTCCTAATTTCCTTACTTTGTCCAATAGGTATATTATTTTAATCTCATTTGCTTATGTATTGTAGTGTCTACTTTAAATAGTTATATTTTGTCTTTTCCTTTTCCTTCTTCTTTTTTTTTTAATCAAATATTGTATTCTTTTGTCACCTTAAATATCCTTCACTTATCAAGAAAAAAAAATCGCTCATTATGTGTGTTTTATGCTCTTCAAGTTATTGATTTGTGATAATGAATATTTTATGCATTATATCAATAAAAATGATTGAATAGTTTTCTCAATAAATCACTTCTCTACAAATATTTGATACATTATTTCTTTTACATGTTAACTAGATTCCATAACCACACCCATTGTATATATATGTTCTATTTACATGAATTTGATTATTTCTTAATTTAACCACTCACCAACTTCTATTAATGTTAGATGGTTGCTCTTTTCTCTATAAATCTATTGATACTACTATTATTTATTATAAAATCAATGACATGGGATAGCTCTTTTGTCAAATTCGAGTCAGTTGTACCGTTAATAATTTAGGGTTTTATCATATCAATCTATTAAATCAGAGATGGAAGTAATAATAAAATAATAAAAATGTACAAAATCAGGTAATTTGCATTATTTTTTATTAAAAAAAATTCTCTAATTATTTCTTTTTGTAATCTTTTATCTTCTGAAATGTGTCATCATGGTATTGGTAATTTTAATACTCTTCTCTTATCTTATATTCATAACCAATGTAGGTTAATGCAATGATAAGGGTTTGTTCATCTTGATTTCTACTCATTGATTCCATCATTCTTGGCTACAAGTCAACAAGAAAAGAAGAGAGGAAAAAAATTCATCAACTTAGGTCGTGTTTTGAATAGTTCTCTACATTTTTAATATTTTCTAAGATATAACCTAAATGGGTGAGAGGACTACATTGGAAATTTTAGGCATCTAAAATTATGGCCGGGTTGGTTCTTTAGAGCTAAGATGGGAAGAATAGGTAAAAGGATGATCATATGCATGCTGTTAGTTGTGTATCGATCAAGTGAATTAAGTGGGATTATATCATGTTGATCATTGACATCTGTAAAAAGATACAATGCTTTACAATAATGTCAAATGATAGTATTTAGAACATACACTTTATAAGATGGATTTTTTTTTTTTTATTAAACATATTGTATGATCTACTATTCTTATGTAGACATATTTGTATAGTCTGATCTTATTGCATCTTCTTATTTACATATCAAGATTAGGATTATCAAATAATTTTCTTATTTCTGTACATAATTAATAAGCCACATCTCTTATAAGAAGCATCCATGTCATGGGTGCCTTCTACTTAGTATATGTAATTTACATTCTCGTGCAAGTATGTGCATATCCAGAATCAGAATTTGTAGTTCGTCTGAAATCTAATTTAATTCATATACTAATAGACATAAGACACTCTAGCCATATAATTTATCATCATCCTCTGTTTATATATATACACTATACACACATATATAATGATTGTTCTGTTCTGCCCTATTTTCATTGCCATCATTATTTTATTTTGTTTTTGGCTACAACACCTTCATGGCCGTTATATTATTTATATATACCTTCTTTTTTTTTTGCGAGAACACAAAATATTTGACAATTTAGACACCACAGTCACCACACTGCGCTAACCAAATCCAATCATATGGAAAATGCTCTATATATTATTTTATCTACTAATCATTAGCTTCGGTTAGCAGTGTGGGACAAGGAAGACTGACCATGTGGGACAATAAAAGACAAACATGCAGAAAATGGACAAGCACGACTAGCAATTTCTCAACCCGATTTTACATGCTATTTACCTATTTATAATTACGAAAATCTACATATATCATAACTACATATAGTAAAATATGAGATCATGATCATGCATTTACCGTCTCAAAAACGAAATAACTAGCTCATGGAAAAATCGCATTAGTATATGAAATGATTTTTTGCAACTTTACAACGTGTTAAAGGAATGGAATTTCATGTTATTTTCCTTGTCCTAAACATGTTTATTATCACTAAGTCAATATATCAGGTTTATAACATAACTAGGAATACAAAGAATCATTTGTGACTTCATTAAACCATCAACAAAGTCATCTTATATGCCTTTTTGTTCTTTACACCGTTAGCATGTCAAAATACACCAAAACATACATAAAGTATTTGAAAACTTTTCCCACTCACATTGGCCAATTACTCATGGTTCAGATTAATCTGAACCAAAATCAATACTCTAAACTTAGACTTTTCATTTTTCTTAAGACTAAATTGATTAACTTTTCTTCGTTGTATCTACTCAAAAGTTTGGTTCTTTATATTAGTAGTTGATAAAAATGTTCTTTGTTTAAATTAGAGTGTGTTACAAAGGTTAGAAATAGATTTGAAGTCGTGTTGTGGAGAAAGGGAGAGGAAAGTCGTCTTAAAAAAAAAATCAAAGTTGCAAAATTTCTGCGGAAATTTCATTTTTAATAACTCACGGATGTGTCATTTCCAGATGCTGATGACTGTCAACATTGATAGTATTCCATGTCCACAGTAGAGTGGCAGTGGTGGTTGAGGTTGTGGTGGTCTTATTTGCGAGTTGTAACAGCGTCAATTTTGAGAGGATATTTGTCCTTGGTATAGGTGGCTTGGTAACGTCGATTATGGGGGTTTCAAAGGGGGTATAGGGAAGTTTCAATGGGTGGTCATGGTTTGTCAAATGACTGAGTAGGTTGAGAGAAAAATAGGAAGGAGATAGAGGGTTCAGGCTGTTTTTATATAGTAAGAGGAGAAGGGAAGGATACAAGTACCGCATGCTTTTGTCTCCTAGTCTTAACCTCTGTATAAATAAAAGACATAGCGCGCTGCATGCGGATGTTGGGTGGTTTTCAATTGTAAGCTAATGTCGTTTATCAGCTAAAAACTTCATATTTATATTCATATTTTTTATATTGTAATATTTTTATTTAGGTTATTTAATTGTTTTTTCTTTTTCTTTTTTTTTATCGAGTAGAATGCTTCCGTAATTTTTTTCCTTTTTTAAGCTATCACCAATATTTAAAATTCAAAATTTTAGTTATTCTTTTATTTATTTATTTATTTAGGGCCTTCACACCTTAATATTTGCTCATATGTATAATTCTAAAGCATCAATTATTTATAGGATTGATCATAAAAATGAGCACGAATATAGAAAATTTCATCTTTTTAATACAAAGCTAGATTTTTAAAAGGTAAGCTATTGGATTGACTTAAGAAATTTTGCTAAGGTATCAATATTTTGCGAGATAATTTTTTTATCAATCTGCCTGAAAAAAATTACACGAATATCAATTAAAAAAATAATTACATAAATACCATCGTAGTAGCGTATTTTAAGGATGCAATATTGATAATGATAAGAGTGTCACATGTTGGGGTGCAGCACTAGTGTAAATTATAATGTGTATCGCATTTACAATATGCAACATCGATGTATATCACTTGTGGTAAATATGATATCTTTACTATATCGTACTGCTGATATGTGATAGCTTTGGTGTTTTGGTAATCTCTTTGTACAATTTGTATTTTGATAATTTTTATTAAAAAAAGAATAGTAGAGATGAATGCTGCCCGGTTTTTGTTGCTGATATCTTTTTAAATCCAATTATCCCTTTCAAATCTCTCACTTATTCGTTTGAAAACTAAATATATAGCATTGCTGAGTTAAAACTTTGTTGAGTATAATTTAGGGTTAATGTCGAATTTGGTATCTCAACTTTGTCCATTATTCAATTATGTACCTAAACTTTTAAAAGTTTAATTTTAGTATTTTTGTGGCCATTTTTTGTAACTCCGTTATTGATGTTAAGTTTGTTGCTGATGTAGACATACGAACCAATCACATCATGCCACGTGCCATTCATATACTTATTTATTTATATTTCATTTTTGATATTTCATTTTTGACGCGGCAAATTTTATCATCTAAATATATTTTCCTCATAATTTATTTTATTTTAATATATTATTTTATTAAATGACAACTTAAAAATTATTTTACTAACAGAAAAAAGCCCCTTAATGTTTCAACCCAACAACTATATACAATCCTACCAAATCCTCATCTATAACAAGCCCACATTTCCCTTATGTTTATCTTTTCGTAAGATTAGTATCGAATTATATATTATAAACAAGAAAGATTTCAGTAAATTTTTTAATGTGGGACAACAAACCCTTCTAACATCCCCCTCTCTCTTCTTCTCTCTCTCTCATATGAACATGCATTTCTCATAGTCTCATAATACTTGAACTAAGCTGTTCTACAAATTTTGGAAGCCTACCAACCGGCTGTTGTCAAGTACCTAAGCTAAGCTTCACGAGCACATAACTGATCACTACACAAAGACTACGACAAATAGACTCACATGTAGCGGTTTACTGACCAGAATTTGTGTGTGGTGATGAACTCCATTTCACCACCGACCACAACAGACTAAGCAAATTGTGCAGTCTCCATAAACCGACTAGATGGAGCAGCACTTGATCAAGCTCTTCATCAGACATCTAAACCAAATTGAAAGTATTTGCCATTCATCTACAAGCTTAAGTATACAATGCCGAGCTGCTGGAAATCGAGCATTGACGAGTTACATGAGATTCAAACGGAGTGTGAAAGAGCTCCTCTCCATCTCTCTTATATTATTGACCATGTTGCTGTCGGTAAAGGTGAAGGATCTCCACCTCTGTTTTTCTTTTTGAAAAACAGAGCATCTTCATAAATGTCCCACAACCTGGTTTCTCGTAAATGCAAAAAGATGAAGGCATACATAGGAGTGTGCAAAAAAACCGAATATTTAGTATAACCAAACCGAAACCGGGAAACCAATCTGAAAAAAAAAAGGGTTAACCGATCTATCGGTTTTGGTTTAGGATAACATGTTTAATTTTTTCGGTTTTCGGTTTCGGTTTTTAGATACCAAAAACCGATGGATTCGGTTAACTGATCCGTAATTATAAATATATATAATTTATAATATATCCATATGATTATTTTTTTAATGTTATCAATATGAATTAAGTTGAAATGAATGATTCAAATAAGAAGAAACAAATGTATATATGTTTGAAAATTGGAATGGTGTTGAGCTCAACCGATCAAGGTTGAAAAAAACACATGAGTAAAAAGCTATTATGATGATTATTTTGATGGCACCGATATATATTAACAACTATTTTATATGTCTTACATTCTCAATGTATAGTTTTTAATATAATTATACAAAAAAATAATCTTATTTTTTTATGGACATTGAAAGATATGATTAACTGCAAAATTTACATAACCATTATGTTAAAAAGTTAAAAACCGAAAATCGAAAAAATTAACTGAAAAAAAGGTTAACTGTTAAAGCACTTAACCGTTCATAATGGATCGGTCTAGGATCAGGATATTGAAAATCTAATCATTACGGTTAGGATAAAAAATAAGTATCACAAACCAGTTAACCATACCGTGAACACCCTTAGGCATACATATTTCTCATAGTCGTTTTGGATTTTGTGCTGTTGGAAGTACCAAGCAGAGTCAATGCTCAAGCCCACAACCTGGTTTCTTTAAGACTAAGCTTATGGAGAATGAATGCATACCCTCTTCGTGTCAGGCTCTTTATGACAAATGGGTCCGGAAGTCGCGTGTAGCATGCATCGGAGAACACTTGTGTTTGCGATTGGTTCCTTTAAATTTGTAATGAATTAGAATGGTGATCCTCGTGGAAATATTGATCGTGGTATAGATGAAAAGGCAATAAATATGAATAGTTTGCTACTGAAAAAAAAAAAATATATATCGTTGCTAATCTTAGATTTTATGATCCTCGTGGAAATATTGATCTCGGTGGTCTTCTTTGAATAGATTGAGGTTTAGGGCATTTTAAATTGGACAAAGATGAATGTATTTTGGAGGAGTAATATTTCTATAAATTTCAATCGTCCCACATAGAAAAAGTTTTAGCAACCATCCTTTTATATATTATAGCATTGGACCATGTATTGATTAGTAAAGTACTAAGAAAAAGTAATGGACTTTGATTGCTTGTGTAAATGGACCTTTACGATGGATAGAAAATGAGTAATGAAAATAATTTTTAAAAATAAATTAATTAATTAAATTCAAAATAACATAATAATAGGGAAAAGATAAATTAATTAAATTCCAATTAGAAAGAAAAATAAATTTTAAAAATTAAAATATGTCACATCAAATGACACATGTCATAATGTGAAAAGTTCGAATGTCTTTGTCAGCAATGGACTTAACACCTTTAACGAAGGTATCAAAAATGACCATTAAAATTTGAAAGTTTAGGTATTTAATTGAATTTTCGGACAAAGTTGAGGTATGAAATTCGACATTAATCCTATAATTTATTATGTAATCGCGGCATAGTTGTCAAAAGTTTGCTTAATAGCAAATGGAAGGAAAAGTTCGTGTGGAATACAACATATTAACGAGATCAATGTTTTAAGTATTAGAAGTATTATATTATTATGCATTTCATTGAAGAATTATCAATTTTGTAGTGGAAATTTACTTGAAGGACTAAGAATTTCTTGAAGATATATTATGAAGGTAAAATCATACAAGTAAACTCTGTGCACACGCTGTTTGTGCAGGGATTAAAATTTTTCATCCTTTATTTTGATAGCATGATAAAGTTAATACTACAACAATCTAATTTAAAAATTTAAGCTTGTAAAAAAATAACGTGGGATTTTATATTTATTATTTGATATATGTTTGAAATAAGCTCCTTGAGCATGCTTTCATCGTTCTTTTAACTTTCTCTTACATTTAGGGTTTTAGCAAAGCAAAATTCGATATGTCCATGTCGTTGCCACTTTGAAGTACAAAGCTAGCTCAGCATCAAACCATTCAAGTTAAATCCTCCCTTGCATTTACCAATCCCTATAAAATCCTGTTGTATTGAAAAGTTCACCTGTCTCTCGTTTCAACAATCATCTCACAAAGATTAGAAGGGTCTAGATTTAATTCATTTTGATGTGTAGAAGTCTCTAATTCCACAAAATTTAAGTTTTCGTCATTATGTACTATTTGCAAATGATTTTACCGATGGCTCATGCATTTTTCCAATGCATAAAGGAGTTTTATCTCATTTTACATCATTTCAAAATTTCATTTGAAAGTCATTTTTTCAATAGTATCAAAATCACTTACAACGATAGTGATGGTGAATTTATTAATAAGGCTCTTAGACACCATATACGTAAAAAATGATTTTGTGTATTGTATCATACAAAGAATAATTAGTAATTGCAGTGTTTAATTATCAAATAGAACAATCCTAATGTAGCACTAATGTATTACAAGAGAAAAGATTAAAATAACCCCACATGAAAGAGCTATACAAAAGAATATATACATATAATTATATATATTATTTTTATTACATAGCAAACATGGTCCAAATGTAAGATAAGGAACCGATTTCTCTTTCTACAAACCAAACTCGAGCAGAATAGACAACAAGAATTGCTTTTAATCCACACATGTGATATGCAAGGAATTGAGTATACTGAAATTTAGGCACCATTTCAGATTAAAGAAGGCACAAACAATTGCAGCAATTGATGAAAGCTATATACAAAAAAACAATTGAAAACATAAAGATGCTGTGGGATAATGCAATCTTACGGCTGTTTATAAGAATAAATTGCACAAATGATGAATTTATAACGAATAAAACTCTGAATCGAACAGGACCCCGACCAATTCGGGTTCATTTTTTTTTTTTAAAATATTAGGCCACTATCATGGTTAAGATTGGAATGCGGTTTTTTTTCCCCTTCTCTTTTATGATGCTAATATAAGAATAAAAGAATTTGGAAAAGGTAACTCAAGCAGAAAATAAATTAATAAATAAAAGAACTTTCTGTTTTATGTGATATACCAGAACCACTGCTTTTGAAATTGATGGGCAATGAATTATACAACTGAAGGGGAAAAATTATTAAGAAAATGAAGAAAAGCTTGACTTTTGAGTTTTGATGACTTCTAAGTCTTCTCTCCTCTCTGGCAAAAAGTCTTGTCTTCTTGGTGTTTCATGATAAGCTCCCTGTGCATTTGGATGCGAGCTACTGCAACACCATCTTCTTCATCCTTCATTTTTCATCGTTCTTAGCATGGCGACCTCTTTTTCCTCCGTTGCTCATACTTGCTATGACTGGAACAGTAACCCCACTAAAATGATCCAACTTCAGGAAAACATCAAGGGATCTAGTCCCATCACTTCTTTTAAAGGATTTCAATACGATGTTTTCTTGAGTTTCAGGGGAGAGGATACTCGCTATGAGTTTACAAGCTTCCTATACGATCAACTTGTGGATGCAGGAGTCCAAGTCTATAAGGATGATAAAAAGCTTCAAGCTGGAGAAGACATCCATCCCGGTCTCATGGAAGCTATTGAGAAGTCCAGGCTATCCATTCCCATATTTTCCCCAGATTATGCGTCCAGCAAGAGCTGTCTCCAGGAGGTGGATAAGATGAACGAGTGTAGGAGCACAATAGGACAAATTGTCTTGCCTATCTTCTATAAAATTGAACCATCTGATGTTCGACATCAGACAGGCCCATTCAAGGAGCCCTTCCACCAGCACCAGAAGAATGGAGTTGACTCACAAGTTCTTGGCCAATGGAAGAAGGCTCTGCAAGAGATTGGGTTTCTAAAAGGATATCCTGTGGGCCCGTAAGTCTCCTGGAAGAAGCTTTGTCTTAATCTTTTCTTTCTTTCTTTCTTTATAATAATTGCAAATACAATTCCAAAACCATTAATCAGTCTTGATTTTAAAGTCGCTAAGAGCCCTAAAATAGAGGGAATGGTTTTTGGGTTTAGCGATTGATTTGTTAAGTAATCGCATTTTTATAAAAGTTAGAATAAGATGGAAGTTTTTTGGGAGTTTAAGATCCGTCTACACTCATCAATATGTGAAGGTTGCATTTATACTTTGCCCATTTTTTTCAACTTTTGAATTGCATCACTTATTTCCCCCATGTTGTCACCCCTTTCACAGAAAAGTAGAACAATCAAAACTTGTAAAGGAAATTGCTTCAGTAGTTATGGAGCGGTTGAGGACCTGTGAAGTTCCTGTTAATGGTAATTTAGTTGGAATGGAGCAACGCGTGGAGGAAGTTGTTAAAAAGCTTCGTATTTCCTCTGATGGTGTGCGGGTAGTTGGAGTCTGTGGCATGGTCGGCATTGGCAAGACAACTCTTGCCAAGACTGTGTACAACAAACTCTGTTGTAATTTTGATGGTTGCAGTTTTGTATCTAAAATTCGAGAAGGCAATATCCTTTCTCTACAAACTCTGCTGATTTCACAGCTCAGTGGGAAGAAATTTGCAAAGCTTGATTCCCGTGAGGCCAATATAAGGTTTATTTGTAATGGATTTACAGTTATGAAGGTCTTAATTGTCCTAGATGATGTGGACAAGTCAGATCAACTCGAAGCATTTTGTGTGGGACTTCAATGTTTTGGCCCTGGAAGTAGAATTATCCTGACTACGAGAAATCCAGAACTTCTTGCTGGCATGGAAACATATCAAGTTGATGACCTGAAAAAGCCCTATGCTTTTCAACTCTTTTGTAGGCATGCTTTTAAAAAAGATTCTTCTGAGGGAGGATTTGATTCTCTGTCTTCTGATATTGTATCCGTCATTGGAGGAAACCCTTACTTTATTTGGTTGGTCGGTTCTTATTTGTCCAACAGCAGAAACAGGAAGGAATGGGAAGAGGTTTTGAAGCAATTAAGAAGATGTAAATATCCGCAGATGTACAAGTTGCTGGATACAATATATGGCAGACTAACTAATGAGCAAAAGCAGATATTTCTTGATATAGCATGTTTTCTTAAGGGTGAAAGCAATACCATTGCCTCTTACATGTGGGATGACTGTGAATTCTTTCCAATCACTGCAACAAAAACACTTGTGGGAATGTCTTTGTTGACAATTGGAGAAAACAATGAGATGCTGATGAATTACCCTGCAATCAAGTATGGTGAAAATATTGTTTCAGCAGAACATGAGAGCCCTGAAATGCGTAGCAGGGTATGGATTCAAGAAGACGCTCTAAAGGTTCTCGAAGGATATAAGGTAATCTGCAATTTAATTCTGCTGTTATCTTAGTTTATGTCTCATCCAATCCTGATCTATCTTTGATATTTGTCAGGTTTATAAGTTTATATCTATTCTGTGATATTATATTGTAATTTGATCTCTTTGATTCATTTTTTAGCCCAATAACTAGTTTCAAGCTGGTGCCAAAAAGAGATAGTAAACTTATACCAGACCAGGAACCATACCAGCCATTAAAAATTATCACTCCATGTTCTAGCAATAAGTATAATAGGAAGTGTTAGCAACCTGTATGTTAATAGATGGACTGCAATTTCAATGTTTTTTTTTCCTTTTTCCTTTAACTTGGATGGCAGGGATCAGAAAAAATACAAGCCATTTGTCTCCACTTTGATAATGGCTTGGAGACCTCCCCTTCGCTGCTCATGGCTGAAAATTTTGCCAATTTGAGCGAGCTTAGGTTCCTTAGACTGGAAAGGGCCAAAATCAGAGGAAATTTTGAGAGATCTCTGCCCAAATTAAGGTGGCTGGACTGGAAAAATTGCTGCGAGATCTCAGAAGATGTACAAAATCTGTATTTGGAGAAATTGGTGATCTTGGATATGTCATGTAGTAACGTGACACATAAATGGAGTGGCTGGAACGCTGTCAGGGAGGTAAGGGGATGAATTACAATTGAAGCTTCACTCAAAAAATGATTTTCTGCTGCTAATACTTTTATGTTATTTTTTTTTTCGGCAGAAAGCAACAAACCTGAAAGTCTTACAGCTTGCTGAATGTACACATTTGCAAGAATCTCCATGGTTTCCAGAATCCAGGGAATTAGAAAGACTGAATTTCGAAGGGTGCTCTCAATTGAGGAGTATTAGCATATCTCCTGGCACGATTAAAACTTTAGTTTACTTAAACATTAAGGGTTGTAGTTATATCACTGAATTGCCTGAAGAATTGAGTTCCATGGTGGCTTTGGAAACGCTGATTATTGATGGAACTTCCGTAATGAAGATTAGTTTCGGGAGAGATATGAGGGAACTTAAACAAATTAGTGCATGTGGATGTGAAGGGTTAAAAATATTAGACCATTCCATTGGTGAATTAAAGTCCCTTTCACATCTGGCATTGGATGATACTGGCATAGAAATACTCCCTAATTCCATCTGCTCACTCCCTAGACTTCAAACCTTGTCATTAAGGAATTGTAAAAAAGTCGAGGAGCTTCCATGTGCTATTGGACAATTAACGTCCCTCGTGAAAATGAACTTGTCATACACAGCAATCGAAGAACTACCGCCTGGGGTCAAAGGTTTGAAGAGTTTGCAAGATCTGGTTATGGCAGGAACTCGTCTATCAGAATTTCCTGAAGATATTGCGGAATTAACAAGTTTGAAAAATATTGATTTCTCAGACTGTCGCTGTATGGAAGGAGGAATTCCTCATAGTATCACCACACTGTGTTCTCTAAAAACTTTGAAGTTGTCAGCTACAAAAATTTCCAGCCTTCCAGACAGTATTTCTGGGCTTTCCCAGCTGCAAGTCCTTGACCTCTACATGTGCGAGAAACTTAGTTTTCTGCCAAATCTGCCTGCTGGTTTGACTTTTCTATATACCGGACCACATTAAAACATTCTCTTGCAATTTGTGTACAGCGTGTTAAAACAATCTTGTGACATATTTACCAATATTGTCAATAAAGATAAGAATTTAATGTAAACATATGTTTTTGTCTTGGAATTGGCTTTTGTTTGGTTTTTCTTATTTTAGTCGTTTTGGTTTCTTTTTATTGTTATTTTCAAACATATTGTTCATTAAAGAAAAAAAGTATAGATGAAAAATGGATAATTTTTACTCATAAATAGATCAAATATGATACAAACAGAGATTCTTTTTTAATTAATTATACAATAGTCCTATATATAAGTTAGAATATGTTTGAAATAATAATAGGTATATACTATGCAGGAAAATTATATCCTCTCTTTTTGGTTTAATAATAAAAAAAAAGAGATTCTTTTCCAATTTATTTGTAATGTAGGGACTTTTAGAGTGCAGTGAGCATATAATATAGTCACCTTTACCTTCAAGTAAGCTGCAACCTTGAAAGCTAGATGATACACAACCCGGGCAAGAGTTATATTGCCAGAACCATCTTCTCCCAAATTTGCAACGGTCTGTACATCATCAACTTCAGGATTCAATGATTCATTATGCAATGCACATGGTCAATGATCAATTCCTACTAACTCAATATCTGCTGAATAGGCCCAATTTTAGCTTGTTTAAAACCGTTTGACAAACTTTCTTCTTGTGGCAGTAAATTTTATTTGGTATACAAGGTTTTTTTTATATATTTTTTAAGGGAATGATCAGTTCCAAGTAAATCAATGTCTGCAGAATCTGTTTCAATTTTTTGGTTTCTTAATCCCTCATCCCTTATCACACCCCCCCGCAAAGCACATTCCTTGAATATATGCAACGTCTACATTCAACCTGCATTTTGTCATTTCAGAAATTAGGATTTCATCAACTTGTGTTATATTTATGTTTTTTTATCTCCTGCTCCTTTTTTACATATTGCCAGTAATCAGAAATTTGTCTTTGGATTGTTTGCCATATATCTGTATTTTTCTTCTCTACTTAAAATAGGATGGCATTTCGTGATTTCCATATATGCAATAGTGCGCGTGTGAATTTGACCCCTCCGAATATATATATTTTCATATCGCTTCGATTTACCTTTGAACTCATTAAAATCGATTCCCAAGTGTTCAAGTTATGATTTTCCTGTGTCAATGTTCAGTTTCCTCCTTATTGTTTCTATTAAAATTAACACCACAATCATCTTATCTAAAAATTTAATCTTATAGGCATAATATGAGTTATTATATTTATTATATAACACTCAGCTTTTACTTATAAGCTGAAACTTTAATTTTGACTGAAACGCATCAAGTGAACGACTTAATTTTTAATGGAATGCATAGGATTCAAACTTATGACCTCCAACCCTGATACCATATTAAAGTTTGCACAATAATCATCTGATCTAAAAGTTTAAACTTATAAATATTGTATAAGCTATTATATTATTACGTAATAACATCCACACAAGACATCTCTGAAACGCATGTGTTACCGTTTCATTCTCCTGCTCACATCTTGGCCATTTCCGAGGTGCTCCTGAAATGATACTATTTACATTCCCCGCTAGTGGAATTTCAGTAATTTGGTATAAGGTTCTAAAATAGAAACCGTCCTTAATATAGGATATCTCTATGCTAAGAAATTTTTTCCCTAATCTTGACCAAACGTGACGAGATGTAGCTAAAAAAGGTATCATAATAGATTCAGCCACGTGTGCTGTTGCTAATATAGATTTACATCAATCCCTTTCTCCACTTCGTGGTTAGCGTGATTTCCTTTCTTATCTGATTACCATATGAAATCCAAGAAACAACCATACTACATGTTATTTGGTTGCCACGTTTTTGCCGATCCGTTATGTTCATGGACCTCATGACAAACACAGGAACATTTCATTGGCATGCAATGCACAGTTGCATTAGTATGCAACTATGTATCCCTTACAGGCCATTGGATAGGTGCAAATATTGGGTCTAGAGAAGTATCTGCGTAACTTGTCAGTGCAGACGAAGTAATGTTTTACACTACTTGATTGCCCGTCTGTTTCCCTTCCTTCGAAATATCAGCGTCAGTGAGTCTCCAATATGAATATTTCAATGCCAATGTACATTGACACCCTTTTCCTTTAATGTAGATGGATCTGGAAATCCATGCAAGGAGGGACAGTCTGATATGGTTAGTCTTGTCAGGTTTTTCAATTTGTCAAGTCCACTGAGCGACACTATTCCGCTACTTGATACGGTGAGGACTCGCATTGCCTCAAGTCTTTCAAGCCCTTCTATTTTCTGAACTCCTGGGCAGCACAAGATTTCCATCTCCTGCAGATTTTTCAAGTTCTCAACATTTGGCATTTCCATCAACGACGAACAATCTTGAATAGACAAAACTAAAATTTTCAAAGGAAGTGATGGGATATGCTTTAAGTTTCTGCAATTTAAGGTTAATGTTATCAAAGAATCTGGAAAATTTGGTAAGTCTGCAAGTGATGGAATGCACAAACCCAACGTCCTCAGGGAGGCACATCGATGTAGCCAATGTAAAAAATCATTTTCCCTGGCCTTCAATCTCTTTGATTTTACATGCAGGGAAGTTAAACTGAAGGGAAGCTTTGGTAGGTTCTGAAGGTTGTTGCAGGAAGTACAATCAAGGGTCTGAAGACGCTCAAGATGCTGAATGCTCTCTGGCACGTTAGAAATACGAGTATTTCTTAACATCAAGGTTTTTAAAGACTTTAGCTCCCCAATGTCACTAGGCAGCTGTTTCAAGTTACTACACCAGGATGCATGGATTTCTTCCAGCATTTTCAACTCCTTAAAACCCGGGGGAAATTCTGTAATGAAGCAAAATTCCATTTTTAGCACTCTCAGTGCTTTGAGCTTTATAATTGATTTTGGTAGTTCGGAAATGCTTGTCTCTGACACATCCAACTCTACCAATGAGCTCTCCACTTCACCAACTAAAGCTGAGAGTGTCTTTATACCACGACAACCCCGTAGTGACAGATGCCGAAGTTTCATTTTTTCTCCAATGAAAAAAGGAAGTTCAGTAATGTTGGCATAATCAAGTTTGGAAATTTTGACAGACTGCAACTTACGAGATGAATCGGGAGGATGACTTAGTGAGGAACAATTAATGGCAGTAAGAAATTGGAGGTTTTCCAAATGGGCAATTGAGAAAGGAATTTCTTGCAAAGAAGTTCCATCAAGAGGAAGCTCCTTTAGAGCTGTCAAGCAACCCACTTCTTTTGGCAGCACTCGAAGTTCAAGACAATACCTCAAACTTAAGATTGTCAAATGTTGTAATTTACCAATAGAAGGATCTATCTTAACTAGCCGTGAACAATGCTCAAGGATTAGCATCTCCAAATTTGGGCAAAAAGAGAAATCAGGAGTCAATATTAAGTTAGAACAGCCTGTAAGCTTCAGAACTCTCAGCTGTGGCACCTTCAGAAAAGGAAAAGAAAGAGGCAAAATCAGTTATTCCAAAATGATGAATTTAATATAGTAACTAACCTATCTAGCTAGTTCCTCAGTTGAGGTAAGATATCAAAAACGTTGTTATAGGAATTTACCTTAATTTTATCCCAACCTTTCCAGTCATCCGTTATCCTGCTCCATGACATATCCAAAACTTCTAAACATTCAAAATGATGTTTTGCTAGCAAATCTGGAGGACATTGCCATAAAAATTCTCTTTGCCTCATAATGTCGCGATTTGTGCTTCCAGTGATATTTGCATGATCCAGCTTTAAAAACCTTATATTATCCATTCTCTCAAATCCAGGTGAATCTGGAAACTCTATCGAACACGCTTATGCTCTGTTACACTGGTTTCACCTGTCATAATAGATCACATGAGGAAATGGAATATTTAAGTATAATTACAAAATATCGGCAAGTAATAGCATCGAAATAAATGCTCAAACAAATCTATCAGTCCTATGACAAAATTAGAGCAAAGAAGAGAGATGCCATTGAACATACATGATGTAGGACAGCTCAAGCAAACTAATATAAGGGAATGGGCACTACGAGTAAGATACGGAAATTAAATTTTCTAAATTATGTAATAATTGCAAAAAGAACATTCAGAAAATTCACCACAAGTAATAAAGGGTTTCCTTAAAATTTCAAAAAATAAAAAATAAAACCTTGTTAGCTTCCCCCCGGCTGTGGGGTTCTTGTTGGAATCCCCATGTTCACTTAAAGATATTGAAACCAATGCCAAATACAAAATACAAAGAATGCCGAGAGCCAAAGAAGCCGTGAATTACAAATTAACAAAGTCCAAATCACCGAATATCACACATCAGCCACGTATCATTAAAATTTAAAGTCAAACAAATCGAAAGAACATTTATATTGTGAAGTTGAAATCAACCAAGAATTAACTTTGCAATGTCTTCGGTTAGGGGGAAAAAAGGAGTACAAGTCAATAGAGCTATTATTGTTATTATTGTTATTATTGTTTTATTTTTTCATTCAATCATATCATATGTATTTATTTAAAAGTGAGGCCAAATATATGCTATACATACAAACTTAATCTAATGGTTATTAGTTAGCAACTAAATTAAATATAAAAATAAACTAACAAATCCAATTAAATCTTGTAAAATTTATTTGACTAGACATAATGATAAAGCTATCTCTAGCCTAAATATTGTTCCAATAAAATCTCCATGCTACATGGGTCGAAGGCATTGACCTAAGCTCCTCATGAATTAAAACTAATGCACCACTCATAAAAATTTGGCCTAATCCTCTAAAGTTCTAACTTAATAATCCACGTGACATTTGAAAGTGGACGAAAAAAAGTACCTACCATCTCTATAGACATCAAAAACATCCTCTACCTCTTCTTTCTTTGTTTACAATATTGGAACATGTGGAACTAGAAAAGTAGGATATGTAGCCTTTGGCTCACATGAAGAATCTACAATATCAATCGGCTCATGGTAAGGCAAGAAATCCTCAACATTTGCTATGTTTAACTATGTTTATAAAATCTATGTTTGTTAGAAAGTCCAAAACATGAGCATTTACATAGATCGTTGAAACCTTAAAAAATGTAATGCCTTTAGCATGTAATTTCCTGCAAAACTCAAGCAGAGATAACAACATTTTTCAGAAGTAACTCCCCACGACACCAACTCGTCTAAGGTAACAAACCTTTAGTGAGCAAGTAGCCAAAAGGAAAAAAAAAAAGGTGCCTTGGTGCTATTCTTTTGAACCACACAAAATTGAACCAAACTTTTACTTTACAACCACGGGTGAGGTCATAGGCCTTCTTGATTGAGAGGTTTCTGGAGGGTTAGCTTATCATCTTTATTAGCAATACGAGAGCAAGTACCCACCAAAGCTGATCTTATGCAGTCACATACATCCCCTAATGGCCAATCCCACCCATAAGGGATGATAATGCAACCTGAGGAGTAAATAGCTCTCTCCTAACCAATCCACCAAGGGGCCCTCGAATGTTAGTCATCATATCATAAAGAAATATGGTAACCATTTCCCACTTTCCATTTGAGAAGACTAAGGGCAAGTGGTCTTAAATGAAGGATTTTCTTCCATGACCAAAAAGCCATAGAAGGTGATTTCATAGACCAAAAGTTTCCACCTTTGAAAAGCTCAAATCAAACCCAAGATGGCTAAAGAGAATCATTTTTGTCCAAGCATAAGAACTAATTGTGCTTGAGTTGGGCAGCTTATTCAAGTTACCAAATCAATAACGCCAAGCCCTCCTTCATTTTTTAGTCTACAAACAATATTCCACTCAACCTCAGCTTTAACTCTACTCTCAATATTTCCATTCCGTAACAATTTATCTTCTTTGTTAACACCTTTAAGATACTTTTGGGAAGGATGAAGATGGATTATCAGTACACTTGGTAAGAGAAAAGCACACTCCTGAGTAGTTGGACCTGCCCTGCATATGACGAAAACTTCAACACCCAATGGCTCCTCTTCCCAAACCCTTCAATTGAAAAATGGCATATAGATTTATTAGGCTTTTAAGAAGAGAGAGGCACCACTAAGTATTTCAATGGAAGTTCACAAGGTTGAAAACCCAATTTCTGAAGGATTTCTTCCTTGACACCTCGAGTGACACCACTCATAAAAATGTGACTTTTAGAGAGGCTAGCTAGTAAATCTGAGTCTGTATAAAATTCCTAGAGAGCTATAGATTTACATCTCTCGAGAAAATCATCACATCGCCTACAAAGAAAAGATGGTTGAGTTTTTCTTTGTGACATATCCAATGGAAAGAGAAATCATCCTTTCTACCAGCTTTCCTTATAAAGCTGGAAAATACTTCCAACACTAACACAGAGATATGGAAAGATAGAATCCCCTTGATGAAGGTCGCAAGAGCTAGGGAAGAAATCGAGGAGCCTCCATTTGAGTTTGTTGAGAATTTGGTAGTAGAGACACATTGCATTACCCACTTTATGAATTGGGAGGGTTAGAAATCCATTGTTTGCATGGTTTGTTCAAGGAAACACCACCTTACATCATCAAAAGCTTTCATAATATCAACTTTACATCTAGCTCCAAGGCTATCTCTATAATAATCAAAGAGCAGTTCTTGTGCAACAAAAATGTTGTCAATGATCCTCCAACCTTTAATAAATGTCAATTATTTTTTCAACAAGACAAGGGAGCACTAGCTTTAATCTCTTTGCAAGGATTTTTTATACACTTGTAGATGGTATTGTAACATGAAATCGCTCTAAAATCTATGAGCTCAATTGGATTTTCTTCTTTGTAACTATGAGATTGACATACAATGGATAAATTTTATCAAACCACCAATTGCAAAAAAATCCTTGATGGCTATAGAAATGTCCTTGCCAATTATATCCCAAGTGTTACTAAAGAAGTTCACATTATACCATCCGGTCTTGGAGCTTTGTCTTAAGCCATTGTAAAGAACGCCGGTCCAATAAGAATGTCCCAATCTACCCTCTTCACCTTTTTAAATCAAACAATGTAGGTAGTCAAAAACTGTTCTGGACGCTTAAATTCCATAAATAAGTTTTGGAAGTAATCAATTATCGTGGTTCTAACATCCTCATAAAAAGTAATTGCTGGCCATTGCTATTAATTATTGAGCTGATGGTGTTGGAGTGATATATCTTTGCTTCATGCATCAATGCAGCGATATCTTTGTTTCCGCTGCATTAAGGATATAGAGTTCTTTGAATAAGAACTTTCCAAGGTTCCAATCAACTATTTCTGGATTGGAACAATTAAAATTTTGACATTTTAGTAGTTTTGCCTTAGTTACCAAAGCTCTCTAATGAATACCTTGATAGGACTCACCGTTTAACTTTTTTAGTTCCAATTTCAAGAGTTTGAGCTTTGTGACCACATAAAACATAGAAGTTCCTTCCACTTTCCTATTTCATAATCGTTGTACGGTATCACAGAAGTTTGAACGAGCTACCTAAAAGCTCATTTGAACTTTCGTGACAAAGAGAAATCTCTCTAGGTTAATCCAAGCAATCACTAAATATCTCTCCCGAAATTCCTAAATCCTATGTTAAACATCCATAGTGGACCTATATAATTCATTGCTTAAATTATTATGATTATATTTTATTTCTGCATCTAAGCCAGTACTGTATTGCAAATGAGTTCAGAAGGTCTAGACGTATGTAGTAGAGGTATATAAAATCAATAAGGCATATGGGTTGATAACCTACTCAGCCATTGTAAGAACATCTATTGTCTTAAGAATACGACCCAAGTAAACACATGGTCACCTATCAAAACACCTCAATATATCATCTAAACTCCTATTGATTGCTTTAATATAACTGTTTCTCTAGGGTGAAATATTAGAAAACGGAGAAAGAAGGGTGGTGGGGGTGGTGGGGGTGTGGGTGTTGTGTGGGAAGGAACTGTAATTTGACACTTAATATTCTCTACAACGAACTAACAAATTTAGTATCGCTACTGACACTATTGTTTTTGGTATCCATGTAACACAACAACTTCAACTTCATTGAAGAACAACTTAGATATATTGAAGATGTCTACAATCTTATTACATTATACAAAAAGTGTCATCTTAAAAAAATGATCTACTGCAACAAAAACTCATTCTTAGGTGTATAGATAAACCTAACACAAAATCCATACTAATATTCTACTAAGGTGAAACAACTCTCGCTAAATTTAATGTACCTAAGAATCTTGGAAGAATAAGAGACACGATATAACGTATGCATGACCAACCAAGATTGATTCCTTAAGGGATTTTATGATTATTGATTATGAATAGTGTGGATTAATGATATAAAAATAATAGGATATGGACAGCTATTAACTAAATGGATTCAATCGAAAATTGAAACCTTACAAAATATTGCTCTATATTTAGAATATATTATACGCTACAAATATTGGATTAAAAAATATTGAATTTACTTTTCAATGCATTTAATGCAGAGCTAGGTAAGAGCAAGTACACCAACTATTAAGACCATGGCGCATATATATATATATATATATACTCTGTGTACAGAAATATAACACGTCAATATACAATTATATTATATTCCTTTACCCTTATATTACAAATTTTAACTTGGTATCAGAGCTAGGTCATTTTTCTGAATAAGAAACCCTAACCGTTAAACACAATTTTTCTCTCTTTACCGCCATGTCTTAAATCACATCAAATTTTACACCTTTGACAAAGAAACCTCATGACCTTCCTTCTGGCTGTCATTATGTCTAAATCACTACTATTAGGATGCGACAATTTTTTGTGCTGGTCCCAATCTATGCACATGTACATTCAAGGTAGAGGAAAGATTGGATATCTAACTAATAATAAGAAGGAACTAGACTTGGTTGATCAAGCCTACCTAATTTGGGATGCAAAAAACTGTACGGTTATGACATGGTTAGTGAACTCTATGGAAGAAAATATTAGTTCTAACCATATGTGTTATCACAGAGTAAAGGAACTTTGGGATAATATTAATTAAAAGGTAAATTATACTAAAATGTCTCAACGTTTAGAATAAATTCATTTAAGGTTCTAATGTTTTGAAAAATGTTATGAGTTTTAATTAAATATTTATCTTGTTGATACATGTCAATGAAAATCTTACAAGAAGGGTTTTTGGAGTTTTAATTAAATGTCTTTATTGACACATGTCAATGGCGACCTCAATCAACCCAATCCTTCAAATGCTAGGATCTCTATTTGAACCACTCAAAAACATTGGAACCTCACTTGACACATTTCTCCAAACATTGGAACTTCTTTTGAACCACTCGAAATGTTGAGACCTCAAATGAACTTAGCCCCAGACGTTAGGACCTTACGATATGATTTATCCATTAATTTAACGTATTCAAACTTGGGAAATCAATCTCAAGTATGTGAAATAATGTTGAAACTTGGAGAAATTCTTTGAGGTGAGGACAACATCAAAAAGTAATTCAATTTTCTAAAAGGTCTAGTGCTAGACCTAAGCTTATTTAATTCTTGATGAGTGGAAATCTCCTGAATATTGTAACTATTACAAGAAGAAGGTAAAGGATAGCCGGATTTTCAAATTCCTCGTGGGACTCAATGTCTAGTTTGATGAGGTTAGGAGACGGATAATTGGGAGGCAGACGCTTACATCTATTGGTAAAGTTTTTCCTGAGGTTTGTTGTAAGGAGAGTGGCGGGCTAGTGATGGGATAAAAAAGCACCGAATAGCATATTAGAAAACCCTACACTGGCAATAACAAATACCTATACAGGTAAAATGACAATAAAGATTATAATTACTGCAACAAGTCAAGGCATATTAAAGAAACTTGCTAGAAACTCCATGGCAAACCAAAAAAATGGAGAGTTAAGCATGAAGGAAAAACAAAGAGAAATCCTACAATTAATGAAGCCAAGACAATTACTTTTAGTCCACAACAAGTGGGTAATGTCCTGAAATTGCTCAAATCTAATTTTGGATCATCTCATTCTCGTAATGTTTCTCTGGCACAAACAAAGATTGATTTAAATCTTTTAATGTGTTACTCATTATCACAATCAACTCCATGGACCATTGATTCTGAAGCATTTGATCATATAACAAGTAATTTAAATTTATTTCATGCTTATGTTCCTTGTTCTGGTCAAGAAAAAAATCATATAGCAGATTGTTGTTATTCAACTATTGCTGGCAAAGGTTTGATTATTTTGTCAAAAACTTTATCCCTAAAATCTGTCTTTCATGCACCGGAACTTGCATGTAATCTTTTGTCTATCGAAAAGTTATCCAAAGATTCTAATTGTAGGATCACCTTTTATGATTCCTATAACACGTTTTAGGACTTGAATTTGGGGAAGAAGATTGACAGTGCTAGAATGACCGATGGTCTTTCTAAGATGAAATCTCCAAGAATAAAAGCTCAAAGAACTAAGTAGTATCTGTTCAATATAGGGCATTTTAGTTTCCTCTATCTTAAAAAATTGTTTCCTACCTTGTTTAAAGGAACCGATTGTTCTCTTTTTAATTGTGAGCATTGCATTTTGTCTAAAAGTCATAAGAATATCTATGCTTCAAAAGGTTATCAGCCTTCATTATTATTTTATTTAATTCATAGTGATGTGTGGGGTCCTTCACCGATTCCTACTTACTCAAACAAAAATAGTTGTTACCTTTATTAATGATCATACTCATTTGTGTTAGGTATAATTAATGGCTAATAAATCCAAAGTTAAGACAATATTCCAAAACTTTTATAACATGATTGAAACCTAATTTCAAACTAAAATTAGTATTCTACATTATTGATAATGGAGCTAATCTTAAGGTTCAAGAACCTAAGGTCTTAGTTTATACAAGAAGAAAGAATCATCAAAAGAGTAGAACCCACTATTCCTTTAGCACCTAGTCAATCTACTACCTCGAATTCAAGCACTCAAAACACTTCTCAAAAGAATTAATACCACAAATGGTACCTGGACTTTGATAAAATATACAATTAAATACCTAAACTTTGATATTGATTAATTTCAAAGTTTTTCAGGAACTAATTGATTAATTCCAAAATTCAAGTACCAAATTGATCAATTTTAAAGTTCAGGAACCTAATTGCATATTTTGTTAAAGTTCAGATACCACTTGTAACATCATCCCCTTCTCAAAATATTGATTCCTTCGTCTCACCTCTTTTTAAATTAAAAAAAAAGTATCTCATAAATATTTTAATCTTGATATTCCTATTGCTATTAGAAAAGGAACTCATTCTTGCACTAATCACCCTATTCTCAAATCACCCTATCTCTAATCTAATTGTTCCAACAAACATTCAAGAAGCATTTAGTGATTTAAATTGGAGAATAGTGGTGATGGAAGAAGTAGATGCACCAACAAAAAATGGGATATGGGAAATTGTATAGTTGCTTAAAGATCAAAAAACGATTTGGTGCAAATGGATATTTACTATAAAATGCAGGTTGGTAGTATGGAGAGATATAAGGTGAGACTTGTGGCTAAGAGGTTTACTCAAACTATTGTGTTGATTACCAAGAAATTTTTGCCCCATTAGCCAAAATTAGCTCTATATATGTTCTGTTATCTCTTGCTGTTAATTTCAATTGAGTATTGTACGAACTAGATTTGAAAAATGCATCCTTGAATGGTGATTTGGAAAAGGAAGTGTTTATGAGTTTACCTCTTGGTTTTGAAAAATCTACTAGTCAAAACAAAATTTGCACACTTAGGAAGTCTTTGTATGGTCTCAATCAATCTCGAAGGGCATGGTTTGAGTGGTTTGAGAAAATCATAAAAAGATATGGGTATCGATAGAGTCGAGCAGATAATACTCTTTTTTATAAACATGCCAATAAAGGAAAAATAGTAATCCCCATTGTCTATGTTGATGACAAGGTATTAATAGGTAATGATCTTCATGAGTTAGCAAGATTGAAGAAAAGGTTAGCTGAAGATTTTGAGATTAAAGATCTAAGAATATTAAAATATTTTCTTCACATGGAATTTGCAAGATCGCGTGATGGAATATTTGTAAATCAAACAAAATATATCCTTGATTTATTGGATGAAACAGGTCTTTTAGGTTACAAGGCTGCTAAAACTCCAATAGAGGTAAATCTCAAGCTACACCTTGCTAAAATTGAAGATGTGATTGAAAAGGAGAAATTTCAGCATTTGGTAGGTAGACGTATATATTTGTCATACACCCGCCCTAATATAGCATTTGCTATAAACATGATAGGCTAATTCATGCATGTACCTAGTTGAGAACACTTTAAGGCTGCATATAGGTACTAAAGTATCTAAAGGAGACTCCTAGAAAGGGTTTGATGTTTTAGAAAACTTGATCATTTTCAAGAGAAAGTTTATAGTGATGCTAACTGGACTGGTAGTGTCATGGATAGACGATCAACATTTGGATATTGCACATTTATTGGAGGAAATTTAGTAACTTGAAGAAGTAAGAAGCCAAGTGTTATGGCTCCAAGTAGTGTTAAAGCAGAATTTAGATCCCTTGCACATGGGATTAGTGAAACTATGTGAATTAAGAAATTGCTAGAAGATTTGAAGCTTCTTGTGTCACTTCCTATAAAATCAAGTATGATTTCAATTGCTCATAATCCAGTCCTTCATGATTGGACTAAACATGTTGAAGCTGGTAAGTGCCTTATCAAGGAGAAACTAGAAAGAGGATTTATATGTATTCCATATGTTCCTACTTCTAAACAAGTGGTTGACATAGTCTTCAAAGGTCTATCTAAAAGACAAATCGATTTTCTAGTAAGCGAGCTGGAGATACAAGACATTTATAAGCCAACTTGAAGGGGAGTGTCAGAATAAGGAAAATATCTTACAAAATATTACTCCATATTTAGAGTATATTATAGGCTATAAATATAGGATTAAAAGTATTATTGTATTTACTAGACAAATACATTTAATGTAGTGTTAAGTAGAGGTTAGTATACCAATCAAAGAATTAATTGATAAGATCTAAGGGAGAACTCTCAATATGTAAATAAATATTTTTTTTTTTTTTTTTTTAAGGCGGGGTGGGTGGGGTGGGGTGGGTTTGGGGTGTTGTGTGGCGGTAAGGTCAGAAATTTCATTAATACAAAAGTGAGAACAGATACAATAAGAAACTATACAAAGATAGACCTCGCTAGAAGTTTGAAACCTCGAATGATAACACCTAAAACAAAAACAAGTGTTAAGATCGAGATCTTGGCATTTACATCACAAGAGATCTATCTATTACAAAATAATAATGTAGAAAAAGAGAAAAAGTAAAAATATGTATTCTTCTTATTGATTTGTTTGTACATACATAGAGATATATATACAAGTTCTCGTGACTGTTGGTTTATCTTCACCTACCTCTATATTAATTACATTACTTAATAAAAATAACACTAATAAATATAATATACAACTCTACACTCCCCCTCAAGCTGGAGCATACAAATCATATGCACCAAGCTTGTTGCAAGTATATTCAATACGAGAATCCTTTAAGAATTTAGTTAGTATATCAGCAAACTAATCATTTGAATTGGCATAGCTAGTGAAAATACAGCCAGATAAGATAATTTCTTGGATGAAATGATAATCAATCTCTATGTGCTTAGTTCTCTCATGAAATGCAGGATTGGAAGCTATATATAATGCAACCTGGTTATCACAAAACTCCAGGAGGAGCTTTATATAGAGCAACAGCCTAGCTTTGTTACTCAAGGGGAGTCTAATCTGGTATGTAGACTTCGTCGTTCACTTTATAGTTTGAAACAATCTCCACGTATCCGGTTTAGCCAGTTCAATACCTGTTGTAATGGAGTTTGTTATGATTCGCAGTACATTTGATCATTCAGTTTTCTATAAGCACACACCTAAGAGGCAATATATTTATTTAATAGTGTATGTAGATGACATTGTCATACTTGGTAATGATCACGATGGCATTACTCAATTGAAGGCACATCTTTTCAAACATTTCCATACCAAGGACCTTGGCTTATTGACATACTTTCTTGGCATAGAAGTCGCTCAATCTAATTCCGATATAGTACTCTCTCAAAGAAAATGTTTTAGATATACTAGAAGAAACCGGTATGCTTAATTGTAAGCCTGTGGATTCTTCTATGGATCCTACTGTGAAGTTACCAGGATAGGGAGAGTAAAGAGTTGTACTTAGCCTTAATAGATGCCCATCTACCAAGAAAATCAATAATGGACATACCTGTTTGTTTCAAATTAAACAAATTAGATATTACTGAGTACAAATGCTGAATATCATTTGTGTAAAGTCTCTTCGCCTGAGTCCAAACATCATAGCAGGTTGAGTAATGATTGTAAATTGGATGAAGAGATGAATCAATGGATCAATGGACTGCCACAAAAGACTCAACAGCAAGGCATCAGCTCTTATCCATTGATCCTTATCCTTCTTGAGATCTTTCGTTGCATCATCCAATTTGGTGGTCAAATGGTCTTGTAGACCTTGACTCATGCACCATAATTCCACAGCCTTGGACCAACACAAGTAATTAGAGCTCCCCATCAATTTCTCAGTTGCAATCAGGAGATAGAGATAATACACTTGAAAAAGGACTAGTTTTCAAAGAGAAAGTATCACTAGCCATGTTGGAATGAAGCAACACCATAAAAACAATGAAAAAAGGTGAAAAGAACAAACAAACAGTCGTTGCCGACAGTGGTCGACAGCAAACAGCGGTGGTTGGCGGCGGATGACGACGAACAAAGTTGGAAGAGGATGGTGTATCTATTTCGAACGTCAATGAAGCAAAACAGTAGAGGATCACATTAGAAAATAGCCGAAAAAGATAAAAAACAGGAGCATGACGGACAGCGACGGTGCATGGGGCTGTTTCAGGCGGTGAGATTTCTGGGATATGACATCAAAGGAGAGAGGAACACGGTGATATGATCGGATTTCAAATCCAACACCGGAAGGAGAATCTACAAGCCTTTATCCGCCGAATTTTTTTTTTTTTTTTTTAAATTAGGGTTTGCCATTTGATACCATGTAGAAAAGAGAAAAAGTAAAAATATGTATTTCTTCTTATTGATTTGTTTGTACACACTTAGAGATATATATACAAGTTCTTGTGACTGTTGGGTTGAAGTATGTGCTACTAAACTTGTTTTTGAAAAGCATGGAGAAGTTGTCTTTGATAGCGTCCAGAGTTTGGGTAAGGTGTCTAGTGTTGACAAACGTTCAGAGCTAGACCCTCCTTTTAATATGACGCTAGTAGATTTTCTTGATGGCATCAAGTTTCCTGGCCCTAGCCCTCGAAAGCTCAAATCAAGAGTCTCACATGCTAAGAAGAATAAGAATAAGATTAAACATAGGTCCAGGACATAGTGTATAGGCTTGCTATATGCTCTTTTGTTCTATAGGTTGTGATGAGGAGTTTCTTTCCTCTAGTTTTTCCTTATGTTTGTCACTTTGATAAGGTGACTTTTGTTTTCCCTTTGTATCTTCACCTTTTTTAATGGGAAAAAGAAAAGCACTAAACTTACCCCAAAAAAAAATACAGCAATGATAATTCCCATCTAGGTTTTTGATCGGGGACAGTGTATCGGCCCAACCAACAGCCCCGTCCTCAATTCAACGAAATCCACCATGAATTCTAGTGTCAACATCTGATGCAGGAACTTGCCCGTGTAAAAGTTATCCATCTATCATGGAGAAGATGCAACAAATGTTGTCAAAGCTAAGCACAAAGTATAGAAACAGAATGGCACTATCACATTTTCCTGCACGGTTAGTCAGGTAGATGAACAACCAAATTGAAGGCAGAACTTAAAAGAACCTAAGGATATTGATATGTACTGTTGGTGTTGAACCCAATAAGGGAGATGAGAAGGAAGAGCGAAAGAGTTCCATTGAAGGCAAAGGAGAGAGAAAAGATTAGAGAAAGAAGAGCTCTGGTTGAAAGAGGGGGAAAAAAAAAACTTTTTTTAGGTTATGTTTTGGTGTAATTCAACGATGAGACAGGTTTGAATCGCCCATTTTTTGGATTATTTTCATCCAATGGTATCTTTGTAATTTTTTATTAGAATATTATATTTTTCTTCCTTTACCCGAATTTAATTATCATCGTGTAAAAGAATTTTCAATATACAAGAGATTAGGGTTTGTAACACTAAGTCATGTAAAAAGACTATTTGTCAATACAATATATAGGATTATAAACAAGTCAATTTGCTTGTAAGAGACCAAGGAAGATACCACTAGATTACAAGATCATTGGCTAAAAACTTATCCATTTAAATAAGTCAAGCTTGAGTTCGATATACACTCAAGAGTAGGCTCATTTAGGCTTGCTGCTCTTGAGAACAAGCTCATCAACAAGCCCATTATTAAACTTATGAGTTTTATATATATGCAATACATTATATATAAATAATATAAAACTACAAAATAATTTTTATATAATTTATATATATAGCATTGTTTTTAGGTATGATAAAATCAAAATATGAAAATTTTAAATAGAATTTTTAATTCCTAATTATTGTACTCTATCCAGATTATTTATATTTTTATTCAATTCATATATTCACCATATCAAATTAATTTTATTTTATTATTTAAGAGTGTATGCAGGCTAAGCTGGTCATAAGTTACTCGTGTTTAGCTTGCTTTAAACTTAGCTTAGCTGGAGCTTAATTTGTAAGCAAGCCAAGCTCCAGCTCAAGTGTGACTTGTAGGCTTGAAAAAACTTTAGCTAGGCTCACACTCCATTTGTAAAAAGGTTAAAATTGAATATAAAATAAAGTTTAGTTATTTAAACGAGTTGACTTAGAACCTGAATTTAAAGCTCGTTAAAAAGTTCAATTCGAGCTTCATATTTTTTAAACTAGCCAAGTCTAACTTTCAAAAACTTGATTTAATTCGGCTTATACCGAATAACATATACACGTGAAAGTAATTGCTTTGCCTTTGAAAGGGTAAACCATAAAAAGCTGACATTAGGATCTTGTAAAATACATTGCTCCAATGTAAGAATTGTTTATAACTATCGGTGCTTCGGTTTCAACTAATTATAAATGTTACATTAAAAGAACGGAATCACATGCTCCATCGCTAACATATTCTACATGCAAATTTAATAGCTCGTTCACTTCATTGAATAAAATATTTATAATGCCCATTTATTTATTACAGAGAGAAAATAATTGTATTAAAATTATTTTCAAGACAGGGGTATTTATAACAAAATTGAAAAATAAATGGACAATTCATGGATGGATACATGAATTGCTATTCATCATTTCAAGTAATAACAATTTATTATGAATTGTCATTGTGAACACTGTAATATCAGCTTTACGTCGAACAAAGAAGGAACGAATAGCCATTCATATCAAGTGAACACACATTTTATGTTTTGCACCGTGGATGAAATTAAATATGGAATTCAATCTAACTCTTCTAATATTGTACTTTGCTGCCCCATTCCTCAGTAATATGTTGATTGGCCAAACCAACACTAGGAGTGGCTTGTTACCAACTAGGACCTTTCGGCCTATTTATTTCTTTTTTTTCATTTTATAAATATTTTTCCTTTTCTTTTATTTTCCAGTCTTTTTTAATTTTGGGATAATTTGTATAATGTTTTTTATTCTTTATTTTTATCTAAATTAACGATTTGGATGAATTACATTACTCCACATGTCATTGGTTGATGGAAAACAGGTCTTATTTGTTAAATGGAAGAAAAGGAAGGAGAGAGGGAAAACAAAGAGTTTACAACTCAAATGGAAAATCAATCAAACATAGATATATAGTTTATTCTTTAATGAAAAGTGCATTTTTGTTATCAACATTTTAGTGTAATTCTATTTGAGTCCAAAACTCCTCCTCCCCCTCCTATTTGAGTCCTCAACATTTGTAAAAGTTTATAAATAAATCCTTTTTTTAACACCTCAACATTTGTGGTTGGAATGGATTATGGATGGTGGTTGTGCCATAAGGTTGAAGATGATTGGAAAAATGGTGTTTGACAACAATTAAAAAAAAAAAAAACTAATTTTTCTGGTGAAAGGATTTTATTATACTTTCTATATTTTTATTTTCTGATTTCTATTTTTTTTTCATTGATTTACGTTTGTTTAATTATTATTTCATTAAATTAAATGAAATGGACCAATCAATATGCATTATATGTTAAAATATAAAGGAAAAGTTAACAGTGTTAAAAAATAACTCACTTGCAAACTTTTACAAACGTTGAGGACTAAAATAGGAAAATAAATAAATAGATAAAGGTGAAACACCGTGGACTAGAAATGTATTCTTTTTTCCCTATTCTTTATTTTAATTGCATAAAAGTTTTATTCTATATTTTAAATTCACCTGTAGGTTTGGTACATTAAACTGCATTATAGGTGCCACGTTTGCTGGTACATATTAAACTTACTACATATAAGATTACATAAACATGATATCTTTCTTAGATTTACTACAAATCAGATCTCATTAATGTTTTAAACGGGAAAGACTTTCTATATTCACCAATGCGCTTAAAAAAAAAAAAAAAAAAAAAAAGAAGAGAAAAACTTGCAAAAGATAAAAGATGCAAAAGTACCTGGATCTGCAATTTGTCTGCCAAAATCCCGAACCACGCGGTGCATCCAGATTTCATTATTAGCATCAACTTTCACCAGCGACAAGCGAATGAGTGCTTCGATGTCAACAAAGGCTGAAGAATGAAAGGAATTGTACCATAGGTATGATGCAATTCGTCTGTCCAAGTCAATGGGGATCCATGAGATCTCCAAAAATGTCTGCTTTTGCACTTCATCTAACCTGCCATAACTCATCCTTAAAATCCCTTCGAGATCCATATCTCTCAAGTTCAGTATCAAGCTTTTCCATTCTTCTTCATCCTTTCCATAAAGTAAAGAACCCACTATCTCGAGGGCTAAACATGGGTTATCAAAACTACTAAGTTGGATTGCCATTCCCCTAGACAAAAATTCAAAGTTAGGAAGTGGGCAGTCTTTTCTGAATGCATGCATGCTAAAGAGTTCATCAGTGAGGTAGCCCCATGTCTGCAGGGCAACATAATTGGAATGAGGTAGAGGAATCTCAACAGTAACATTTGCTGTAATTATTATTCTGCTTCCTAAACCAAACCAATCAAGCTGTCCCACAAGATCCTTCACATGAGAACTCTTAGCAACATCATCAAGGATAATCAGAACCTTCATATGCTGAAACCTTTGTTTGATTAAACTAATCCCTTCAGTAACCGATGCAAAGACCTCACACCTTTTATTGAGGAGGTCAGACATCAACTTAGCTTGCAAGTACATAATACCATCATGATGTTGAGTCCTTTCATCTATTTCTGTAAGAAAGCTACAACCTTGAAAATTTGACGATAGACGATGGTGCAAAGTCTTGGCAAGAGTTGTCTTGCCCGTTCCATCCCTACCTCGAATCACAATGCTCCGTACATCATTAACCTCAAGATTTAACAAGTTCAATATGTTTTCCACTTGTTCATCAATTCGCACCAAGTGGTTTTCCATACTCTGATTCAACTTTAGCTTGTCCAAAGCCATTTGACAAACTGAGTTTATTAGGTTATGGAATTCTTCTTTCCTGCAAAATAAATAAATAGGGTTAGTTGTAAAGCACCCTACAAACAGTATGAGAAAGACAACAATAACAAGTTTGTCTCAAATAAATAACTAGACAGTTTAATATAGTTACAAGCCTTGTAGCTGACAAATGATAATTTTCAGCTTTGCCATGTTGATTTGCTAATTCATATTCATCTCAAGAGACAGGTGAATTTAGAAATAAGGAACACAAGTTCTTGTAAGATTGATTGATTAATTTTTCTAACACAATTAAGGGGAAAGCTATAGTTAGAGTTTCAAAGAGCTCAGAGAAGGAAAAAGGATTACGTAAAGGTCTCTGGAAGTGACCATCTACTGCAGCTTTCATACAGTGCAGTTTGAAGCCTATCATCGGAGGAGGGTTCAATTGCATAGAAAATTGGTAAAATATGGTTGGTGGCAGAGCTCTTTCTGCATTCGACCAAATGATTCAACATCTCAAGGCATGAAGAATTTGAAGCATAGCTTTTGGAGAAAACCGGAATGAAGATTTTTCCAGTATCATTGACCTGCATGGATTCTCCATTTAGTGCAAAAATGCCAATACCAAAACTTTCCATTCTTTTATGTAGACTTTCCACCAAATTCTTCACTCTGTCTCGTGCATCAAAACTCACCACAACATCATAATGGGAGATATGATTTATGTCTCCCAAAGGAAAACATGATTTGTCATGATAAAAATGCCATTGACCTTTGGAAAAATTACCATGACTCAGCATCAATAACCTTTGAAGTGGCTCATACTGACAATTTCTTAACTGCTGCAAAACCTCTTCCCATCTTTCTTTCTCCTTGTTTCTGTAATTGGACAAATAAGAACCCACTGACTGAATTACTACAGGAATGCCTCTACAACTTGAAGCAATTTCAGCAGATAGATGACTATATTCTCCCTCAGGTGAGTCTTCTCCAAATGCATAACTGTAAAAGAGTTTGAGAGAGTGCAGCTCATTCAACCCCTCAACGAAATATCTATGAGGAACTTTGGCCTCTACAAGAAGCTCTGGCCTTCGTGTTGTTAGGATGATCCTGCTTCCAGGACCAAAACATTGAAGATCCACACCAAGTGCTTTTATGTGATCCAGGCACTCCACATCGTCTAATACAAGTAGAACTCTCTTATTGTGGATTCTATCCTTGATAGACCTATGTTCTTTTTCATCTTTTAGCCCAAGAGATAATGGGTGGTGGGGTTCTTCAATGAGCTGATTTTTCATTAAAGAAAGTCCATCTCTTTTTTTACATCTTTCTTGAATATTTGATATAAAGCAGCAATGCTTATATTTGGGATGAAGTCTGTTGTAGATAGCCTTTGCAAGAGCTGTTTTGCCAATGCCAGGCATACCACAGATTCCAACTATCCGAACATCACTAGAGGAAACATGAAGCATTTCAACTACATTCTGCATGGGCTGCTCCATTGCAACCTGTCGAACTTCATCAGCCTCTAATAGCCGGGTAACATCCGAAACAATCCTACTTACAACTTCTACAAAATCCCTGCATAATAATTTGATATTAGGTAAATTAATGTGACCATGTCATTTTCCATTATGAAAAATGTTATCTTTTTCATTTATCTTAATCTCAAAACATGTACATGGATGACCAAAAATCCCAAATTAAACTAACTGCACTAACATACCATTCATTTAGGATGGAGAGTGATAAAGGTATTATGATTATTTTCTGATTTGCAAAGGCAATTGGCTCTAGCAGAAAATATTTTAGTTTTTTTTTTCTTTCTTTTTTTAAAATAAGGTTTGTCATGATAAAAATATTATCACAACTGTCTTAAGATGTTGCATTTTAACCACAACTAATAGTGGAAAGTTGAAAAGGACCGCCGAAAGGTGTTAGGTGTGATTAACCTTAGAAAACGTCCATATCTAGAAAAAACATTTTCTCTTAACAAGGGGGAAAAATTCATTTTCCTTGTAAGTTGTTAGCACTGGTTCTTATGTCTACCATTTACTATCAAAAGCTATAAGTATTTGCAATTGTGAGGTTTGTTTATGACAAATGTTCAAAAGAAATCCGAACAATTCGTTTTCGTGAAACGAAACCACATTAAAAATAAAAAACAAAGGAAAAAGGAAAACGATATGGAGGCAGGGACCTTGTAGGCGTATTTTCTCTTAAATGAACATCAATGTCACAATTTTTTATATATCTAACCTAATTAATTCCTGAATTTATACCAATTTTTATAAAATTGATTATTTAAATTTTAGGATAAATTACACCATGGCATCATAAGGTTTTTAGGTTATTGGCTTTCGCGTGGTTTATTTGAGGTCACAATGTGCCATAAGTTTCTGATTACTCGTTCAATTCATTGTAATTGCAATTCCATTACAACCTTATTCCTTACGAATAGCAATTACGCCGTTTAGTTCACCGAATAGCGATTCCACAATAAATCTCTATTATACAAAATATTGAATAGCTAATCTTTATTCAAACCTACAAATACCTATTCAATATTAAAATTATCTTTTTTCAAAATATCACTATTTTAAATAAAAAATGAATAACAAAAAATCCTATTACAACTCTATTTCATTTCGTAATAGGAATTCAATTACAACCTTATTCATTCAGCGAAGTGAATGAGCCGTAAGTGAATGAATTCTAAACGTTATCACTCAAATGAACTTATCCATCAAATAATATTGTAGCGCTCCCATGTAATTTTCCATTCAATTTTACCTATTTTTCCAATAAAAGCGATGTTAAAAAAGCTAGTTAAAAATTTTCCAAGTACCAAAGGTGAAATTTTACCCAAAATGAAAAAGGATGTTAATAATTTCAGGTTTTATGGTAACGTTCATTTAAAAGAAAATACAGCTTATAAAAGGAGTTAATGCTAATCGTACCCTTGGGCTTCCACGTGATATCCTTTAAATTTTGCAATCTCTTGCAGTGCCTCCCTTAACTTGTTAAGATCTTCCGAGTCATCTCCATACGTCAGCTGCTGCGCTGGGAGGTCGAACAAATGCCCGAAAGAGCCTATCTGTGCCTCAACATCAGATGGTTCGACATTATAGAAGATCGGCAGAACGATTTGTTCGTTTGTGCCCCAACATTCGTACATCTTAGCCAGCTTGTTGAGACAGCTCTCAGTGCAAGCATAAACCTCAGATAAGACAGGTATCCATATCCTGCTCTTCTTAATGGATTTCATGGATTGATAACGAATATCTCTTGAACTTTGAAATTCATCATGGCCGTCGATGAAGACTTTGAGTCCTGCATTCTTAAGCTCTCCGTAGAGTAAGCCCGTGAAGCCATCTGGAGGTACACCTGACCCCTGAAACTTAAGAAGACGTCGTACTTGTATCCCAATCGATTCCTGGCGGTAGATGAATGAGTGAAAGGAAAGTCTGACTCGATAGTTTTCCTACCTTCCCTTTTCATTGGTTCAGGCATAAGAATAGAAGAAGAGTCTGACTCGATAGGCTCCTCCCATTCCATACTGCTGATATCGGAAAGAGTGGAAGCAATGTCTGACTCGGTAGCCTCCTTTTCTTCCCTAAGATCCGGTGTTCTTAAACGGGGTTGACCCAAGGAGAGAGTTAAAGGATTGACCTTTAGGTGTTTGAAGAAGTTTCTACGCTCGTAGAGCTTCAACCTTGATTTCTTCGGTGGGATGTTGTGGATTTTGCGGGGTTGTGTTAGGGTTGGATTCGGGTGGGGTTTGGTGATGGAGGATCCGGTTAGTATTTGAACAGTTTGTCTGAAGGTGGATGGGTCAGCTATGAAAAAAACGGCCGGGTACGGGTCAGTGGGTTTGCATCTTATATTGGGTTTGAGGAAAAGAGGGGGTTGGTTTAGTGGTTGTGGTGGTGATCTTATAACGGGTTGGGGGAAAATAGAGTGTTGGTTGAATAGTGGTGGTGGTGATTTTATAACGGGTTCGGGGAAAGTAGTGGGTAAGTTTAGTGGTTGTGGTGGTGAAGGGGTGGTTGTAGTGGTGGTGGTGGTGCTGGTGGAGCTAGAGCTAGAGCTGCTACTACTATGTCGTGCGGTTGCATGGCAGTTGAAGGAGAAAGTTTCCATCGTGGGAAAGAGACAGAGAGGAAGAAAGAGAGAAGGGAGTTTGGATAAAGAGATGCGAAATGGGAAATGTGAGATGGTATGGGTGGTTATCTGAGTCGGTCGCTAATAGGCGAATTTTAAAAAAGTTGCACTGTAGCATTCGTGGTATTTTTGTATAAATGTGCTATTTTTATCCAAATTTAGGACTTCGAGGGAATACAATTTTGTAAGATCTAGTATCATCAAAATTTGGTATTTCCATTTAATATTAGTATTTTGAGTAAGTACCAGCTTTTTTTAGGTTGTGATATTTTTAAACAAATTTGGTATTATAATCCAAATTTAGTATTTTGAGCGAGTAGTAACTTTTTACAAGATCTAATATTATTATCGAAATTTAGAATTCTTGTTTAAATTTGGTATTTTGTGCGACTACTAACTTTTGACAAGTTCTAGTATTTTTATACAAATCTAGCATCCACGTTCAAATATAATAATGTAAGCAAGTAGCAACTTTTTTACAGGTTCTAGTATTTTTGTTCAATCTAGTATTCTTATCCAAATTTGGCACTTTGAACAAGGTTTTGGTATTTTTGTGTAGATTTTGTATTCTCGTTCAAATTGGTTTTTTTAGCAAATATCAACATTTTTTGTGAGATATAGTATTATTGTCGAAATATGGTATTGTAGTTTAAATTTGGTACTTTGAGAGTGAGAGTACCAACTTTTTACTAGCTTTGGTATTTTATGCAAAAAATTCAATACATGTCTAAGGTACCTATATAAAATAATTACTAAAATACCTTTGGATGAAATTAATTATCAATTTTTAGTTATAAAATCGCGTTTAAGAAACAGGACATTCCATTTAACACAAAAATCATGTGAAAGAATCGCGATTTAATATTTAACTATGATCATAATATCGCGATTATTAATCGGGATATTGCTCCGTAAGTCAAATATGCATCGCATCTCATAATTGCGATATGTACGCATATATCGCGTTTTAAAGACGCGATATACATGCATTTACTGTTCCCTCGTATATCATGTGATAAAAATGCGACTTTTATGTAGTAAATTAGTAATTATTTTCATTTTGGCCTTATTTAAGTAATTAATTTCAATTAGTATCCTAAACAAAAAATTAATTCTTTATAGAAATCTAACATTCTCATCCAAACTTGGTACTTTGAACAAGTATTAATTTTTTATAGGTTCTAAAATTTTTTTATGCAGATCTTATATTTGATATTTTTTGCGAGTACCAACTTGACGGGGTATTTTTGTTTGAACCAGATATTATTGTTGAAATATGATGCTTCTAGTAGGGGATTAGTTTATCCGATCATAACCTTATTTCAAGCCACCACAAGCGATTTGATTCAATAATTTCCCGGGAGTCAATTGTTTAGTTCTCCCAAAACGACATCAATTCTATGGTGGAGATGTCAATTAATTTTCTTACCGGACCAATTGACTCACCATTCTTTTTACCAATATGGAGCATAATTTTACAGAGCTAATTCGTAAGTTTTTCACCCACGGAGCAGCAGAATAAAGGTGAAACTAGGAGCAAGATTTAAGGAGACTCCACGAGTTTCAACCCACATACATGACAGGCCAACAAATGATATATAATGTTCATAAACGCAGTATTTCGGATCCCAATCATAATGAAGAAACCAAATAATAAATTACCAAATGTAAAGAAATTTTATTGGTCCATCGTTAATTTTGATGAGATCGGTCCTATCACATCAAACAGTTTATATTGTATTTAATTATGATCGAATAATTAAAATAGTTAATATTTCTATTACTATATATATTTTAACGATTAGATGATTTACTAGATAATCTCAGGCTATAGAAACTCCTCAAATGTAAATACTATCAAGGTTTTATAACCCAATTGACATTAATGCATATCTCATAAAGATGATACAAACCCAAAATTTATGATTGCAGGCCACATGTATCTCAATTCTCAAGAGTCTGTAAGTCCTGTATACTCCCAAAGGACGACCGCTATGGCCTTCTTATGCTTTTATTGGCTAGTTAAGAGCTTTATACTTCTCCATCGACTATCGGTTGAGCTAATACAGCGGCCTGAACACTCAACTACCACACCCAATTCATACTCCAAGTTGAAAGCCATCACCCTTTGACATAGAACTACAAAGTACAAGTATTTATACAATAACCTATATCGAATTTACTTAATTATTCAATCAACTGCATGTATTTTCAGATTACTAGTAATTGAACTTTTTAAGATCAATCATATGAAACCCCATTAATTTATAATAATAAAATATATGTAAATTCAAATTAAATACGATTTAATTATTAATTAGATCATAAAATATCAAAACACTAATAATTTAAACTCTTAGCAAATAAATTATAGTTTATGATAATGGAATTAAAGCTGAAAAATAGAAGTTTTAAAATAAAAATTTTAAGTATACTCCAATGTTCAAAATATTTAATATAGTTCATATTAAATTTTTTTTGACAAAATAATAAAAAACACATATTCATAAAAGATCACTATTACCCATCGAACGAACCCAACATATTATAATTATCCATTGACAAATTTGAGCTCATGAACCCTTTAGAAGTTAAGTAAAGCTACGTGTATATATAATTATTGATTATGCTTCTCGGCAGCAGGATTCCATTCCGTTTCCGTTTTTCTTTACTTTCCCTTTTATCTTATTTACTTAAACTCCGGTTTTGGATTTTTTATCAACTCAACTTTCACTAAATTTTAAAATTCATAACCTATATCTATTGAAATCAAAACCTACTGCTCTAATTTCAAATAAGTTGCAACACCATAACTTAAAAACATTACAACTCCACGTATCATTTACTTTATTAAGAACATGCTAAAGCTATAAATTACTAAACCACAAAATTATACCGAAGATAATTACCATTTTTCTCACATGGTTACTTTAACATCATATAAAATAATCTCTTCGACAAACACACAAACATTAAAATCCAAAGCTACAAATTTTCAAACCAAAAGAAAACTAAGAATATAGTCTCACAAAGTCTTTTTAGCTTATAAGATTTTCAAATAGAATTTCATAAAGATCTTCAACATCCCTCTCCTAATTCCCATGCTCAAGATCTATTGGTCCTCAGTTAGATAGCCAAGTCCACTATCGCTATCCCCATGATCAACATATAGATCATACCTAGATAAATCATAAACAATATCATCTTCACATGTACTTGAAAAATAAAGGAATTAGTGAAAACACTTAATACGCCATACCAAAACAAATACGTATGAACACCAACATAAATTACATACAACCCTAAAACTAATGAAACAACCACAATTTGTTATCTTCAATTTAGCCAAGCAACTAACACAATTTAGAACAATTTGTAACTAGTCCTAAACCCGGAGTAACTCATGATCCTGATGAAAACCATAGTATAGATGGTATATACATATATAATTTTGTTCCACAATTAAGCCGGTAATGACTCTTAATCTATCGAAATCATCTTCAAGTGCAACTCCACTCAGGATAACGACACACGAGGATCATCAGGTTGCCAGCGTTAGTGTCACCCTCCACCATGGTTTCTCTCTACCATGAGTTCTATACTAACCACAGTCACGCACAACCAACACTCGATTGAATTAAAGTCAAATATAAATTAGTTAGATTTAACAACTAGTCCTACAAGCACAAACAAACAAACATGGTAAGGTTGTACCTGGATTCGCTTTCCAAAACTCCAAATTTACCAACAAAATCTTTTAAAACTTTATAAACCCTGATTTCACTGGAAATCTGATCATCAACATATATCAAATCAAAATCAAAATCCAATTCCACATTCATAATTAAATCCTAACCCTAAAATCCACAATCTCAAAATATAAGATTTATAACATTAGATTCACACACTTGTCTTCTAAGATCACCAAACAACGAAACCCTAGAACGCTAATTTCTCCAAATTCCTCAAAAACCCTAAAATCCTTAATCGGAAATAGCACAACTATCAGACAAGATTCTATCTCTTAACATAACAAAGATTGAAAAGATTCAATATTTACCTAGAACCTTGGATCTCACACCTTCCTGACTGTAGAACCAAGATCCAAATCAGCACCAATGATATAGAGAAACCCTAATTCACTAGAATACCTGTTCACCATTGTTCATGCATTCACAAATCATCCACAAAAACATATATGATTTAATTTTCCTAAAAACTAAATATCTATGAATTATAATTCCAGATTGATTCTTACCTTCCTTCAATTGAATGTAGAATTGCAAATCCCTAATTTCCACACTTAGGATTTTCTTCAACTTCCACTAATGATCAACCTCCTTCATCAACAACAACGAAAATATAAGAAAGAATCATTCTAAAATGAACTAAAGGAATATGAGAGATCACTTACTCAATTCCTTAAAGAAATCCACCTTGGAGAGCATCTACTAGGGTTTCTAAAAGTTTTAGGAGAGGTCATGAGGGATAAGACAAAAGATAGGACGTATTTATAGTATGGTTTCTCGTAAAGATATAAGCTGGATAAAAAGGAAACAAAGCTAGCGACTTAAAATCTTCGGAGGAACAAATAAGCTTCAAAGCCGCACATTAGAGTACGCCAGCGGCCTATATGCCGGCGTAGGCCAAAATCCACAATTTTGTAAAATTTCCTCTAAGGCTCCAAGCTAGAGTTTAGGCCATCATCCATTGTATTTAGGCTAGTAGCTTTGAATTAAAGGTTGGAGGCTTAAATGCAGGCCTACTCCAAAATCGTCCGATCATTTGCATATGACTTCCTCGTGTCCAAATTCATGTATGGTTTTGATTGAGGAACGGTGTGACAAATTCGTAAGTTAAGGGTCTATTTATAGAGGTATGTTGCTTAGGAAAAACGTTAGGTTTGTGTCCAATTTAAGCAGCCTACGCTGGAGGCGTTGAAGCTAGTGTACACTCTGCCAAAATCCATTATTAATCAAGTCTTTGCCATGTGAACACAATACAATTATATTTAAACTTTGACCATAAAACATTCTTATTTAATATCCTTTGACACTTTGAACCTTCTTAACAACTCTTTTATATACTTTAGGATTGATCATAAAACCCTCTTATTTTATATAATGACACACTTACCCTTCTTTATAATTTATTTATCTTTATATTACATATGGCTGCGAATATTGCCCTGCCAATATACGGACAATTCTCCTTTGTCTGTCAAAGAATTTCTTTTCTCTTTGTTTACAGTGTTTTATTACCAAAGCATCAATAAAGAATACATATACAAAAAACATTCATTTTCCTAGTAAACACGCATTTGAAATAATATATTTCTCATGTTATTCAAAGATAATCCTAATTCATTCATCTAAACTAATTATTAACTACTCTCATTCTAGCTTAACCTTAGCCAAATTGATTAGAGTTAGTCATTTAATTCATTTACTAAGTCAAGTTGATTAAACTTAAACAATCTAATTTATTTTAGCTTAATGAAGTTCATCTAGTCAAGTTGGACTTAGATTAATTAACTAAGTTCGTTTTATATCTAAGATTCATGTTACTTAAGCCCATGTTAACTTAAATTTAGCCAAGTTCATTAAAGTTAATCAATCAAATTCATTTTAGTTTATTAAAGTCTATTTAATCAAGTTGAACTTAGGTTTATTAACTAAGTTCATTTTATAACTAACTTCAATGTTTCATCCAATTATCTATTAAATCTATAAATTCACTCAATTCATGCTTAATTATATCAATTAACTAATATAACACATTAGTTATCATTTATCTACTTCAGTTTAGCTCAACAAGATTCATTTCCTAAGCAAACATATATTTAACAAGTAAACATGAGTTTTTAACTTTGTTTGGAAAATGTATAAGCTAGAAAGAAGTAAAATTTCAACCTTGATACTTTTTGAATTTTCAAAAACTTAAAGCATGAAAGTTGTAGATATCTTTTTAAGCTTTCCATAGCCTTTTGAACACCTCAATTCGAGTTTGTATAAAAAAGTTATGATCAAAATACGATGACCAGAGGCTAACAAGGGTAGAGTCACAACCATAATTTTTGAAAACGCCAAGATCTAAGGCTATTGAGGGTGAAATCATGCCCGTAATTTTTAAAAAACATCAAGGTCAGAGGCCACTAAGGGTGGAATCACGCCCGTGACTTTAAAAAAAACCAAACCCAAGCCCTCGGGGCATAATGACACCCCGTGATTGACATAGAAGGGGTTATGAACTTCCCATGTTTTAAAAACCAATTTTTTATACATCCTACATCAATTCTAACATCATATAAAACTTCTAACCTATTAATACAACTTCTAACACTTCAAACTTCATCCAACAACATCAAGCAACATCAAACCATTCCAACAAACCCCAACTTCACTATTTATCATCTTCTTCATCAACCCCAACTTCTATCAACCATTAAACCAATAAATACACATATATAAACAGTATCTCTACTCATTTTAACATCTATACAACATATAAACATGTAAACAATAATTAAAGCAAAAGATAAATTAAAATAGAAAACTTATCTATCCAAGAACACATGCACGCTTGAGCTTTCTTTATACTTCTAACTTTGCTTTCCTCTTTCTATCTTCTATCTTCTATCATTGATTCTCTTTTTATCTTGTTGAATTTGAGATTTATAGAGAAGAATTTAAGAGACTGGAGAGAGAAAAGGATAGGAAGAAAAGAGAGAAAGACAGAGACGGTAGTGGGAAAAGGAAAAAAAAGCAAGGTGGGGGAAGAAAAAGAAAAAGAAAAGGAATAAGGATAAAATTAAAATATTTTGGAATAAGGATACTAGATTTAGAACTTTCATATCAATATCTTTAATTCTAGAAATATTCAGAAGATAACTTCAAAATCAATGGGTTATAAATTAAGGACTTAATTTAGATAAAATGATATTTAATTTGAGTTCATATTTAAGAACTGATATTTTTATATAAGCAAATGAACTCAAATTTTACAGGGATTTAGAAATTGAAATTTAAGCTATGAATTAAGGGTTTAGGAATCCTCTAAATATTTTAATGATATGTTTAGGGATTTTGGAGTTTAAATCTCAAATTTCAACTTAATTAATTATTAACTAAATTATATCAACTTGTCTAATTATATCCTATGATTTGTTTGATTTATTTAAATCTATCTAAATTAAATTTCTAATACGGTGAAGGTTGAGGGTATTTTAAATATTTATATGGGAAGGACAAAAGCATAAAATTAAGGTTTTAGATAAGGGAAAAAGATCTCCTTTTAAAGTTTTACCACATGACACGATCTTATCTGTCTAAATCTTACATATGCAAGACCCTTAGCTCGTTTTAAAAAATTTAAGGTTTTTTTAATTAACCTTTTAAGCTAATAATGACTTAAATACATCAACGAAGTCTAATTTATTTACAACTTTGAATTTTTAATTTGGGTAAGTTCTTGGTTTGGGGTAAAATCGTAATTTTGCATAATCAAAGCTCCTAACGGCATTGTTTTGATTTTTCTTATAAAAGTTTTCATTTAAAGAACTATTATGAAATTATAATTTAATTTATTTCAACATTTGAATTTTTTTGAATTTTCAAATTTTAGGTTTTCGGTTTGAAGGCTAATTTGGGAATTTTGAAAAATTTAGCAATTTAAATCTGTACATAAATCCAATCGAACTCCATTGACTTTATTTGATTTTGATTTTGATTTCTTGTGATTGGTGTTTGAATCCTTTTTCAACGTAAGAGAGGATACTTTTTTATCTATGCCCCAATCTTTCTAGGGGTGCAACCGAGCAGGTCATTATAAGGTAACAAACCCGCTAAAAACTCTATATGGTTATGGGATGGGTTTAGTAAAAAATTTATGACCCTATAGGGTCGATCTAACCTACTAAAATTATTATAAAAAACTCAATTTTAAATTTTAAAATTGAAAAAAAAAAAAAACTTAACAAATATGAAGGTTTGTCATAAATCTCATATTACTAAGTTGATATAGGTAAGTGATTTTTTGTTTAACTTATATATAAATGGTAGATGAGTAAGTAATATTGTCATTATCAATTTATTATTAGTACTAGCAATTAAATATTAGGGAATATGTCAAATGAATAATTTCATTATTTTTTAATTGATATAGTTTATTACTTAATATAATATAAGCTGTGCATTTTATCAACTAAAATATTATTAAGCCCATATTTTTTTATTATTTTCAATATTTTGACATTAATGTCCTTTTTTTCAACTAGAAAAGTTAAAATGAGATACTACATGTAACTTGAGGAGATAGAAGGCTAGCTTCATAAATTTTGTATTATAAAGTTTGGAATAAAATTTTCCATATTTAGAATGGTGTTTACATTTGCATTATACTTAACCATATATTTTGATATAGGAACATAAATGCAAACGAATCGCATCTTATCCCACACCAATATTAAATAAAAAATTATATATAAAAAAAAACAATGCAAAAGAAGAAATATGCATCACACATATATAATAGCTTTTAATATCACACTGCCTTGTTATTACACTTTTTTGAAAGTATTGATACAGAAATGCAATGTGGAGTTGATATTACATTGTCTTGTTTATTCATTTGTAAAAACCTCTACACAATAAGAATGAAAAAAAAAAGAGTAAAAACGCAATAGGCTCGGCAGAGTGGGGCAGGTCAAGATTATGACCCATAGGGGCGAGTTTGGGTATTACATAAAAAATCCTATATGGTCGTGGGTCGGGTTTTGTTGACCCAATAGGGAACTGGGTCGGGTTCATATCTTATATGAGCCGTTCCAAACTCACCCCGGTACATCCCTAATTATTTCAAAAATTTAACTAGCTTTTTTAATAACTCACAACCTGAATGAGAAGGAAATTTGGACAAAGAAAGAATTAAAGTGTTAAGTTTCCATTTTTCATCCACAAAAGTGACTAGTCAAACATGTATAACCCTTAGATGATAAAGCAATCGATAAATTTTGAATAATGTCAAGCATTGTAGTATAATCCTGAACATAGCTAATAACAACTAAAAGAATATCAATATATTCCTCTTCAATGATAATTCCTTAACTCTATCTCCCCCCACAAACTAAACATCCCCAAAGAATTCGACATTTATTATCTAAAAATTTGCTTTAGTTATGACATCACAAAAGTTGCAACCCCTATATCTTTTAAAGTACCCTATATAATAATAACTAACGGTCCTTAAGTTTAGTTTCCTTTTGTTTAGCCTATAAGGCCTAGCCTCAAATGAATATTCTCAAATCTGTAAGTACCTCAAACTGAGCTTCTTACTTGTTCAAACTTCATAATGGGGTCTCGCTAGTTGCTTTGGTAGCCACTCTATCGAGTAAGTACGCTGCAGTTTTTAATGCTTCTCCTCAACCTAAGTAGGTACTTTGTTTTGTGTTTTTTTTTTTTTCACATATTATTGTCATTTACACACACATATTTTTTTTTTAATATAGGTTTGTGAGTCAACTCAACAAACAACGAGTTGCCATCTTTAATTCATGGGTTATGCAAGGTATACCAAAATGTTACATACATTAATGCGAGTTGAAATTTTTAGCTTAATTTGCTTTTTTTTTTTTTTTACATGTTAAATGGGTTGACTAGTGAGTTGCACAATTAATAGGCTCGAGTTCCAAATTTTGAGACTTTTGATATGTTCACTTAGAGGATAGCTATTCAATCCTCCTTCATTCCATATAAAGTTGCTATTATAGATTTTTGTTGTACTTTAAATATTGAGTAGAAATATTTTGTAAATTGCTATTATTCGAATAATGAATAAAAATTTATGTTTTGACCTTCATGAATGATTATCAACGAAGTAGTGAATTACTATTTAGTGACTTATTCATTATGTTCTCATAAATACTCCTAGAGATGCCACTATTAAACCCATCATCCATTCCTAATAGATACTTTGCTATTAATTTATATTTTCTTTTGTTTCAATAATTTTTTTTTGGTTTAGTTGTATATAACTAAATAATGTTATAGTATGTGATAGCTATTATATTTTTATTACAATCCTAGTAAAGTTCAATTTAATCGCTCCTCTATTCAATATGACAGAGCAAATAAACCATTATAGTTCTTAAACAGGATATGATAGAGCTCCATACCCAACCTGTCTCCACTCATGGGAAAACTTAAAACTATTGCTGTTCCAAGCTGTAGATGAGCCAATTCATTTCCATAATCCCGACTAATACTATTAAATTATATTCCAAAATGCGTCTTTTATCCTTATTTTGTTTCCCCAAACTGGCACTTCACTAGCCAAAACATTACATATTTACACACCAATTGGGGATTATATGTTCCCAGCACCAACATCCAGAGCAGGAGCATCAGTATAAGAGTCTTTACAGACAAGATTGCATAAGCATCACTAGGAGGAGCAAAAGGTCGAATCAGTTGGAGCTTCTTCCTTCCTTGTCTTGTCTGCTAATGGATCACAAATGCGATGTCTTTCTTGGGGATAAAAGAATAATAGTTTAAAATACGAGTTAAAATGCAAATAAAACTAAACCAAATAGAAAAACCCAAAACACCCCTGGGGGTTTTAATTTAGAAAATTCTTAAATAGAGCTAGTAAAACCTCTAAATTTAATGAAAAACCAATAACAAGTAATTTTGTTTAACACAGGTTTTGAAAAATCTTAAGTTTGTACTTATAAATATGAGTGTCTATTAGACTGTGCATATAGATTAACCCTATAGGTTATATATCACTTGTTTGATTTATGAAAAAAAGAAAAAATTGTTAGGATATCTTTAAAATTTTGATTGTATAAATATTAACTTCACTAACTTTTAAAATTGTCCTGACGCTCATTTTTAAAGAGGTGAGATTTAAACACTCTGGTTTAGATTCTGTCTCACTTTTTAACATGCTGAATTCTCTTACTAGTATGGGAAAAGAAAAAGAAAGAAACAAATTTATATACCCATGTGCCAAATTTAAGTATTTAACCCATCTTTTCTATCAATATGCCATATACAAATTAAAAAGACCCAAACCAAAGAGATGTTTTTTTAGGAGCTTTCTTTCTAACAATTTGTATTAGACTAATACAAATCAACAATATTTATTAAAAAATTTCCATCAGGTTTTTCATGATTTTTTGTTTCATATTTTACATATTTAGAGAAAAATAGGTTAAATTTGCCACAATAACACATAAATTTAGCATGGTATTTAATCTAAATACTTTATTTATTTATTTATTTTTACCCTGAGCAATAAGTCAACATGATAGAAAGTAAGATGTAGAATTGTTTAAGAGGTTGAAGTAAAGACATTTTAAAAAGTAAAGGTATGAAATTTTAAAAAGGCTTTTGGTACAATTCATGCTAAAAGGATTTAGTATTTGTGATATAAGATTATATATTATGTATACATTTTTGCTTAATTATAAATAATATTTTAATCTATTAATCAAATACAAATTTAATGATTAAAAAAATCTTAAAGATTTCTCAAATAAGAGGCGCTGATACCAAACTCCTCCCATTATAATGGGAATATATATATATATATAATTAAACAATCATTGCTTATATCTTATATCTCTTTTTTGGAATTTCGAGGTTTTTTAGGGCAAAGAAAAAAAAAAGTTACCTATCTTAAAACAGGGTCCATTATAATTGTGACATACAAGAATTTTTGGTATGCCAAAAAAGACCTTATTTTTAGGTCAACACCCCAGTCTCTCCATTCATTGAGGAAAACACGCTCAAAATCAAAAACAAAAATCCAATAATTACCTTCCACATCATCAATACTCCACTTGTTTTCTCCTGATTGGCTCCAAACACATCACCCAAATTTTTCTTTTTCCACAGGCCCCTTCTTCCTTTGTTCTTCATTCCTTTCCTTTTCTCCACTCTCCCCTGACCCTCGACAGATCCGAACAGAGTAAACCCTTCTTCTCTCTCTCTCTCTCTCTCTCTCTGGGTTTGCTATTCTGGACAGAACCGTGGCTCCATCAGGGCCAAACTCTTCTCTTTCTAGAAGAAAGCCCTCTTCTTCTTCTTCTTCTTCTTCACAATCTCCATCTTCAACAAGGATCATATTCAGGGAATCGCAACCGACCCCTAATTTCCCATTTTGGCAATCCAACTGGTTCATTGCATTGCTTTTCCTAATGGCAATTGGGTTCTTCTCTCTCGCTCTTTTCCTCTTCCTTGGCCTCGATTTTGAGAACTACTCTTATGATTCTACTTCTTCTGCATCCGCTGCCACTTCCGAAGGCGTCGACGTGCAGGTAAAGTTTTCAAGTTCGTTTGTGCCCATTTGGATGACGTTTGGATCTTTTTGATTTTATTGTTCCTGGTTGTCTTTGAATTTCGATAATATGGTTCGTTGATTTAGATGTTAGGGTTACGTTATCGCGTGCTTGGATCATTTATTGAATATCTGAAAAGTAAATATATAAACAGGAAAGTTTCATGTCCCGCCCATTTTCCCTGATCTTGTTATTGAAGGACCGCACCTGAATCTATAAAACTTTCAATAGTATGTGATGTGCTGAACCGTAGATGTTCCAAAAAGATAGAGAGGTTATGCAATTGAAGATACTGTGAATGGAATAGAAAAATGATACTTGCCTTATATTTGATTTGTGGAACGTGTTATGCTTTGCTTGCATTGTTGGCTGTTTAAGGTGACGGAATGGGCTTGAAAGGAGGAGCATATGGTTGTCGCTTGTTCGAGGAAGTGTGAGTTGATGGTAATATCATGAATGTTTTAAATTGACATGGGCTGTAGGGTTAGATAATGACAGTCATTGGATGAAGTAGGTTGTCCGATGGTGGTAGTGTATATTGGTGATGAAAGAAAATGGAAGTTTTGTGTTTTTAATGTAGTTGTCTGGAGTGATCACATGCTGCCATGCTATAGTTAGGGAAACTTTGCTGTCATAAGGAATTGAGAATTTTGGATGAGATTTTTTATTGATAATGATGGAACACTTTCTTTTACTGGAAAATTGATTTGCTATACACAAATCTGTTCCTATATTTTGAAATCTTGATTGCTTTCTTGTTTCATACTCATGTTTCATGTAGTATTTGTTATGTTGATGATGTGATGATAGGAGGTGTTAGGCATTATTTTAACTGAATCGGGTTCTTTTTCTTTGGCAGATTACATATGGTTCTGCTTTGAAGCTAATGCATGAAAAAACAAAGTTTAGGTTGCATTCTCATGAAGTGCCTTATGGATCTGGCAGTGGGCAGCAGTCAGTTACTGGGTTTCCTGGAGTGGATGATTCCAATAGCTACTGGGTGATTCTCTCTTCTGTCTTTAATCTGGTTTCTTGCAGTTTATGTTAGTTTTGTGTATAATTTATAATCAAATCTGTTAAGAGTTAGATTCATGGTAATTCGGCAAACAATTTGAAATGTAAGATGAGGTGAACAAGCCTGAGATAAAAGATATTCTAAGTATATCTGACCGTGCGAGTGTGAACCTTTATTTATTTTGTTATTTTATGCTATTTCTGGGACAGATTGTTAGACCTCAGCTAGGTACCTCTGCAAAACAAGGGGATCCAATCAAGAGTGGGGCAATCATCAGGTTGCAGCATATGCGGACTAGAAAGTGGTTACATAGCCATCTGCATGCATCTCCAATATCAGGGAATCTAGAGGTTAGTAGTTTGGCCAATCTTCACATGCATTATCCTTTTTCTACCTAGAAGTACAGTTCTGTTTTACTGCATAAGAAGACACAATTAAGTTTGTATTTCTCATAGTGGTTCATGCTGAATTCATATGTCTGAAAGGTGTTGAGATTTACAGTTCGTTCACTTCGCTGAATGAATAAGGCTGTAATGGAATTCTTATTAAGAAGGAATGGAATAGAGCTATAATAGGATTTTTTTTTTAATTTTTTATTTAAATAATGGTATTTTGAAAACAAAGGCAGTTTCAGCATTAATTGGTATTCATAGGTTTGAATAAAGAATGACTATTTACTATTTTATGTAATAGGGATTCATTGTGGAATCGCTATTCAGTGAACTAAACGGTGTAATAGCTATTTGTGAGGAATAAACTGTAATGGAATTGCAATTACAGCGAATGAACAAGCAGTTAGTGCCTGCTTTTATTGAAAGGTGCCTCAAACTCCAACCGTGACTTGATATATATATTCTAGACATGCTATGCCGATTTGTCTGTTCCTTTAACAAGAATCCAGTTTATGTTTTTCTGATATTTCAGTTTTAGTTGCCAATGCCAGTTAGTGCTCTGTCCTATTCAATACAATATACTGCCTAGACTGTTGATCATCCACTCCTTGCTAGACTAGACATTCCCATGCCTAACTTCCGAGAAATTGATGCATTGTGGTGTCATAGTTTTACATTTGTTTTTTCCCCCTCCTCTGGATCTTCCTTTTGTTTGATAGTGTTAGTCATCCATAAGTTTGCCATGCACAGTTCAAAGTTTCAATGGAGCTAATTTCTTTTTCTGCATCAAACGCTAGTAAAATATGGCTCATGATGTTTTATACTATGATGCTTTTCTGCTGTGCACAGGTCAGTTGCTTTGGAAGTGACTCTGAATCTGATACCGGGGATTATTGGAGGTAAGAACAAAGGTGATAGATTATTTTACCCCCAATTCTCTTATTCTTTTAGGCATTCACTGCAATGCACGTTTAATTTCTAAATTCCTTGAGCATTGTTATAGGCTTTTCATTGAGGGAAGCGGGAAGACATGGAAGCAAGATCAAAAAATTCGGCTTCAACATGTTGATACCAGTGGCTACTTGCATAGCCATGACAAGAAATACCAGCGGATTGCTGGGGGGCAGCAGGAGGTAAAGGATTGTACTGATAGAAGATAAATTTGCCTATCGAAATATTAGAAAGCTAGTTGGATCCTTCGGGACTTTACCTGATTTAATGAAAATACTGCTGCTGATGCTGTTGATATCTGCAGGTGTGTGGTGTCCGTGAAAAGCGTCCTGATAACATTTGGGTGGCAGCAGAAGGCGTGTACCTCCCAGTGACAGAAAGCAAGTAGAGTTGTCACCTGATTGACCGGAAAAATATAGCAGTACTCAGCCTTTCATGCATAACTTCTTAGAAACATGTAGGTGAGTTTTGGTTTATGTGCAGGCGATGCCCGCATATACAACTTTAGCTACTTAACTAATTGAAACAAGAATGTCACAATGTACGGTCCGCCTAAGAGCCTGTATCACCACATTCTGCCATCTATTGACATTTGTAGTCCCATCTGCAAATTTTCTGGACCAATCCATGAAGCAATAATCAGCGTGATGCTTATTAAGTGCATAGAATTTGTAGTTGTGATTTCCATAAGAATTAGGGTATTCAGTTTTGTTTAAAACATTTTTAAATACTTGTATTTTTGGAGTAGTATATTCCATACAATTGTCCGTTATTGGATTGAGAGGATTCATTCTCTTTTTCTCAAGTAAATGGCTCTATCTGGCATGGAAGGTTCTTAGCGCTGCTGGTAGCAATCGATCATTTGTAGTGGTGGTTCATAACCACAGAGAATGTCCATAGATAATGTGCCTTCTTAAACCACATTGGCATGCTTACAATATCGAAAGGTGTTTTAATGTTTATAGGCAGTCTTTGAACCCTTACCTTCACTCACTGCCATCTGTATAGTCACAAATTATGGAAACTTCTCACGTAGCTGCATTTTGGCTTGGGAATCTTGACTTTTATCTATTCTCTTAGAAATTCCATCTCTCAAATGATCATGATTGTGTTTTCTTGAAGGCATTAGAATGTCTTTATTAGCTTATTTCTGAATGAGCTCAATTTCAACATCTTCCACTTTGTCTTACACCCATTTAGTGGATACAATCCATGTTGTTATTGATCGAGAGATGTAGGATCACTAAGAGGTTAGGGGCTATTCTATTAAATAAAACCACTATTTTATGCTCTTGATTAAGACATTAATATTTAAGGATGGGCATGGACTGGTTAATCAATCCATGATCTCATTTTTTAACCTAATCATTATAATCGGTTCTTAAAAATATCAAATATAAACTGGTCCATCATTATCGGTTAATTGTTCATTTTTTTCGGTTGATATTTTTGGTCTTTGGATTTTAACCATTTAATATAAGAATTAACTAAAAGTTGAGGTTAATCATATTTTGTGGGTTAAAAAAAAAATTCATTTTGCTTTTTATAATCATATGCTATTAAAACCTTCTTTTAAAGGTAGATGCAATACTTCCACCAAGTTACTTCTTTTGAGCTCACATCCTGCATACAATACTGCTACAAGTGGATGCATCCCAATACAATAGTCTACTTGCCGAGAGTGTAGAGTGTAGAGGGACCTGAACAAGAAATAAAACACAACATGTCCGGTTCGTAGCGAAAGTCAAACTAAAAGTTCTAATTCACAATCTTATAATGCATAGAATAGGAAAAAGGTTAAATACATTAGAAAATTTTATATTTATATGAAATGATTTATTGAAATTAAAAATGATGTTTCTACACAAAAGCTTAGGGGTGTTAGTAGATAATTAATAATTGTGTACACTTTACATTCCTTAACATTTATTTCAGTTGCAGAGTTGAACTACTAACATGGCATTTACAGGTTCGTGAATCTCTCTGTATTTTTTTTAATTCATCGGCTATAACTAATTACACAAGCACATATATCTTTATTACTGTAATTTGACTTTTAATTAAATTAAATTAACAGATTCAAGACAGTGGGTAGCCTTTTTACATGGGAACAAAGACAAAGAAATGTGAGAAGAGACTGAAGAATTGTAAAGTTTATTAATGAAAAGCAAAACCATTGGCCGTTGCTTCTTAGATTAGTATTATTATGACTGGATGACGAAAATGAAGATTGGAGACGACGAGACGCAGACGAATAGGGAAATTGGAAAGTGATTTACCTAAAAGAAAAAGAATAAGACGTAGAAGCGGAAAGTGATTTGTAAATTGTGAGTAGGGTTTCAACTCTTTAGTTTTTTATATTTTTTAAAAAATTAATTATATATAATATTATATATTTGTAGATACCGATTAACCGCCAACCCTTGGTTTTTCGTGGTTACAAATTGAAACCGAAAAAAATTAAAACCATGAACCTAAACCGAAACTGATGAATTAGTTAACCATATTTTTTGGATTGATTTTTCGATTTCGGTTCGGTTTGATTTCTTGGTTTAGGATTTTTTTTTTTCCCGCCTCTATTAATATTATCAACTATACAGAATATTTATTCCCCCAGAGAAGTCATGCGCATCCAGAAAAATAGCTGCAAAAGGGGCGCGTCAAGAGAAAAGATATGAGGATTATATGACATATGTATGTATGGGCATACTATTCATAAATACCAATGAAATTCAATAATATTTTATTAATTTATTTACATACCATCCGTTAAATCGCCAATAAATTACACACTTCAATACGTCACAGTTAAAAAAAAATTGCATGAAAAGGTATGGTATTTTCTTTTTGACATTTTAAACAGTATTCCCCCATGATAATCTACCGTTTTCCCTCAGAAAATATCAGAAATTATCTTGCCAAATGTTAAGTTGTCATTAATGGGAAAATGCTGTCATTTACTTTTGTTTCTCGGTCATGCTTTTGTAGAAACAAAGTAAAATCTTTCAGCATCATAATAGCCCTTTTACTTGGTAAATTTTGGGAATGGTGTTGGAGGTTAGTGGTATCTTTTCTAATTCCTTAAGTGAAAAGTTTAGTTATTAAAAAGAAGTAGTTAAGTAGTATTTTTTTTAATCTCACAAATAAAAAGTTACGTTATTAAAAAAAAAAAAAATCTTGGTACACTTTAAGGCCTTTTACCCAAATTATTGGGCTGAAAATTTGAGCCTGTATACCCCAGAACAAAAGTAGGTTTCTTAAAGCTGTTTGCATGATTGCTTTTTCTCCTGAGGCCCATGTTGTCTCCACTGCAATCTTTTGTGGGCACCCGTCCTATTAACTATATTATCATTTTTTTGGAAAATATTGCCCATTAGTATAAGGTGAAAAAAAGCATGATACATGATCCATTTTCTTTAAGAAATCAAGATATATTTATTATATATCTTCCAGTATATTAAGTAATGGAAAGATTATCCTATTAAGTGCCAATTAAACTCGACTTATTATTTTTAAAGAGACCAATATTTATTCATTGTATATCATTTGTTATCCTTTTATTTTCCTGAGGCCAAATAAAAACATAGTAAATCTTATTTGTAGTTTTCATCATTATTGTCATACTCGGATTGAAGGGTCGATTTAATAACGGCTAAAATTTTGACTCAATCCGATTTTACTCATTAATCATTGATCATGTAGCATGTTGGATCAAGGCCTAAGGGAATAAGATAATATTGGTTTTAATTGAAAGAAGAGTAGGAAGTGTGGTCAAATTGACACATAATGGGGTGGTTTTCTATTCTTTTAGCTGCCACTCTCACATTTTATTTGTTTTTCTCTTAATTAATTTTGCTCGTTGCAACCGAGACTATGGCAGAGTGAGGTGCTAGGCTAGCATTGACCTCCGAAACTTAGAAATTTTTTATATTACATTTAAAAATGTCAGAAAAATTTTAAAACTCACACACCTGTTAGTTTGTTAATCTTAAGGTAATGTAAAAATATTCCCTATCATATTTACTTTAGATTGAAATTAAGTATCCAGTCATCAAATTTTAATATATAAATTTATATCATATATTTACGATTTACTCTTAATTATAATAGTAAGACAGCTAATATAAACCTGTTACGTAAAAAAAAAAAAAATATATATATATATATAGATATATATGAGACTAAAAGCAAATTTTTATAAAATTTGAGATATGAATCGATTTCTTGGCTCAGACCTCGATCCATGGCTTAAGATCCTTCTACTAATAGCATTTCTCAAATCTCAGGAAGCGAACACGAGATGCATGGCATAAGATCAGAAATGGCTTATGGTTCATCCAAGTGGACTAAGAGGTTTAGAAGAGACCAAAGTACCTTTGTTGAGTATGTAGCCACATGTTTCTTTTCCTTTTTCCCAAAAATCTCACTGACTCAAATTTTTGGACCACATAAAATTCCTCCATTTCCGATAATTCAAACACACATTGTCGTATTATATTTATCTCCAATGTCCCAACATTTCTTATTTATATCTTTGTCAAACCATCTAGCCATCTAGTACATAAATAAATGTTCAACTAAAAATAGCTTCCCCTACAATCCAATTGTTCGTGTGGACAAAATTGGATGACTTGTTCCTCTTGATCATTGTATTGTCCATGTTCTTATATAACTTATGAATTGCATGAGCTGATTAGGCAGTAGGTACCCCAGTTAGCAACATGACATAGCATATACTAAGCCGAATAGCTGCCCTTTTTATATGAAATATGCTCAATAAGGATAAGTGAAAGAAAGCAGGAGAAGCTAGAGGTGTGTGTTCATGCAAGAATGATTGAAGTGAATTAATGGATATACTTATATTTTCGAATAGTTGAATTAGCTTATATTTCACTTCAATGAATGAACTCCTCAATCCATGAAATATTATGATGCTCAAAATGATGAAGAACAAGAATGAGAGTTTACAAGTCAAGGGTCCAAAACCAATAGATGTAAATAAATCACAGCATATTATTATTTTAACAAGTTTGAATCGAGCCAGGTTTGAAACAAACTGGTTTCAAGTAGCTCGACTCATTTGCAATCCTAATTTGGAGGATAAAAAATTGACAACGTGAAAGAAAAAAAATTGGAGTAATTTTTCAATTTTTTTCTAAAATTCTCTCGAGTGTCATACCGAAGACTAACCTCACATTCAATTAGAGAATTATAAATATCAACACGTGTTTCATACTTATGGGAGAAGCCACTTCATCTTTAAGACTTATGATTGAACTTATAAACATTATATTTTTTGGTGTTTTTCTTTAAAAAAAAACATTATATTTTGTTTGCCACATACAACAGAATAATTTGTAAAAGTACACAAAAAAATTGGATGGCTGATTCCTAGTAACCATTGCATTGTGACTATTGTCCATGTTCAAATATAACTTATAAGTTGTATAAGTGGGTCAAGTAGAAGGCAGTAGGTACCTTTATTAGCAACATGACATGGCATATACTAAGCCAAATGGTTGCCCTTTTTATTTGAGAGATGCTCAACAAGGATAAGTGACAGAGATAGGGGGAAAGCTAGATTTTTGTATCCATGCAAGAAAGATTAAAGTGAATTGATGGATATATATATATATATATATATATTTGAATAGTTGAACTAGCATAGATTTAGCTTCAACAACCAATCCATGAAATATGTTAGAGTTCGAAACATAAAGAGTAAGTATAGAGTTTACAAGTCAAGGTCAATAGCTAAGTATATATCCTATCCATGATTCTTTATTTTTACATCTCAAAACCAGTAGATGTAAATAATCCACCATATATTTTCATCATAACATGAGTATAAGAAGGTTTAAAGTCCTGCTAAAAATCATAATATATGTAGTAATAACATACTTTTGGTACTCATATTCATTTCTTCTATTTATAATCATTCACAACTCCATAAATAAAAAGTAATTAAGACGTAGGATTACTTAAAACTTTACTATACAAAATTTATTTATAGAATCTTTTAAGTGTACTAGTGTTGATCTTGTTTTTATGTTTGTAGTCATGAGTGGAAATAAACTTTAATCTTTTGTACATGAAAAAATAAGTTCCCACAAGGGATGAGTTAAAATCTTTAGAAGCATACACAAATCCCATGCAGAGTTATCACTTATAATTTATATTTAGTGAATCAAACATCCATTATCATCTTTATTCAAGCATAGCCTACAATATAGCTTGGTGTCTAACTTAGAGTAGCTCACAACTCCCCAAGATGTTGGTACTCAATTTCCTAAACCTCATATTTATAATTTTCTCATTTTGTAACCACTAAGAAACAACAAATAGTGTAACTCCTTCACTACAACTGTCCATACAAGCACCCCATAATACCTCAAAAACCTAATCACAACTTCTTCCTAACCTACAAACTCAATCTAAATAACTTGTCAATTAACAACCTATTAAATCGAAACATGCATATGCAATAGCATCAACACCTAATCAATCACATCATCCTAGATTGTTGCTTTTTAAGGGATGACACAACTACTAATTCACAGCCGCCATAACCAATCATCATTATTTCTAGGTCTTTTGGCATCGATTGAGCACATTCGGTGATTAAATTAGTTATGGTTTTGACATGCTTTGGTTCATTCTATTAATAACTTGATGGGTATAGCGAGTATAGCCATAAGAGAAAGTAATCAAGTGACGCCTAATAATACTATTCACTTATCAATCCTTACGGAATCTCCTTCCAAGACATACATTTTGGTGTCACCTTTAGATTAGTAATAATTTTAACGGAAATTTTATGTCCTGCCATTAATATTGATTGATGGGACTAATTCAGTCGATTATCGAACAGTTTACACTATATCTAATTGTGATTGAATCACTAAAATAATAAATATTTTAATTATTATATTTATTTTAACGGTTAAATATGATGAAAAATATAATTAATTAAAATATAAAGAATCTAAAGAGTGAAGCCGAAAAGGTTAAGAAGAGTTTACTTAGTTTTGAGGTTACACCGTGTAGTGTCATTAATGCTAAGAAACGACGAATTTTTTTCCTTTTCTACACTTCAACAAGCTAATCGTACCATTTATTAATTTGACGACCTTGCGTACAATTTGCCCCAGAATGCATTAAATAGTCGGTGACAAGTGTAAAACCGTGCACAGCACTAGTCATACAAAGATACAAGATGGCATGCAGAAGCAAGTAAATTGGGGTCTGACTTTTTAGCAACGTCTGGCATAGGGTGTAGTAATTAAAATAAGAAATTAAGGAATCCCACCTTATACGGGCAACAACTGACCCCGGTCCCCCATTAATGTCCTGTCGGAAATCCACAGGTAAATTCATATATCTCGTCCGACAATTTCTTTAAGCTCTACACGCTGTTTTAGAATTTCAAAATGATATCTTTATGGGCTCTTCACATGGCAGATGCATAGTTTATATAAAAGACGCATCTACATTTATTTAAATTGCTATGGTAAGTGGTCATAACTCATATGCACTCAGATCTACTGCATAGACCCCTTGTAACTGTTACCTGACTATTCATGGCTGTTCCTTGGAAGTGCTGACCAGATTACCACCAAAATACAGTAACCAATAAACCTACTGCCACCAGCTCAATCATATTTAACCAATTTAACAAATGAAACTTACCAAAGTCATATTTTATTCATCTGCAATGGTAAGGCCGTAAGGTTATTCATTCAAATTTATTTTATAGCTAACGCAATGCAACATGGGTGACATGACTCCAGAGGATTGAGTTCTTTTTGTAAACACATACCAAGTTTTCTTAATTTGAAGTAAATAAAAAAAAAAAAAATCAAGTCCTTAGTAAGTTGTACATCATAGATGCTGGGATGCAGTTGATATGGTTACGTGGGTAGAATATGGGTCATGCATTTCACCTAACTCTAAAGGAATAATATGGAATTGACAAGTTGGATTGCATTGGTGAGTATTTATAATGTTTGGTTGCTGGCGATATCCAATGTATTATGTTGGCAGTTTTTATAGAATTCAACTATTGACGAAGTCTTGGACTACGTTGGCAATCAATGACCGAGATGAATTCTCCTTTTGATGAATCTTCTATGGGTTTCTTTTGAATTTAACCGCATAGAGAGTTTCTTTAATATATGAGCTTTTTGAGCGGATATACTAGTCAAATGATCTTTATTCAAGTCCAACATATCAAATCAATTTAATTAGCATGATCTATACTTAGAATTTGTCACCAACTCAAGAAATCAACTTACAATTTAATGCCAAAAATACTTTGAATCCATTTTATCTCTCTACAAATGTATGGGAAGCTGAAATTATTTGCAAATAATCCCAGTAAATTTTTATATATCTCTTATAGAATGCATTCAAGAGGAATATCTTCTTCCCAACAACACAAGTAGACATCTCCTTGGGTCGGGTCCAAACCAGGATCCAAGGAGAATAGGCCACGGCGGGTAGGACTCGCCGGGTTGGCGAGTCAAATCCTGGTTCATCCCGAGGACTCGGTGGACCCGATAAGTCCAATAGGGTTCGTCCAATTTTCGTTAAAAAAAAGAAGAAAAATTTAGCTATTTTTTTTAAATCACAGGGTAGATCCTGAGGGCTCGTCCTGTAAACCAACAGATCCATGGGTTTTACCCACCCTGCTACATCCAAGGGGAGGTTTCGGGTCTATATTTTTTGGACCCGGACCAAGGAGATGTCTAAGTGCAGGACATATAGTTTGTTTATTTTCACAATTTTACTAAGACAAATATCAGTGCGCATAAACTTCCATCAAATAAAAAACTTAAATATTGTAATCTGTCATGATTATAACCAAATTTCATAGCATTAAATTTATACAAAATCAATAATGGGATTATAAAATTTTTCAAACGAAAGTTCAATATAAAAAGATAAATAAATAAACCGTAAGGTATTGATTTGTGTCTTTGTAGGCTTTCTTTATGCATCGTTTGACCTGACTTCTAAAGTAGGTTGATTTTTTCCCCTTCTCTCCCAATAAAATAGATTGGTTCAATTTTAACTAAATTACTTTAATATTTTTAAAGATGTTTTATTGGGAGAATACAAAATGTCCTAAATTAATATGGGTTTATAATATTTTCAAAAAAATTCTAATATCAATTAACGGACCTTTTTGGTGACATTTTTATGGATTTTTCAAATTGCCATATCAATCTTTTGTAACTCCGTTGGACTTTACGTTAGACTTTAGTTTAGTAATCATCTAAGCTTAGAGGCTGTAAGTCAAAATGGTATAAATATCAAAGTTGGTTTAAGCACAATTAAGTTTAAAACTTTAGGTTTGAACTTAGTATAAAGTGTAATTATACATTCAAATTCAACTTGATTAAGTTTATTTAGGCTCAATTTATTGAAAAATATTTTTCTTTTTAATTTATAATAATACTGATTTGTCAACTTGATTTAAACTTGATTGATAGCAATACTTGATTCGAACTTGATTAGGTTTGTGAACTTTTAAAGCTAAATATTATGAAATATGAGCTTGGATCGATAAACTATTTAAGTAGCTCAAATTCAATCTTAATTTAATTTTTCTTTTTTGATCAAACCCAAATAAAAATAATGTTGAGCTTTAATAATTTTGTAAACCTATTGGTTTGTTTCTAACCCTACCTAAGTTCCTTTGGCCTTTCGCAACTTTATTATAGGTCTTTGCTTGGTTTAGGGACAACATGTGAGAATCCTCTAGGTTCCTAGTCATCCTACTGAGCTCTAAATTTACTGAAGTTTGCTCTGGTTAAACAAGCATTTTTGTCGGTAGATCATAAGGGGAGAGCGAGAGAGAGAGATTGAAGGGAAAACAAAACAAAATCACCTATGATGTGGTCAAATAATTCAAAAGAGGGAGACCCACTATGATCCGACGGTCGCCGTCGGTGATGTCGTGCAATGTGATTGGTTATTCGTTAGCAGCTTGGGGTCCCAACGTTATGATTGGCGGTGGATTACTGGATCCTGTCTTGATCGTCCTCGCACCTAAATGTCTCCCATGTCTAAGCTAAGCCTTCTAACTTTGCGGATCCTGGCTCTTTTAACTCCTCTATTTAATCATTTGTTATCTATTCAAACATATAATTAATTTTAAAATTTGTAATTTGTTTGTAATAAATGACTGCAAAGCATCCATAAAGGAAACTAAAATTCATCACCATTCATTCTCCCATCATTTTATATAAACCTACTATCATAATGTTTATTTGATAGAAATGATATTTTATAATGAATTGCTATTACTAAAATATTGAATAATAATTTATATTTTCACACATAAATTGACATTTAATATTTTCTAATTTTTATCATAAATACCTCTATCTTGAAAATATCACTTATACAAATATCATCTCTTTATAATAAAGAAAAGGACATTGTAAAATATTTTACTTTTACTTCAACAAATACTTGTTTATTTATTATACTAAGTTAACATTGTAATAGCCATCAAAGTCTTATTACATTCTTACATTCTTATAAAATTGAAATTCAATTTCCTCCTTATTCTATATAGTAAAGTGAACAAACCTTAGTTCATGTTCACTTAAAATGAATGACTTCGATATTTAATTGCTTTTTAGACACTTAATGACAATTACAAATTAATAAATAACAATTCAATTCTCTGTTTCATTAATTGCTATTCGATAATTTATTTCTCCATCTCATTAACTGCATATGCTTGCATGTTTATATCTCATAAATGCATTAAATATTTTGCATCTTTTTTCTATATCAATTAAATTACAATTCAATTCCTAATCACCTCTTATTTCATTCGGTGAAGTAATAGGGCTCTTATTAACGAAACCAATGCAATTAGGACCGAAAAAAAAATTACCAACGTAAGTAATTAGGGTCGTATCAGATAGGAACATTTTAGAGCATTGCTTATGCGATGGCTTTCACGGATTTTGTCGGAGAATAAGTAAGGTCAAACAAAGAATAGTGGAGAATTATTCATGACGTTGGGTCATGGAGGAGTAGGGTATAGTTTCCAAATACATGACATTCATGATTTCGAATATTTAAGTAGGGGACCTCTCTACATGATATCTAAGTCGCTAGCACACGCCAATTGAACATATATATATATATATATATAATATTAATTATTTTAGTGATTTGATCACGATTGGATATGATGTAGGCTATTGGATAGCGATGGAGCCATAAAATTTTCCATATATATGTATAGATATGTAAAAATAAGTACAAATAAAATTTTAACAAAAATATCGATGCATTAGTTAGTTTTTAAAATAATTATCACTCATATTTTATACATGCCATTTATGTTAGGATTTTACCGGTATTTACGTACCACACATGCATAAGATTCCACGCTTATGCCAGATTAATCTGCTCTCCATAATTTAACACAGAGGCAGTACTCATGACTTAGCACGGACATTGTGGTGTCCAGTAATTGGTGACCTGGAGTAACATGCACTCCATCTCCACTAAGTGAAAACAATGGCAAGCAACAAGCAATATTATTATAAAATTTTTAGCATCAACCTAAAAATTTAATATTTTATATGATTAAAGATTGAGTACAAAGGATAAACACAAATGTCTCATTCTACTTCCATGTGCATACCTTAATGGTATAGGTTTCCACTGTTGTCATTCCCTCATTACCAATCAAAATTCCAGCCAAAATGAAAGGGATGTTATAAATTTTAAGGAGAATTTTCCACCACACAAATCTGTTCTACTTATTATGGCTGAAACAAGAGTGTCTTTTTCTACACCACTTAACATTAAATCCTAAATTGATTTTGTAGCTTCCAAGCTTTTGTATGGCTAATGGTAAAAAAATGGGGTCCCCCCCCCCCCCCAATTGAAGCTAGCACCACTTCTTAGTCATTATGTTGTGCATCAAACAGTAGTTGCTAACAAACAGAAAATTAAAAGTTCTGGTCTGTGTTTTAAAGATCGCGTGTAAGTTTCAACTTTCAGCTACACAAGCATTATGGTGATGCTGAATTATAGTTCAGAGAGCACCAGTTTTGGGGGTAAAGCGATAAAAGCTCTTTAGTACTGCTAAATGTACCAGCTTTAAGGAACAAAGACTCAATAATTGACAATACTTGTGAAACCATCCCCTCTCCTAGAATTCACAGTTTGGATACAATAACAAGTACCCCCAGTTCACTCTTTTAGAGCATTAAATAAGAATGTCTGAAAATTGCAATACAATGATTATGCAATTTGCCAGATGAACAATAACATTAGAATAAAAATGTCATTTGATAAGTATGCTAAGGGCACCTATTCGAAATCATCAATATGAATATCATGATTGTCGCGAATGTTTAGCACATTATGGATGGAGCCAGCTAACATTCAACTCTTTTCCTTTCAACAAGTAAATCACCAAGCCATCCCTAAATAACTAAATTAAACAAGCTCCTTATTTTGTGCTTCTTTTTTTTTTTTTTTCAGGTAGCAAACCGAAATGGCAACTGATTTCACCAAGGCTTAAATATGTAAACTTACGAGGCACAACAAAAGGCGTAGCTAAATTTACAATCACAAACGATATATTTACACCAAACGACCAACAAAGCTGAAAGGCTATACAAACAGAGGGAATTTCTAGGCTACAACAACCACCACCATTTAAAATATCATTACCATCCTCAAAGAGCACAAGCAGAAGGAAATATTATTTTATATACCTCAAGGCTTAAGAGGAGGAAACGTGCAGACTTTTATTAGGCATTGAACAGTTCAACAGCCTTAATTGTCGTCATCCGCGTCGTTGTCTTCTTCTTCTTCTATTCTAATTAATTTGATGGGCTATTCCTTCCACGCCTATAGATCTGCAATTGGTAGATAGAAAATACTTTGGTTAAGAAAAGGTCAATGCATTAACTTGCAGAAGTTGGTAATATAAAGGAAGTGATTAAACTAATCAATTATAAAAGAAAAAAGATAACAAAATGGTGGTGCCCATGTCACTATCACAAACTTGGATTTAATAACATTGTTAATAAAGAGATTCGGATAAAAACTTCAGAAGTTCAGATCCAAGAGATTTAAAAAAGCAACAAGGAATAGATTCCATCATCATGTAAGGTCATGCAGTGAAAGGTCACTATTCTAGGGCAAAAGAAAATGACCACAGTTGTCCCTACAGAACAAGTTTCCATGTTCTCTCTTCAATCGTATTCTGGTACATGAAGAACCCTTAAATATGTATATCCCACATTTTGCTCATACACAATAACATATGATTAGAGGAAAAACGGATGGCTAAGGAATACGTTGTCCCCTCCCAAGAATAGAGGTGTTGGCTATGAACATTAAATTACAAGGGGCAGTGAGAGGTGTAGACAAAAGTGTACTAATGGGTTGAAAGGGACACCTTCATTATTGGGAGGTGGGACATTCCATTTCCTAATGACTAAAGCAACCCCAGGATTTCTCAAAATTTGCAAGCCAAACCACTCACCAAGAAAATCTTATGAAAATACTCTAGCTTTTGTCTGTGGCTATCCTTTTGCCTGGACAGATGGTTGCATCGTCCCAGACCACCACGGAACACAGTGCTCCGAATGGTCAAAAATTGTTCGGGTCAAAATAGTCACCAAAAACAAAATTCAAGCCCAGGAGTTCATAGTTGATCTCAAAACATTAATTGGATACTAGTATAGTAGGGAATGCATCCATTTATACATACAAAAAAACAAAAGATTGAGATAGAACACATAGAAACAGATAATTTTTCCTAAACTTCTGCTATACTAACAAGGCAAAACAACTAGTTACAAAAGGTGAGCAGATTGGTGGATATATAGAGATGGGACTAACTACTAACATCTCAAAATGGCAAGCTCTTTGATGTTGAACTAGCGGTGAGGGATTTAAGGTGATCCGAGGGAACAAAATCTTGAGGCAAATTGGCTCTCTTCACGATTCTCTTCATGTTGTTTTGCAAACTTTGTTGAACTAATTGCTTCACTGCCTTCTTCTCCTCACTCATCATATCTTCCTCGTCCTCTAAATGCTCCTTTCCACCTCCATTCAAACTCAAGGAAGTCGCCGACTGTCCACAAATTGGGGCAGACACCGTCGCAACTAAATTACTGCCACCACCAAAATTCTCCGAAACGTGCTTCCCTTTATCCACTCTCAAAACTTCCAATATCCTTGAAGCCCTCTTTTGTGCCAATGTACTACCCAAAAGTGTCAACTCAAGCAACGCTGAAACTATTCCCGCTTCAATCATCGCTTGTCTATCCCCATATGCTTTGTGAGCCATTACCATAAGGATATACGACGCTTTCTCCTGGCAACTGGGAGAATCTGTCCAGTTCAATACATCAACCAAAATTGGGAACGCATCTCGAACTCTGCTGATTGCCTTTCTGCCTTCAGGAGTAGACGCAACATTGCTAAGAATTGAAAGCATCCTTTCGCTCACTTCCATATTCCCCAACGAATTAACAAGATATGGGATCAAATTCGTTTCCAGTATGTAAGATAAATTTGAAGGGAAGATTGACAGGTTGTAGAGGGCCCGAAGAGCATCCTGCTTTGCTTGAGAGCTACTTCTATGGTCTAAATTTAAAAGGGCATCTACCAAAAGGGATTGCACCCGAAGATCCAATAATCGGTTTATTCGAATCCAATGCGCTCAACCCAAGAAAATTGGCAGCTACAGCTTCAGAAACAGCTGGGTTTGGAGCCTTGTTAGGGGAATCGATGAGCTTTAGCATCTTATGAGCAGCACCAGCTTTGACAATGGCAGCCTTATTCCTGCAAGAATCCATAAAAGAAAAAAACAAAACCAGGTGAGTAAAATTATATATTGTAATCAGACAAAACAAATACAGATAGATCAACAAAGACAATTTTTAAAAAAGATGATATAAACGTGAAAGGATGTGAAAGAACAAAAATAATTAAGCACACCAAGATAGCACATTCTCTCATACGCGTTAAACTCAGCTATTTCAACATATTACAGAAGCAAACAAAGAAAGTGACATCTTAAAACAACAACAGTAAATGCAACAGTGCACATCAAATTATTTTCTAGGAAATGCTGATAGCTAAAAAACAAAGTAAACACTTGAAAACATAAAAAAAACCCAAGTCTGTGCAACGTGTTTTATAACATAACCTTTTTTTTTTTTTAAGAAAGAACCAAAAACACAAGTGATTCAGCAAATTTTCAGATCGCAAACCTGAAAATTGCTGAAAAGTTAAACAAAACAAACCCAGAACAAGAACACCAAGATGACATTCCTAATTCCTCAACAAACCCGAACCTTAAAATTACATTTTGCATGCAAGTAATCACAATGCATTGCTATGTTAAGTACACTAAAAGACAAACAATACACACATTTTAGATCAACCCATGTTCTGTAATTTAAGAAATTGTCATTTTCAAAGGCTTCAGGACTTAACTTAATAAACCAGTTACATGAACCACATTTTACAGATATACTTATTTAAACCACCAGTTTTGCCATTTTCAAAAGTTTCAATAAAAATTAACCAAAACTAAAAACAAAGTAACAAAAAAGCACATTTTAGTATCAAAATCACTATTAAAAAAACCCAATAAAATTAAAGGAAAGAAAAATCAACGAGACAACAATGTACTTACGTGTCATTTCCAATGCCTAAATTAAGAAGAGCATATAAAGCAGCGATCTTTGAGTCAAGATCCAAACTTTCATCATCGTCATCTTCGATCAACCCGACAAGTGGAGGAATCGCACCCAACATAGCTAGTGTAACCCTAGCTTCCGAATCTTCCTTCGCAAGCAGCCTCACATTACAAGCTCCAATCTTTCTTCTCTCTCCATCACCTTCCTCACATTGCAAATCTCTCACTACTCCTTTCAATCTCTCGAGATACTCGACCTTCTTCTTCGTCTCGGCATCGCTCTCTTGCTTGTCGTTTGCCTCGGCTATGTTCAGGAGGTCGCAGAGCTTCTCGGATTTGGATGTGGAGGTTGGTTTCGTTGGCTGTGGTGGTGGTGGTAAGGGAGGATCGAGGGGGCTGTTGTGCTGGTGATGGTGGTGAGAGAAGGTTTTGGTGCCGCAGCGGAATGTGCGGAGGAGCCTGCGGCGGAAGGAGGCGGCGGAGAAGGTGGACCAGAGACGGAATGTGGAGGAGGAGGACGAGGAGGTGGTGGCGGCGGCGGCGTTGGAGGTGGAGGAGGCGTGGTTGAGGAGCAGAGATCCGATATCGTTTGGCTTGTGGCTTGCCATAGTTCAACTACATTGCATGGAGAGAGAGAGAGAGAGAGTGAGAGTGAGAGCGAGTGAGTGCTCTTTAGTGTGTTTTTCTTGTCTTTCTGAGAGAGAGAGAGGGATGCTGGAGTCAAAGAGGAGTTCAGATGAACGGTACCTTCTCAAGATATTAATATGGTTTTTGCCCAATTTTTATAAATTAATTAACAATAACTATGCTGTTGATAAAAAAACAGTAACTATATTAAAATTATTTTTAAAACATCTGATTAAAAAAAAAAAGAAAATTTAACCTTTTATAATTTCTAATTATCATCCTCCAATCAAGTTTAGCTTTTAAGCCAATAGTAATATCTACCATATTCCAATCCTCGGACTTTCATATAATTAAAAATATTATGAGAAAAAAAAAAGATCGATCTTTAGAGATAAAAATTTTATGACAAAAATAAATAAAATAAATTATATTTTTACAAATAAAATCAGTAATAATAGTTTTTACGACAAAAATTTACGTTTAAAAATAATTTTTTTATTTATGTAGTTTAGTTTTTTGTAGTGAAAAACAAAAAAATCAGTACTAAAAAATTGGATATAACTCATATCAAATTTATCAAATTCAAATTGAACCAAGTTTTTTTTATTAATAAGTCTTAATACAGGTTTAATCAATTTATTAAGATAAAGAATATTTTATCAAACTCATTACTGCCTTATTTACAAATCGAATTTAAAACAAGTTAACTTTAAGTAGTTTAGGAATAGTTAGGCTTGTCTTAAATATGAAAATTAAATATACAAAATAAATGGATAATGAAAAGATTTAGATTACGTTATAGAAATGAAAATAAAAATAAAACCCATAGAACCTGTTACTTGAACAATTGCATAGGATTTACAAAATTTAGCTAGAAGGATTCTCTTAAACACTTTGAAAAAAGATAAACAGTGCCCATGGAATTCATAAAAAGTCTTAGATTAAGTTAAAGTTATTTTATTCAAGTGCTAAACGAACCAAACATACTTAAAAATATGAAGAAAATTGTAATCATCAAATTTATACATTTTGAAAATAAAAATCATCAAATAAATAATGTGAAATTTTTTGAAAACATTTTTAAAAAAATTACAAAAATCACTCCAAATTTTTCACGTTTTAAAAATAATAAAATACAAACAATCTAATTATTGTTTAAGAAATTAAATTATTATTAACAAAATTTTGAGATACAATTTGCTAAAACATTTGGTAATATCCTACAAAAATAAAATGGAAAATTTTCAACATATATGTAAAAAACGACAATGAGACATCTTAATTTCAAATTTGTCAAGATAATCACATTAATAAAAATTATAAAATGTAATATCCTTAATGATTGAAAGAATGTGACTATTATATATTTCATATGCACATACTGTTAGATATATTTATATGATAATGAAAAGCGAGTCCACAATCTTCAATTGTTGAGTTGTCGTGTCGTGAGAGTCTTTGTTGTGTTGTTATGTGTTGTCTTAGGTCTAGAAACAAGTTGAGTCGAGTTTAATCCAGTTGTCAGTCGATTGTCTTTATCTAGTCTAAGTCTTTTTCAAAAATCCAGTAAGTGAAGGTTGAAATCAATAAACTAATTCTTATTGCTTATATATGTTTTATTGCATGGAATATTAGCTGTGTAAAGTTAAATAAACATTTAAATCCCAAAATATTTTGTAAAAATGAAAATAGCAAGAAACATCAAATAAATGTGATAAAAGACTAAAACAATGTAACCATAATACCTTTAATGGATAAGCTTAATAATATAAATATTGAGCAAAGGAATTAAAATTTCTTTAAGAAATGAAAAATAATAGCAAAAACTTGAATTAAAACTTAATTTAGAAATTGAACTTGAATAATCTAATTAAGCCAAGTAAAGTGATTAATATGATAAAATTACATAGATTGATACGACCGAATTAATAAATAAATTAACTACAATTTTATATTTCAAATATTTCCTTCTTTTAGCCAATTTGCTTTAACTAACCTCTTCAACAAATCAAATTCTTCTATCTTTTATAAATTTCAAACTAAATTCCTTTTCTTTGAATTTTAAAAATCTCTAAATCCTTAGGAAAGTTGAGTTTCAATTTCAATGTTTAATAGATTTACAAACTCCAAATTTTAGTCTATTTCAAAAATTGATTCATCCGATTTCTTACAATTAATAATTTGGATTCTTTTTCTTTTAATTTAAAAATCACCAAAATTTCTCAAATTTATTTATCTAAAACTATAAAATGTCCTAAATTAGCTATTTTAACCTAAAGTTCTATTTTCTTAATCCCTACAAGTTTTGAGTTCAAATGCATATTTAAAAATATCAGTTTTAAACCCGAACTTAAACTAAATATCTAGTTTTTTTTACAAATTGAATTCCAAATTTAGTTTGTCCATTCAAACTAATAACTTTTATGTTATAATTCTGAAATTACTTTATAGGTACCTTCAAAACTCAAGAAAATAATCTAAAAGATTTAAACTGAACCCATTTACCAATAAATATCCTTAATTATTTTGTCTTTATCCTATTTATTCTTTTTCCTTTTCTTGGTTGCCATTTTTCTTCTTCTTCTTTTTCCCTTTCTTCTTTTACATTTTGTGCTTCTTCTTCTTTTCCTCTCTACTTTTTACCTCAAATCCTATTCAAAATCTCAAGTTTAAAAGATATTACAGAAGAAAATGAAGATAGAAAAACAAGATCAAAGATTGAAATCATGCATGAATAAGCTTTAAAAACTTAGGAGGAGTAATAATCAAGAATGTCTACAAAGATAAGTTTGTTTTCCTTTATTTTAGTTGTTGTTTACTTGTATATATGATGAGTTGATATTAGATGTAAGTTGGGTTTGTGATAAAACTTGTAATCAAAGGAGATTTGAGCATGAAACTAAAATGTAGTTGTTTATGCATTCATGAAGGAAAGGCTTGACGAAGTGAGTTTGATGAAGTAAATTGAAGATGTTGATGGAGTAGAAGGAGTATAGAAGTGGTGAACGTGAGTTGTATGTTGTTTTTATGGTGTTTTGTTTGATGTAGAATGTGTAAAAATTGGTATAACGAGGTAAAAAAACAAAAGAAAGTTGCCTAGTTTCATACACCCTGTCATACAACCTATATGAAGGGGTGTATGATTCATACACCCTGTCATACAGTATGTATGAAAAAGTGTATGACTTCTTGTGCAAGTTCCTGAGTTCATACGCCCTGCCATACAACAGGTATGGAAAGGTATATGACTTTCTATGCAAGTTCCTGAGTTCATACGCCCTGCCATACAACATGTATGGAAAGGTTTATGGTTCATACAACTTGTCATACATCTCTTATGAAGGGGTGTATGGTTTTCTGGTTTTGTTTCAAATTTGCCACCACCCTCCATACATGCTTGTATGGTTTATACAACTTATCATACACCCTATATAGATGTATCCCTATCTTAAAAAAAAAAAAGAAGAAGAAGAAAAAAAGATAAAATGAAATGGATAAATGATAAATAATGTGATATACTAGTGAATTATATAATTAAGAATGAGTTAAGAGAATTTATAGATTTAATAACTAATTAGACTAAACATAGAAGTATAAAATTAACTTACTTAATCAACCTAAATCCAATTTAGCTCAATGAATCTAAATGAACTAAAATAAACTAGATTAATTAAGATTCTTATGGTTATGTGATAATGACTTTGTAAGATAATTGAATAGGATTAAATAGCTAGCTTAGATGACTAATTTTGATCAACTTGGCTAAGGATTAACTTAACATAGACTTAAGTTGATATGAATTTTAGATATAAAATGAATTGGTAATATATCCAAGCTCAATTTGAATTAATGAACTTTATTAAACTAAAATGAATTATATTAGTTAAGTTTAATCAATTTGGCTAAATTAAGCTAATGGACTTAAAATTTGTAAATGACTTAGAGATAGTATATTGTAATATGATAGATTAAACCATGTTTAGTAAAGGAAATATGTTGATTCAAATGTATGCTTGCTTAGAATGAGTGTTTTTAAAAATGAATGTTTTGATAATGTTTTTGTGATAAAAGATTTATAAATAAAGAGAAAAGAAATACTTTGATAGATAATAGAGAACTGTCTGTATCTTGGTGAAGCAATTTTCGCAGCCATGGTAGGGTTCCTACTTAGTATCTGATCAAATAGGATCTTAAAATGAGTTTAATTTTATGAACAGAAGTTTGCCTTTGATATATTCTCTAAATTAGCCCCTAGCCAACCTTCTATTACTGTTTGGATTTCTATATGGTCGAAGTTGATGATGTTCATGATAATTTGATGTTGATGATGGTTTGATGTGTGATGGGAGGATGAGTTGAATTTCCTAGAGGATTGTTATGACTTAGCTTGGATGACAGGTGAGGAATATTGATCCTATCACCTTGCTTATGCTTGTAATGCAGTTACACCTAAATTCAAGATAAACATAACTGAATATGTATGGGGATTGGGTATTTGATTGTTGTTTGGTGATTATGTGATTGATAAATTACTAATATAAAAGTGATCAACCATTTTTTGTAATAATTGATTGGTTGTTGTTAATGAGTGTTTGCTAATTATTTGGTCACCTCAATCAATGAACTTAATGCTAATTGACCATATAATTAAATGGACATGCATTGCTCAACAACATATTTACATTAGCATGGTGTTCACATAACGTATTAATATTCTGATTTTGTAATAGTGCTTTTGAGAGTCCAGTGAATTTGGTTAAGGCTACTATAGGGTTGTTTGCTTCACGGGAACTAAGCAAGCACCGAAGGATGTCGTCCGTGTTGGAGTCGGCTTTAGTGATTAATACTTAAGGAGTTTTCGAGATTCTAAGGGAAGTGGAGGTTATGTCGGCAATGTATATATATATATATATACATACATACATACAAGCACAAAATGAGTTTTAAAGGAAATCATCCCTCCTTAGTTCTTTTTAAGGAGAAGTTAGAGGTTATGTTTCAACAAAATGAGTTTCAAAGGAAACCCTCTCTCATTAGTTATTTATAAGGGCAAGTTTGAGGTTATGTTAGTAATATATATATATATATATATATATATATATATATATAAGCAATGAGCTGAAAAAGCTATAAATTGAGAAAGCATCTCCTTCCTTAGTTCTCAGTTCTCTTGAGTGTGAATGATCTGAGCTGGTCCTTCAACCCCCAAGAGAGGCATAAATCTCCATTGGTTTGGATTTTGGTCATCCAAACTGTGCATATCATATGGTTGAGTGTCGCATTGCATATGTTTGTTAATAACAATTGTTTGGCATTTGTTTGTTATGTCATTTGGTCATTATTATTCACTGAGCTGTGGTTGAGCTCACACCCCCATAGTTTTATGCTGGGGATGGGCCAAGAAAGTGTGAAGTTCTCGAAGACATGTAGACTAGCTAAGAAAGTAATTTATATATTTAGTGTTAAGTTTAAGTTGCATAATGTATGATATAGACTTAAAAGAAGAATTAGAGCCATTGCTTATAGTTTAAGATTTTAGAAAATATATATGATCTATTTTATTTTATTGTTTGGTGGGAGGCACCGACTCTCTGCGGTCTTGGAAGACCATAGGAATCTATATTTCCTTAGTTATAAAAATGTTTTTATGAAATAAAACTTGTATAGTATATGTTAAGTAGAGTTTTGCAAATCTCTGACTTGCAAAGCAATTCTCGTATCTTGAATGCATACATAATATGATAACTTCAGGTTTATCCTTCTAGACCCCTCTTTTCGGGTCTTGATAAAAATGACTTTGAAGATCTCGTCAATAAAGTTAATGCATAATCTTTTGGAAAAGACTTAGGTTAATGGTTTATTTCAGTGGGATAGAGGATCAACAATCAAACCCATTGATCAATGATCAGCACAAAGTTCAAGACCAATCTAACATTAACCAATTATACATCTTAAGGTGTGCAAAAGCAAACCATGATCAATCGATTCATTCATTGGGTAAATTGACCATGAAGTGCTATGGTGCGTATAAGTTAGTTATTATTGTTAATGTTGGTCATGGTTTGGTTAATGAACGAGTATTTTGTATTAATTATCATATTTTTAAGAATTTTAAAGTATTTTTTAGTCTTAAATATGTCACAATGATTCAAGAAAAGTTTTCCTTTAAATGCTCATGCATTTGTATTGATTTAGTAAATGACCATAACTCTTTAGTTTAAATTTAAGCCCTTTTGGTCCATGAAAGCAATATGATTCGAACTTTTTTCATAACAACCACTTTAAATCATTATGTATCAACAAAGACAAATAGAATTAATACCTTTTTTTAAGTTTAAGGGCATGACACAAATCAAGGCGACATAAGAAAAAATCATGCTACACCGATTTGGTTCAAATGGTAATTGTTCGTGTATGAAAAGTTGTTTAATTTATTGTTCACAATTTTTTACTTATTTGTTGTATTTTTGTATATTTTTTAGTTCGTAATAGTTGTAAAACTTAATGAAGTGTTAATTCCATTTTAGTAATCCTACAATGTGAATAATAAAAAAGATAGGGATAGAAAAAATTAGCCTAGATTTAACGTGGAGTTTGGCCCATTTTCTACTCTCTAAGATCTATAAATGTCTTCAATCAAGGATTTCACAAGCACTTTATTGATCACCAAAAATACACGCTCAAGTTAAGCAATACTTAAGTTTACAACGTCTAAGAAATAAAATATTTTCTTCACTTTTGCAGTGCTTTCTTATAAAATTACAAAGATAAGAGCAAAGCACTTTAACTTGATTTTCTCTCTCTTACAAAGATTTGCAAATTAATGAACAAGAGAACATAAATTAAGAGAGAATTCTTGATTTGTTAGTTTGCAAATAAAATTTCAAAAAGTTGTCTAAAGCTTCAAAGCAAATCGTATTTATAGGCTTCAAAAAATAGACAACAACAATTAATGCACGCAACGGCTAAATTAATTGCATACCAACTCGTCAGTCCATGCTCTTACCAGCTCGCTAGCCTAAACATCTCACATGTCATGACTTAAATTTTACCTCTTCACACCTTAGAGTTAGGACTCAACCTGCACTATGTTTAGTTTCACTAAACCAGCTTGCTGGTCCCATATGCACCGACTCACCGCTGTTGTTCCTGCAAGCTTTAAAAAGCACAACACATATTTTTATATATACATTTATAATCAATCATATTCTAGTAAAGTGTGTTTACAATATCTTTTCATAATTTTTGTTTTCATCAAAATCACATATAAAACAATTCATTTTAACATGAAATTCCAACACTTTGTGTTTTACACATATCATTTAAATTAAAAATAGTTGAGTAGATTTAGGTGCTGATATCCTAAATGTCTTATCCATATCCCTATATTTAATTTAAAAAATCTAAAAACAAACATATAATATATATATATATATAACTTTATTTTCAATAATAGTTGGCATTACGCTATCGGTAAATCCGTTCTTTCATTTTCTTTTGAAGAATCTTTAACCTCACTACACATATCATATTTGGGTATTAGATATTTGGTATCAAAATAATTGACCAATACCATTATGTGTGTGTATATATATAGTGTTATTTTTATTTATATATAGAAGATATAATATAATGTAAAATTACTTAACAAACATATTTGTGAGTTTAAATGAGACGACTCATAGGTGGAGCTTGAGCTCGACTTATTTAAGTATAGAAAATTTATTATAAGTTTAGTTTCAACATTTTACTATTTAAGTTTGAGACAAATTGACTTTTAAACAAGCCAACATCAAGTAGTTTACAAGTATTTGGACTTGTGTATAGATTTACTCTTCATGGATATAAAAAAATAACTATATAATGAAAAAAAATAGATTTTGAAATAAATCCATTATAGAATTTGGGATTTAAACTTGAAAAACATAAATAAAACATTATAATCTTTGTCAAGATAAGTTATGAAAAGCAATATATAATTAATTTTATCAATCCTAACTGAAAATTTATGGGAAAAAACAACAATTTGATTTATTTAATGTAAAATTATATAAATTGTTTGATCTTGCGATGAGTCATGATATGATAATATATTATTTTTTGTTTAAAATTTATAGAATAAATAAATGAAATTAGGAATATATAAATGATATCGAAATCCTTGACCCTTCTAATATTTTAGAGTAAAAGAGTTTAGGCCATGATAGGCCGGAACCGAAATCGGAATTACCAACCCTCATAAAAAATTATTGATTGTCACTTTGAGTAAATGCAAATAAAATTTGACTACTACTTCAATGAGTTTGCTTGATTAACATTCTTTACCCAAGAAGATCTAACCATACCATCATTAACTTGTTAGTAAATTAATAATATATGGCTTCTATCAATTGGAGTCCTATAATGTAATGCAGTAAGTATACTGTATAGTCATATGATTAACAATTAACATTTAATTATCTACCTAAAGTATGTTATACTTATGATTATAAACTCTCAAATGAATTATGATAAATGGAAATGAATCAACTACGCACATGCATAAAATAAAAGAAATCAAATATAGCATATATTATAAATATAACCTACTAAAAGCATTGAGAACTTTTTCAAATTTTATATTATGGAAATTTCTATGATTTTGTTGGTGGGATTGTTTAGTCAATTATCTTACTCTAAATTAATATAATAATTGATATGTTAAGTATTTCAGTGGTGCGATCATGGTTTAAAACCCATGATTTGTTTTTTCGGTCATTATAACTCAGGAGGGGGATTCGAATCTAGAACCTCTCACTTGAGAGACGAGAGAAATATTAAAACCCATGATGGATCATAAAATTTTCCCATATTATGTCATGTTTTGCTAGAATTTTTTCTCCTTATTACTAAACCACAACTTGATCTCTATTACACTTTGCCATCATTAACTAAATATCATCTCATTATAAGTTCTTTACAAAAATTAAAATTGATGGTTTTAGAGAAAAGGATTTTTGGCTCATAATAGCCCGGAATCAGTACCACCAAGGAAAAAAGTAAGTACATAGGAATGCATTTAGGAAGGAGAATCAATGAAAAAATATTGAATAAAGCCAATACTGCACCTCATACTGTTTACTCAATTTATCAATCTAAATATTGCATGGGATTTGGATCCTCTTAATTAAGACAAGGTAAATGGAGAGATCCATTGTACATAAGTCTTTTTAGTAAGCTAAAAAGGGGGGTGGGGGGTTGGCGCGACGCACTTCCTTTTGTAATTGTATGATTTAAGGGATTGCTCCTAATTGCTAACTCAATCGTAGTATTATAGCATATTTCAAGAATTTAAAATCTAAATTTGTGTCTTTATTTTTTCAATATGCTTTAATTGAAATAATAGCAAAATATATATAAGTATAATTGAAATCATTTGCCCCATATATGTAGAACATAATTATTGACCTCAAAGTATGTTATATTTACAATTATATATGTACTTAGAATATACTTATAATCGATTGTCAGTTATCTCCAATAAGGTATTTTCGAGTTATATCCAACCTAAAACAGTTAAATAAAATACGAATAGTTTTTTAATTAAGTTAAAAGAAATAGTTAATGCATATAGCATATATAATTCGTAAGCAAATTATATATAGCCTAAACATGCACTATACACAATTATACAATATGTATAGCCTAGATAAATAAATAAAAATATATATATGTGTGTGTGTGCACACGTAAAACAATATATTTATATATCACTAACCCAAATATTTGTATATATTTATACATCATGTAACATATATAAAATTATGCAATGTTATATGCAAAATATATAACGATATATGGTATATGGAAACGGGTAAATAGGTGTGTATACAACACAACATATATAGATGTTATTTAATAGATATATTGCAATATGTTTTCATGGTGTTCGGGTCACATTAGTTCTAAATAATATGCAACATATGTCTGCGACGAAAAAGGAACTCGAATATCTTTAATTTTTATTATGTAACTTTAAAAGAAGATCTAGCCATACGCCTTTTAACTTTGAAGTGAAAGAATAATGTAGCTTCCGCCAATTCGAATCTAATAACATAGTATCAATTATTATGTAAATTGTATAGTTGCGTAATTACGTAAACATTTAATTACATAGAAATTAACTATAAAAGATGGGATATAATATATGCTAGATATAGAAATTATCATGAGTTAGAAACTTTTATGAATTACGCTTCATCATCATCATGCTTAATGGAAGTTGGTCTCTTACTTAAAGTATGAGCGAAGTGTATCAAAAAGCTTACTATTTTTTCTATGATAAAAAAGAATTGTCTTCTTTTTTTTTTTTTTTTTCAGTTGATAGACTTTCTCTTCATTAATGTTTCATACATCCATCGTTTGTTTTGAGTAAGGATGAAAATCTTTAAAATGGTTATCTTTACTGAATTTCATGCTACTTAGCTTCTATTCTTAAAAAATGAGATGAGTTGGATCTATTAATATCGAGATCTTCTTCTCCATTACTGTAAGTACACTTTTTTGAATGGGGACTTGACAACTACCATATATATATATGTTAGATTTATTTTTAATTAATATTCATGGTTCACCTAGAAACAAACAAACATCTCATATTGAACAGTCAAGTTATGGATCAAAGATTTCAAGCATGATCATAAATGAATCCAATTAGACATTAATACAAAAACTCAATTTGTTAACAGCCATTGCTAAACTTAATATGCCATATCTATGTAATAATTTCTCCATCCATTTATTTACTAGTAATGGTTAAAGTGGTACTATTAGCCTAATTCCTTCCCATGAATTAGTTATAGTCCAAATGTAAATTCGTAGTCATATTATAAATTTTACTTTAGGGCTAAGGTTTTTTTAACCCCAATCAATGTTGATATCCCCATAAATTGCAAGTGCTATGTATGGAAAGTAATGTTTATGTATAGTTATGGTACACATAATAAGAAATATTTACATAATTCAAATAAGAATACTATTTAGAATTAAGAGATACTTGGTTACCATTCGTATTATTTTATAAGATAGGAATAAGATATTTAAAATTTAAAAGATATTTTTGCATATTTGACTCAATATTTTTGTATGGATGGAGAGTTGACTTAATCAAACATAGTTAGGGTTCATTTGATGTATCCTCAAACCATACTCCTAAGCTTTGAGTGGGAAAGAAGAACCTTAAAAAAGAGAAAAAGAGGCTCTCTCTCAAAAAGAAGGAAGAGAAGAGTATAATATAAGCACACGTATAGAAATTAGAAACTTGGGAAAGAAGCTTAAGCTCTCTAATCGAGTAAGGCTACTGGCATTAGGGTTAGTGAGTTGAGCTCCACAATCCACTGACAAAGTTTGACACTCACACATGACTGCTCCCTACACACAATTTGTGGTCTCCAGCTAATAAGCCTGTCAAAGGAACCTTCTTGTGGGACCCAATGTGGGTCCAATGGTTCTGACTGGCTGTTCCATGATAATACAATGGAGGTGGAAGCATGGGATAACAATGGAGGACAATAATTTAGTAAAGGGTACGTGTCAAAGCATGTGCTTGCATGGTTTCTCTGACTTTAATGCAAAATGAATGGATGGATGTGGATGCCTTTGTAAATACTTCGAATGTATCAATCCTCACTGGCTAGTCACCTTTTGTTCGCTTGTGAAGGGTGGTGTTCGTGTCTTTTTAGGGGTTTTCCCTTTGAAATTTTTTATTCTTTATGAATTTTTGGCTTCTGCCAAGTTAAGGCCAGGTTATCTAATTTTAACTTTTTTTTTTTAACTAATCATTCTGAAATACTTTTCGAATAAAATAGAGGTAATCATCTGAATTTTACACTATGAAAATACGTTCTAAAGATTATGAACATTCTAGTAAATTTTAATAAAGTGACCTTTAGCTTTTAAAGATAGTAAATAATCGACCTCTATAGCTTGATTTTATTGCAAGCTGCGTATGGAAGAATTTTGAAATGGTAATACAAGTGACTCCAACTTTTCTACTTTGAGTATGAATATAAGGTTTATATATATCATGTTTTGTATGTCAACTTTTTTCTAAATGTGCAGTTATCTAAATTTTACAGCAATTAATCTAATGCCTAATTAAAACTTTTATATTTATTGATACTATCTCTTCAAACCGAGCTAACCCCATTTATTGAACTAATATTCCTAGCGAATGGAGAACTAACATGCATCAAGTAACCAATAAAAATTTAGAAAGTTAAACAATTAAACAAACAACTTAACTGTTAATACATACATTAAATTTGCTAAAAGTTAATAGGCCCAATTAATTAATCCGATTGCTTTATTATCTAATCTCTCATGGCACTTGAAATTTTTTAATACGAAAGAATTGTACCTAAACAAAATTTTTTCACACAAAAATACCTAAACTTTTAAAATCTTCAAAAATCAGGTACTTGATTGGATTCCAATCTTTTTTCCTGCCATAAGCTGACATGAAAAGGAGCATTGAATAAAATTATATTTTTTCCATTCCAGTAAGCATTTATTATTATTTTTATTTGTATTCTTCCTCTCTCTCTCTCTTCTCCTCCTCACTTCTTCTTCTTTACCAAATAAAAAAAAAAAGCCAACGCCAGCCATGCAACACCGCATAAACCCACTAACATCACCTCCACTTAACCCAAACCACTACATCACCACCCAACAAATCACTACTTCAAACCCGACCAAAACTAAACCCAAAACCACAAACCACCAAGCCCTGCTACTTGCGACTACCCCTCCCTAATCGCCCGACTAAACCAGCATAGCTCTACTAACAATTAGAGGTGAGCAAAGGGAGTAAATGGGTCGGCTTGGCCTGCCCGCTTCGGCCCGCGAGTTAAATGAGTCGAGCCATTTTGGCTTGCTTTTAAACGGACCAAATTTTCTAGGCCCAGCCTAGTTCGCATTATTTTTTTTCAATTTTTACTTTTTAATGTTAGTTTGTGTGAAAATTAAAATATTTATATATTTTAAGGTTTTGTATATATTAACAACTAATTTTATTATTATATTGATTATTTATATATAAAAACAAGTTTTTAAAATGATTTATTAGATATCATAGTATATTTAAATCAATAAATATATATTTTAAAAATGTTATAATATTTATGGTTCATGTATCAATCTATCTTTTTTCATAACATACATAAATAATCACTAATATGTTATTACATTATTCTTATTTTAAAACTTCTTTTCTTCTTCTTCTTTTGTCTAGCTCGCAGGCCAACCTGGTCCGGCTTGCTTTAGCCCGCAGGTTAAACAAGCTAGGCTAATTCGGCCTGCTTCTAAACAAGCTAAAATTTTTTAGGCCCGCGAGCCACAACCTATATGCCAAGCTTTACCAACAATCACCCACTCATTTGAAACCTCCACCATCCTCTAGATTCACTTTCGCCATCAGTCAAATCCATCACTTATTAATGCAACCACCATCAACATATACTATAACCTAGGCCAACCTCGACCACTAGTGAGTCCAGAGATGCTGGCGGTGATAGAGGAGTTCGATCTAGTGCGATTGCGACTTCAATGAACTCATTTGGTTTTGGCAGTAGGTTGTTCTAATGTAGGTGGTGGTGATGGTGTTGGGTTGTTAAAAAAGGTGTTGGTCCCTATGATTATACTCAATGAGCTCGATGGATTGGGTTCACTGGTTCGCCGATGTTTAGTGATGTTTTTTGTGGTGGTAGTGTCGAGGTCTTGCCATGAATTTATTTTATTTTATTTTATTTCTATTTTTATTTTTTTTTGCATAAGAAGATGCGTGGATGAGAGCTTGGAAAACAAATCACAAGACTTCTCTTCTTAGAAAGCTTGCTCTTTTGGTGAGGGGTAGAGGGATGGCAAAGGAGTAGTACCACCATTTTGTGGTATGGTGCGATATTGGCTGGGGGGGTGGGGGCGGCGCGTGGGGGCAAAGGGGATGGGTTTTAATATTTAATATTTATTTCGATAATTATAGTTTACTAGGCAATTAGTTTACTAGGCAATTTTATCGGTTATAGATATGGGTTCCTTAATGAATAGACACTGCCTAAGGGTTTTAAGAACACCTTTACCAACCTCGTTATAGTTAATATTATATGCTTATTTTGCAATATTTTCTGGTTAAGTGGATTTCCGCGAGTTCCAAAGACTTGAAAGATAACTTGAGACAAGACGCACTCTCGCGTCACGTGTAATCTCATAAAAGGTAAAGTAATAGGTATAATAATTATATATTAACTTCTCTTTTATTTTTCCATAGTAATAACTAATAACCTAACCGGCTAACCGGAACTTCCCTTCGATTTCTTTATTATTAAATTAGCTTCTATTTCCATTCCAATGCAGTTTCTCTTTCGATTATTCCTTTCATTTTTTGCTTTTGTTTAAGGGTTAATGTAAAAAATGAAACATGAATTTTTGTAAAATGTTGAATTAAGTACCTAAAGTTTGGTTTTGAACAATTTACTACTTGAAGTAAATTTTCGTATACATTTTTTCTACTCGATATGTAAAAATTTGTACCAAATTATTCAAAATCAAAGTTTAGATAAAAAAATATATTATAAAACTTGCTTTAAGTACGAAATTATCCAAAACCAAACTTCAAATACCTAATTAAACTTTTTAGAAAAATTCAGTTATCATTTTTAACATTATATCTTTGTTTAATTATTATATTGCTACAATATTTTTAACTATATTAAACATCTAAACCACCCCATTCCCTTTATTATCATTAATAACTTAGAGACTATGTTCTCTATATATGACACCAAAATCTTCTGCATTTTAATACAATTGATAAATTTGTATATTTGCCCTAAAAATTCTAAGAAATTTGCACTTTATAGACAAAACCTAAGAGCCCCTTAACTGATGCAATTGCACAAAATTACATACAGTTTACACATTTCTATGTAATCTCCTTTTCTAAGAGAGGATTGTTTTAAGCTCCAAAATAAAATCCTAATTGAATTATTGGATTTCCTCTTTTTTGTATTTTTCTTATAAAACTTGGGAAAAATTAGGTTTTTGCATCGGAGCCTATAATTTTTTCCCCCTTTTTTCTTTGTTGACTCAAATAAAGACATTATGTGCAGGTGGTACCAAAACAAACTAAAAAAGAAACAACTAGCTCATAAAATTGTCACATCAATAATATATAAAGATAAAAAAGAAATGAGTTTAGTCTATTCTCTAGTCCAGTAAGTATCATCTCTAATTGAGCTTAAGCTTAAACCTATAATTTTAGTCATGTTTAAGTTAGGAAAAATGTAAAATTTGATATATGAACCTTAAATATAAATTCAATTTAACACATAAATTTTAAAGTGGTCAATTTAATATTAAATTAAATTTTTTTATGGCTATTTTTCTATCTCGCTAACACCAGCTACTCTGTTTTCTGGTATGAAGGAAGTAATCTATCGTCCTAAATGGCATGGAAAGTATTTGTAAAAGTTCAATGATATGATGTCATTTTTTTGTCTAAACATAGAGTAAACAATATTGAGAAAAAGTTTGATTAGGTATTAAATTCACAACATTAAAATGGTGGTACCAAATTGAATTTTGTGCAAAGTTAAATAACATATTTTAACATTTATTATTTAAATTAATCAAACTCGAATTGCTCTAAAATTTCGAAGATATCTTAAGTTTGAGTTTAACATTTTATGACCTCATTTGGACTCTTCTACAGCCCTAATTAAAAAAAGATGTGCTACTTTTCCTTTCTTAAGAGCTCTAATATTTCAAAAGAAATAGAGACCAACTTATAGTGGTTATCTAGTTCATCTTAATTCAGGTTTAGACATGGCTCTATCCTAAAATTATTGTGTATAAAAATGCTCTTAAGGGGTTCTTTTGCTAGACAAACCCTAATCTTGTTTTTATCTAACGACTGTAGATTCCATATTGCATCAACTAAGATTTTCTATTCTTATGTGATTGTCATGGTTGGTAATTTACCATGCTTAAATTCATTACCTGATCTAGAAATTTGCACATAGAGTTCAATATCTCCAAATGCCATTTTGTCCAATGACGATGTCCAGTTTTGAATTAGACAATCACCACCAGTTGGTTTGTATTTCTTTTGAAATATTAGAGCTCTTGAGAAGGAAAAAGTGCTTACATGTGAAGAAGAAACAGTATTTGAATCAGGATATTTCTTTTGGTTTGTATAATTTGTATGTGTTTTTTGACCAGTATAATCCATACGTATAGTCTGTTTTTTCTGTTTGGAAGTTTGTCCTTTAAATCTTTGTGTAATTTATATATTTGCTTAGTGTATCTGCAAGATCATTTTTTTTCCTTCAGTATGCTCAAATTCAACATTATAACCATTATTCAAAAGAGTATCTACAAACTTAATCCACCTTCTTTGTGATGAGAGGATGCATTAATAATCAAAGGAAAATGAAAAAAAGTAAAACCATCCTTATCTTTGTCCTATGGAAAGACAAAACTCTACATTGCCCTTTATTTCACTTCGTTGATGTCCACTCTGGTAAGTAAATATTTTTGAGTGTTGGTACAACGTGCGAGCATTTTTTTTCGATAGTGTATGCGGATCTACTCACTTTATGCTTGTATAAATTTGCAATTCGTCTGGATGAATAGAATAAAATAAAATAAAATTGAAAAGGAATATTATTTACTTTGATGTTATTTCACAATTAAAGGTTTTCTTAAATAAAAGTTACATTTCATAAAAGTAATAATGATTTTAATTAAGAGAAAAAATATATTTTAGTTTACTACTTTTTACGAACCAAATAAAGAAATATTTATTTTACAACTATAAAAGTAAAATGATAATCAAAATAATAATTTTATTACAATGACCAATTTCACCCTAGATTAGGATGCTAATTTTTACAACTTTTTGCAACCCGCAGATTTCAATCTGCTGCTTCTAGAGGTGTTTGGCGATAGGGGGGTCATCCGTCGAGCTTCAATGAGGATGTTGAAAACAATTATGGTGGTGGTTTGCCGTGATAATGATTGTGGATGGCGGTTTCAACAAAGGCCAGTCGGTGGTCGGCAGCGGCCGTGGTCCTTGGCACGATTCCAATCATTGTATAAGTCGCGGTCAAGCGTATCAAGTGGCTTAGACCCCGCAACTTGTGAAATTGGTCATAGATTTGAACGCAGTCTGATAACTTATATATACATACATACATACATATATATAAGTTATTAATAAAAATATATAATTTATATGTTATATATGTCACAATTTATTTGTTATAAATAAACTAGAAAAAGAAGATTGGAGTGAAAAAACATGCCTACCTTATTAGTTTGATGGCAAGAATGCTGGAAATATATGATTTTTATAGAGCTTTGAAAAGGGGGTGTTTTGAGGGTTTTAGTCCGAGTTTTATCGCGTTCGTTAAATTTAGCAAGTACCAACCTGTTCCCCCTCTACCGAGTGTTAGATGGGAAGAAGATGCAAATGAAGATAGCCCATGCAAGAAGACGAGGTAGAAGAAGACGAAGAAGAAGAGGATCTGGAAGAAGAGCTGGAGGAAAATCAAGGCGTGTTTGGTTCATCATTTTATTGCCATTTTACCAGTCTTATTTATGTTGTTTTCAAAACATGTATTTATTAAGAAACAGATATAAATAAAAAATAAATATTTTTATTCATAAAACAATCAAACAAATATAATATAAATATGATAAAGACGAGAAATAAATGCAGATGAAATAAAGCCAATATACAAATAAAAATCAACCATCCAAGCAAATAGTTGTTTACATCTTATTTTGTAAACCGAATTCATGACAAGAAATATTCTCTTTACTCTTTTAATTAATTTTTGATAAAATTGGAGAGCTATCCATCATGTTCTTTTGGACCACTTCTCACAATATTTCCTTGTATTAGACACAACCGTGATCCGTATTGAACCGACCTATTAGGTCGCCAAACCGATCTTCTGACTTTGATGGCCGGAGCTGAACTGCCAAGGAGCCCGCACAGGTCTCTCATTCAAAGCTTAGTCTCCGACCATGAACCGATTCAAGAAAAAATCAAAGTTTAAAAGAAACATAAACATCTCTAAATTAATAAATGAATAAATATAATTCAATATTTAGACTATTTTTCTTATGAATAAAAATAATATTATCTATTTATAATATTTAATTTATTATTGATAATAATACAAAAAATAAAATATAATTTAAAAATATGACTGGTTTGCTTCATATAGAGTTCTACCCAAGCAAAAAAAAAAACAATTTGGTTTCTTAACAACACATGACCACCTTTTCTCTTGTAACATTCTTTAAAACCTATGAAGTATATTCTATTTCCATGTTAATGATGTCACAATTACAATAGGATGCACTTTTGTGTAAATAAATGCACATCATTAACAAAATCTTATGAAAATAAGCTAAATAATATAATATTCTTAAGCTCATTTTTTCATTTTGAGTTTAAAATTTTATTAAAAATTATTTTTTCAAATTTTGTTATACATATAAAAAGATTATTCATGGGTTCACGTTGCCACTTATGAATTGTCGACTCCGCAATTATAGAATTGATCGGTCTAAATGTGGTCAAGGCTAGTTCTTGTAATTTAAAATTGTAACTCGACGGTTCCAAGCTAGTAATGTTTACAGCTCATCAATCGTTTTCTCATACTATGGTTTTATATGGATCTAATCTTCTATTGATAGATTAATCCTGCAAGGCACATGGTAAAAGCTAATTAGAAGTTACTTAAATGTCCAACTTTTTTTTTTCTTTCACATATTACACAATCATGGCTAATTATATATTACTAAAGGCCTATTTTTTTTAAGAAAATTACTTGTTAATGTTTTTTTTTTAAGTACATGTTTTCAAGTATCTGATCAATTTTAAAAAAAATTTTCTTTTGTTTGTATTTTCAAAATACTTGGATAATGACAATACCAAGAAAATTAATAATAAATAAAGCCTATAATGATAAATAAATCTATCTAAATAAAAAAATAATTGTTGTTGGTAGTTTTTGCAGGTGTTGATCTCACTGGTAGAATTGAACCCCCTGCAATCATAAAAAATGGTTAGTGGTGTGATGGAAGGTTATGTGGTATAGCCACTCGATGCTTTAGTTAATCCATAGGTCACTCGGAAGATCCAAAGGTAAATAATAAAGAGAGCATCGATTGGATAAAAGTGATTCTACCTTTCCTTCCAGGAGGGAAATACAATTTATAGTTCACAATCATACCATAATGAGACCTACCATATCTTTTATGTTAAAGTAGATCTTATTATGGTAGCAAACCTAGCACCAAGGTGAAGGATTTGTCAGGTACCCAAGGTAAAGGAGCTACTATCGCACGGAGTGTGGCCAAACTGGTGATGTACCCCCAGTCCCATATCAAGACAAGAATTGTATGGTAATCCTATAGAAACAACTCGTTAATGAGCTCAAGACCTATAGAAGCCGAGATGGTCGTAGATGTTGCCAAGGTCAAGGTGAGTATTAGGTTGAGCCTCTCTGTAGGTTAGGATCCGAGGTATTGCTTGGTATGAATCCCTCTTCGGCTGGTTAAATTTGTGGTCTTTTTGGCCTTTCTTAGGACATTTGACTTATGTAGAGATGGTGCTAAGTAAGTTATGTTCTATATTCTGCCATCAACAATAGTAATTGATTGGTAGATAAAACTCGCAAATTGGTGCAAAATTTGATTCATGCTTTTAAAACTCGTAGGTTGTTTTCACAAAAATAAGCTATGAATAAGTCTCTATTTTTCAATAATTGTCTCACTTTTCTTCAATCAAGTATGGAAAAATGAAAAGACATTTTTTTCCAAAAATATTTTTATCAAAACAAATAGGGTCACTTACAATCCACTATGTATCTTTATCTAATGCAGACATGTTAAGACTCAAACTATGCTATTAAACCATAATCAATATAATCATTAACTTCAATGCATACACATATATAATTAGGTAACTTCAATAATGTCATGTTGTGAGAGCCTGCATAGATCCCTAAACTAGAACCACACTAAAATCAACTTAGTGATGGCTCAAAGAGGAGTCCAACATTACACATAAATGAACACACTTAAGTATAATTGGGTCAATGCCCTATACTAACGAAAAAAGATTCGTTGACTCTGTGCAGCTATTGTTGTTGATCTACAAAGCCTACCCCAAGGTTGAGTTCAGATTGTAGGAAGTGGGTGATATTTTTGTATTTTATGAGAAGCTCTATGAAACCCACGATTCCCAGTAGTGAGTCATCCACCACGCTGCGATCCTTTAGCTTCGAAAAAGATTTCAACCGCTTTAACCACATGTTTAGAGTAGCAGCATAAAAGTATCAATATAATTATGACAAGTGGTAGTGATAGTTAGTAAGCTTTGAAAAAGTTATTCACCTGTTAAAATCTTATTAGTACTTATACACGTTACTCACTAGTGCACATGGCTTGTTAGTACTAGTGAAGCTTTTACCCTAAACTAACATCCTACTACATAATGCACGTAAGCACGTACATCATAAACATATGTGTGTATGTGTGTGTGTGGAGTCTTTGATTCTAAGGTTAAGTAATCAGTCTATTCATTAGCTATGAAGTTATGTCCACTAACAGTACCCACATAATCCACTGCTATATCATAACCAAAAAGAATAAAATATTAGGAATGCCAAGTAAACCTAAAAAAGAAGAAAAAAAATGAGGAACCCCAATTTGATACAATCACAATCACAATCGCATTAATAAACATCAACATATTCGCATGCGAGTACGACTAATGCAACAAATAGTCATTTTATTATTTTTAAAGTAAGCTTAGTACCCAGTACAATGATAACTCAGTTTCCAAACACTTAAATATATAACATATATACACACACAATGTTGGGTACCCCCCACATTTATGAGTCTAAAAACCTACACCTACTTGTAATCTTCTCCATGCACGACTCTAACATGAATAATGTCACATAAAGATCATTAGGGTGTCATATTGGCATCACTGGTACATCTAGTTCACTAGTCACAATCAAGCATAGACAACAAACAAATTTTATAGCCAGGTATTCATTTAGTCATTTTTAGGTTCCTATCCAAAATAAGCATAAGTAACAAACAAAATAACATATGTACCTAGAATGTTATCTCGATGCATAATCGAATCTATGAGAATCCTAGAACTTGATATAAGAAGCGTTTAAAAGGTTATTTAGGATCATTACATCCTTTAAGTTCACTTATTGTATATTGGTCTTAGATATTTCCACATAAATTAACTAAGTTATCGTTTGGTTATTTGATATGAAATTGGTATTTAGTTTGGTTTTTATCTTGATTTTTAGGTTTAAAGTGTAAACGAACCTTAAAGAAGGATTTAAAGGTGTTTCATAAATTTTAGAAGAGAATTTTATAGGTTTGATGTAGTTGCAATAAACATGACCTATACACGAGCCCATACAAGGGTCATGTGGATCACAAAGCAAAACACGGCTTAAACTCGAGTCTATGCAAGAGGTTATGTGAATCATAAAAGCAAAACATGACATGTATATTGGCTCATGTAAGTAATTGTGTGGTTTATCAAAGTTCAACATAATTTATCACGATTTCATGCATTGGTTTGCCAGCCTAGTATCATCACATTCATGAATTTTTTTTTTTAATAAACTCTTAGCAAAAAAAAAAATTAAAAGACGTACAATTTGCTTATTATATGGTTTGTGGAAACTTTTTGCTTGATATTTTTTCATACCGACGCTTTTTGTAACGAAAGGTGTAAAAGAGGATGTTGTACCTTAGCATCACGAAGACTTTTTTTAGGGACTGTCCAAAGGGTCCACTAACTTTAATCATTACGGTTCTTGTAGTTTTAGTACTGAAAAATATTAGATGAATGCGTCATATAACCATGGCACAATTTATGTGTATAGCGGAAATTTTGCGAAAGAAGAGCATGGGCAATTGTTTAATCACAACCCATGATTGACGGACTAGAAGATAGGAATCGAATCTCCTCGGCCCATGTATTCAGAATTCTTTTGTATAACAGACAACATTTGATGGGACTAACCATTTATTGTAAAACACTCTTTTATGAATTTAGATATACATATATATATATATAATGCCATAACTCTATACTTTCTAATGAATCATTAGAGATAAAAAAAAAGAAAGTGAATTTTCTCTTATCCCGTTCTAAAATGATTAGTAGCGTATAAATACTAATAAAATTTTTTCATATAGAATGTTTTATAATACGGTGATATATGTCCATAGCTTATCTGGATACTTGGTGTATCACATTTATTGAATTTTTTAATGAGTTAGTTGGGATAATATTGGATTGGTGCTCAATTCAAAGTTTAAAGGTAAAACTCTAATTCCTTCTAACTTAGAATTTTAAGTTTGGTATCATTTAAGGTAGTATATTTAAGAAAATTAACTTGATTGGATTAAATTCGTTAAACTCATTTTACATTAAAAAGGAAAAAGGAAAATATATTCAACTAGTATATTACTACTTAATTAGACTTGAATTGGACTTAGATGAAAGTTAACAGACGTTCAATAAATATACAAGTTTATTGAATAAATATTTAAAATTGGACTTTGAGTAGATAAACTGCTCCAACTAGCACTCGGTTCAACAGGTAAAAGAACCAGACAATTCTCCACAATTATAATAAAAGTGAAACAAAACAAAAAAAAAAAGGGGAATTAAAAAAATGAATGGATCCACAGATTCAAATACATTCTGCACTCATAAAAATCTTACCTTTGGGTGGTATAAAGATATTGCGACCGTAGATTCTTAAAAGAGCTTTTTGTTTTTTTTCTTGCATTTTCTAAAATATTTGTGGATCTATATGATAGTGTTTAGGGATGAAAATGAAATAAGTCGGTTCACAAATTATTCAAGTCTAAATGCATGTTTACTTGAGTTCAATTCAAGAACAGTTTACGTGAGCTTAAGCTCAAGTTAAAGTTATTTAAGTAGTTTATTGAGCCGCACTCGAGTTTCGTATGTTCAACTCAATTAGCTTACAAGCCTAATAGAGCTTAAGTTGAGTATAAATACTAATCATATTCAAATCAAGTTTGGATATTAATAGAATTAATTTTTTTTTAATAAATCGAGCTTAAATAAGTGTAATCGAGTTGGGTTCAAGCATGTGTAATGTTACTTCGAAAATTGAAATCGAGGTAAACCTTAAACTTGATCGAGCTCGAGTTATGAAACTTTGAGTCAAGCTTGACCTCAACACCATACCGTCTCGATTCACTCAACTCATTTGTAGTCTTAATAATTAATAAAATAAGTTAGTAATTGGTTTTTCATAATTATTTTTTCTAAACCTACTTTTATCATATAAAGGTCCTCCATAATGTTCGTAGCCTAAATCCTTATGCCACATATTTGGAATAAAATTTATCTAAATAAAACCAAAATTCGAAGGTATGAATATATAACTTAGCTAGCCCTTGATTTGGCAACCTATACATATAGGCTATGGAGGCTTGATAAATCAAATCCTATACTGATTAGATGTTGCTTTTCATTCTTTTATTTCCCATCCATGTGGCCAAATGATTATGATATATTCCTTTTCTAAAATATATCTTACATGTACAAGTTTAAGTTTTTCAATAAGCTTATTTATGGAACTTGATATGAGAAATGCCTAGTCCAAGTCCTCCAAACATCTTGAATAAGCTCAATTGTACCCCATTTTTTCTAACTAACATCAATGCAATCTATCCTTTGGAAAACAAAATGATCAACAAGAATAACATGTTGCAAGTGGCAAATCACTTTGTTCCGACATAATAGGCTCTAATGTAGCAACCTGAGTGACTGGTTTGTGCAGATTAAAGTGTGTAACCAAAGTTTTAATTTTGACCTGCCCATTTGAGACCAGACATTTCCAGCTGTGTTAGATTGATAGCAACTACCTAACCAACCATCCTCAAACAAAGAAAAGCGACAAATTTGCAAACTTCGATTTTCACCCTCATCATTGTCCTTGTCCAGAAAAAGTTGTGAGTTTGAGATTTTATGGGAATCATGGTGAAAAGAGAAATAGACCTTTGTCTGCGACTTCTTAGCCAATTTTCATCCTTTGGCTATCCGGCCTAGTGGACTTACTATGGAGATAATAATTTTCAATATGACAAAAACGCGAGTGCGATCATCATATATTTGAAAATACGATTAAGAAAAGACACGAAACTCAAAGATATACGATAAAAGATATAATTGTAACTCAAATAAACACTACTGTGTTGTAAATCGATTATTTATAATTCTACGCATGCAACCTTGAGAAGTTTTGGTCCTGAGATACGTTAATAGAAAGAGACATGAGAGGAAGATGAAGGGTGTTGCTAACATTTTTGACACGTATTTCTATTTTGAAACTTCAATTTTTTTTTTAGGTCCTTATGTTGTTCAACTTTTGAAGAACCTCTGCCAAAAACCCAAAACATAAGTTCTTTTAAAATATTTTATTTTTCATATAAAAATAAAGTTAGCATGTAAAAATAAACATGACCCTTAAAAAGTTAAAAAAAAAGTGAAGAATCTTACAAATAAAATGCTAACATATTGAAAAAAAAAATCCTTAAAATACTGATATGATATATTAAGAATACTGTAGAATTTTTTACTGACACTCCAACATAACACAACGGGACAGTGGGAGTAAAATGTTGCTGTGAATGAAAGGGAAGATGGCACAGGCTGGTTGGACAGGATGAATCAGCACATGACAGGGCTCAAGAGTTATAAAAAACTAGTCTACTTAAGGGTCGAGTAAATAAGACTTAATCCATATATATCTATCATTAATCCGTAACATTATGTTATGTTATAGTTACGATTTACATTTTTTACATGCTCTAGAGCAGTGTCATTGGTGATGGCTGGACCTTTACCACAGATTGAGTGAACTTAGAACAGATCGCAAATATCTGAGTGTTTCTTTCCGAGGAAGACACAATGGGGCCTTCTAAAATGAAGAGCATCTGTTAGATTGCAGAAGCCCTGCAATGATGAGTTTGGTAGTCTTAGGGTTTTCCTGTTAGGAGAAAAAGGCTTGTTTGTACCTTTTGTTTGGTACCTGGAGGCCATGGCCATGCATCATAGCAAATATTACTTCAATTTCATTTCCTTCAGCCGACATGCGTAACTTACATTAGAGTAACAACATAAACTACGACTCAGAGACCCACCTCCAGTAAGATTCACGAGTGAAAACCAGCATGACAACCCAATTCGAAGCTCAGGACCGTATATTTTCCTGCTTTCTAATACATACAAACTTTTTTTCCTTTTGCAAAGTTAAATAATCAGGTAATGACTATGTTTCAATACAATGCAGCCTTGAGGACGAGGGAAAAGGCAACTGGCCAACCACGAAAATTTCATAACCTTAGTTTAAATACCTTGCCCTAAATATTTGATGCATTCCTTATTGATTATTGTCATGCATGCGAAGCAATGACAATAGTATCCCATTTTCCAAAATGTAACTACATTTTCTCCTCTTCTTATTTACATTTGTTTCCAAAAATACGGGTGTTTAATCATATGTAACTCAATTTAATATCTAAACCTTAAAACGATCAATTTAATGCACGATCAAACTTTTTGCAACTATTTATTCTATCTTCTTAACACTAATTACTCTATTTGTTGAATTGAAAAAGATAACATATTATTATGTATCTACTACTTTTAACACTAGTTAGCACTAGACTGCCTTTACATCTAAAAACAAAGCAAAAGATGTTAGTAAGATAGTGAAAATAGTCAAAAAATGTTTGATTCACTATCTTATGCAAACATGATAACACGAAAACACCAGAATGCTAAAATCAAATGATAAGCAGATGTGTCAAACCTAATATGAATTGCCAATTAAGAACCAATAGATATTTGACCTATTAAAGACAAGCAATCCCAAAGCACCTATGATATAAACATATCAAAAACCTCAACTCATTGATTGAGTAAATATGATATGAGAATCACAATCTTACAATTATACCAACCAAAAATCTCAATACAGGAAAAGTTTGACCCACTGATTATAAAGGATCAGGATCCTTTACACAAATTCAAACACCACGATAACGTATTTCTTGGAATTTAAGAACAAGGAGAGGTACACACACAATTAAAAATCATTCATTCATCACTTAATTGTTAGTTCCAACCAAAATCTATTTATAGACATAAAATAAGACCCTAAAACTAGGAAACAATTATATAAGAGAAAACTAAATAAAATCTTACCAATTAGGAAATGACATAAATATAAAAACATGACAAAATCCTAATAAACTAGGCAAGAAACACATAAAAGCAAATAATAAAATCTTCTCTCGAATAAACTGAATTTAACAATCTTATATTTGGGCTTCCTTATTCACATTAATACCAAATTGACCACTTTGAATTCGGGTAAGAATATATGTTTGTGCCTTATTCAAATATCAAATCTGGCATTTTCCCATATTTTGAATACCACACCTTTTCTTTCTGCTCCTTTTGAGTCTTCCCCCTTTTATCATAATTCCATTCAGGTCCTCCACCTTTTTAAAACTACAATAAAAATCCGTTCGCAATGTCAATTAACATCTTTTTTCGTTGATCAGATACTAATCCATGCTATGTGCAGGGAATTGCCAGTAGGCATGAAGAATGAAGTTTCTAAGTCGTCTTGAAAAAGGTGATGGAGCAAATAAAGATGAGGAAAAGGGGGAATAAACCAAACAGTAGACGACTACTATTGTACTTCCCCACGATTTTATTTACCTATGGAAGATTAAGCACACCCTTCTTCAACTGAAGAAGAAACATAAATGAACGAAAAACGAGATATAATAGACCAAAGCAGCAAAATTACAGGCACCTTCAGTGATCCATTGCCCTCCCGATAACCTTACCAATTCTACTTTGCGCATGGTGAAATCAATTTGCAGGCTGTTCCTACGGTCATAAGGTTTGACAAAAAAGAAACATTAAACATAGATATACAGCGTTTAATCAGAAAACTTAGCTAGGTAGTAGCATGAAAACAGATCACAAAAGAGATGCCACTACCGTTAGCTTATTCCTATACCCCAACTTAAAAAACAAAGGCAGAGAGGAAATGAAAAAACAGCAAATTTGCGGTAGCTAATAAAATAATTTACAGCAAAAATAACCACTGTTAGTCATTTGCAACCATGGCTTCCTCTGGGATATTGTCTAGTTTCTTGATGCACAATCTTTTCTGAGGAGGGAGGTCTTTAACTGACGGGGATGCAACAATATCTACAACAACAGAGTCCTCCTCGCTGAAATCTCCTCTCAAGATTCCCATTGCTACTTCATTCTCAACCAACTGCTGTATGACTCTTTTAACAGGCCTTGCCCCAAAATTTGGATCAAAGCCTAGTGTTGCAAGTAGGTCGATGGCTCCTTCAGTGTAGTGAAGGTCAATTTTCTTCTGTTTGAGCCTGTCCCTCAATCTGTCCATCTGTAATTAAAAATGCAAGAATAACTCATAAAGAAAAGCTCTCGTGCACAAAACCAAGTAATTAGCACACTCGCTGAAAAATTATCAGTTAAGTTGATCTCCCAAATAATTTATCAAAGGGACATAAAGAAGTATCGACAAATAATCATAAAAGTGACTATAGGAAAAAATTACTTACCTGAATCTTGACAATCTTGCCGATTTGTTTGGAGTCAAGAGGCTGAAACACTATATACTCGTCAATCCGGTTCATAAATTCTGGACGGAAGGTTTGCCTGGCTAATTCAACCACCTGCCTTTTCATCTTATCATATATCACCTCCTTTGTATCATGTATATTACGTAGAGTATCAAGTATAACGTGAGAGCCAATGTTTGAGGTCATAATCACCACAGAGTTTGCAAAACTGACAGTCCTTCCTTGAGAATCAGTTATTCTTCCATCATCCAACAATTGTAACAAAATGTTGAATACATCATGATGTGCCTTTTCAATTTCATCAAATAGAACAACTGAGTAAGGTCTACGACGAACAACTTCTGTGAGCTGGCCACCTTCTTCATACCCGACATAACCAGGTGGAGCACCAACTAGGCGAGAGACTGCATGTTTTTCCATGTACTCACTCATATCTATTCTGACAAGAGCATTTTCAGTGTTAAAAAGGTAACCGGCCAAGGTCTTTGCAAGTTCTGTTTTGCCTACTCCCGTGGGGCCCATAAACATAAAACTTGCAATTGGCCTGTTTGGGTCAGATAGTCCAGCTCTCGAGCGACGGATTGCATCTGCTACTGATTTAACAGCCATATCTTGACCCACCACTCTCTTATGAAGGACATCTTCTAGTAAGACTAGCTTATCCCTTTCCGATTGTTGAAGGTTTGACAAAGGTATTCCTGTCCATTTGCTAACAATTTCAGCAATGTCAAGATCAATGACTTCTTCACGAAGCAAAGATTTTCCAGACTTCCTAAAGTCTGCTAGGTTTTTCTCCGCCTCTTCAAGTTGCCGTTGAAGGGATATAAGAGTTCCGTATTTAAGTTCAGCAGCACGATTAAGGTCATATTCACGCTCAGCAGCTTCCATCTCCAAGTTAACTCTATCAATCTGTCATGCACAAAGGAAATGGAATATCAGAAAGGAGTCTGCTGGGTCAAATTAACAGAATTTGCAAAAGCATGGAAAATTACCTCTTCTTTGATTGACCTCATCTTGGTCATGAGAGCCTTCTCACGTTCCCATTGCTCGTTCAATTCTTTTTGCTTCTGCTTAAGAGAGATTAGATCATTTTCCAACTTGTTTAATCTTTCTTTTGATGCCTTATCTGTGTCATTTTTAAGAGAGAGTTTCTCCATTTCCAACTTCAACACAGCTCTGTCCGCTTCATCCAACTCTGTTGGCTTTGATGTAATTTCCATTTTCAATTTTGCAGCAGCTTCATCAACCAGATCAATTGCTGAAAAAGGGAAAATAATTAAGCCAGGTCTAGCCATTTGTTGTTGCATAATAAACAAATCTTGAGTATCTAACTAAGTAGCCAGTCTGTATAGCTAGACAAATTTATCGACAAACAGCTCAGCAGGTGTGTTGCTTTGCTAGAAGAATAAACCTAGTACAAAATGTAATTTGAACATACCTAATGCTTTATGACACATGAACTGCAGAAACGGCTAATACAAATCACTCAAAGATCTGTCAGTAATATCCAAAGTATACCTTTATCAGGCAAAAATCTTTCTGTAATGTAACGATCTGCAAGAACAGCAGCTGAAACAAGAGCACTATCTGAAATTTTAACACCATGGTGTAGTTCATATCGCTCTCTCAAGCCACGAAGAATTGAAATTGTGTCTTCAACAGATGGTTGACCACAAAAAACCTGCTGAAATCTCCGTTCCAAAGCAGGATCCTTCTCTATGTATTTCCTGTATTCATTCAGCGTTGTAGCACCAATGCAGCGAAGTTCACCTCGTCCAAGCATTGGTTTCAACAAGTTCCCTGCATCCATAGCTCCACCTGCAGCCCCTGCATAAATGAGAGAGGGGGGGGGGGAGGGGGGGGGAGGGGGGGGGGGGGGGGGGGGGGGGGGAATGTAATCGCTTGAGAATTTGGGGTGAAATTCACAAATAAATTGAATGAGATACTCAAGAATGTTTGTTAAGAAAAAAGAGATGGATATTCGCCAAAGCTTCAGCTTTTGATGACTATGCTAAATTAAGGTCAATTGGTAAGGGACATTACATTTGCCAAAAGAAAGCGGCCAGGTTCGATTGTTTTAGTGTAGATATTAAGATAAACACCAATCTCAGACTTCCAGGAAAACAAATAAGTTCATAATCAGACAGTCATCGACTTATTTTCATGACATCATCCCCAAAATATAAGCCCTTCCAACAAACCTAATGAAATACTAAATTACCAAAGAAGAGAGTCAAGCGCCATCCCCATCTACAGCAACCCCACCTAAACCAGAGTTACCCTCAAACTTCACTGAAGCACATGTTGATCTTATTCAATGAGTTTGGCAAAAACGGTTGTTGTAAATTACCACTCTAAACAGAAGGGAAGCAGAAAGGACAAGAACCTAACTACATTTGAAGAGGTCTTAGATGTATAGAGCATGAGATCAAATTAACATCTAAGTTGAGAAAATGCAGCAAAAAAATACTGAAAGGGTCTAAAAGCTTTTCATTGAACAGAGTTCTACATACCAGCACCAACAACAGTGTGGATCTCATCAATGAACAATATTATCTGCCCATTTGAAGCAGATACTTCCTTTAAGACAGCTTTCAACCTTTCTTCAAATTCTCCACGGAATTTGGCCCCAGCAACTAGTGCCCCCATATCTAAAGAAATCAACTATACAAGCAAGAAAACAATGAATTCATGTCAAGAAAAGGTAATTATTCACTGCAACAGTTTCATATGGGAGGGGGAACAAGAATGAACCTTCCTATTCATAAGAGGTTCAGGAACATCCCCACGCACAATCCTTTGTGCCAGTCTGTCAAAAGTGGAACAATATCAGCAATAACACTTGTTGCAGTACATGATTTTCTTTCCTTAACTTTGAATATATTGCATTTATAATGAAAACCATCTAGCTAAGAAACATCATTTTTTTTCCCAGTAATATAGATAACAACATATAGGATGGCCAGGAATTTAAAAATTCTACTATGAAATCTGTGCAGTACATCATGACCACCAGTGGTGGATACCATTCATAGTATCAATAGAATAAGCTTGGATGGAAATCAAAAAAAATCAAAGTGCCTTTTAGTGTAGTGACCCAATGTTCAACGAACTATAATCATCTGTATAAGATACAGCACAGGAAAAGGCGCCATACTATGGAAGTCGCCTCTTAAACCATCAGGGATATATGCTACATAATGAAGGCATCTCAAGCATATCAACAGCCCCTATAATCATGAATCTCTCAGAAAGGACACGATGGAATTGTGAAATATCACCTGTAACTTCAATGCACCTTGAAGTTCATTTAACTTACAAGATTATGTATGATAAAAGACAGCAATCCCAAGGTACTTTCCCAGCTTTATTTCATGCCAAGTTTGGATAATTATTAAGATCCATAATATCGATCAAATATTAAATATGTCTAGTTTCTTCAATAGCTGTATCAAAACATGATGCAATAAAGTCCTATCTCGAGTGGTTGTCTCATGTCTATTCCTAATGTCATCTATATAGATGGTGTTTTCCTGTCAAATCATTTTTTTGGTCAAATCAAGTTACTGCATCATATTAAAGATTTCTATGCTGACCAGAATGGATGACCACCTAAGAAGAAGCACAAAGACAGAGGATAAAAGCCTGAGACTATATGTCAAAGTTCCATTTGTTACACAGCTTATATAATGAGAATCACCTATACCACTATGGACGATACCCTCAAAATGGAGATCACAAAAGTCATACAAATTCACAGAGCAACCTTAACATGACTATTGTAATAGATTGCTCATAACAAGTCCAATAAAAGATATCATGTACACGAATATCCAATATCAAGAAAAGAAAGTTTGGATAGCTACTTACCCTTCAGCAATGGCAGTTTTCCCCACACCAGGCTCCCCAATAATGACAGGATTATTTTTGGTCCTCCGACATAATATCTGAATACAGCGACGGATCTCATCATCCCGACCAATAACAGGATCAAGCTTTCCGCGTTTAGCTAATTCAGTTAAGTCGTTTCCATATTTATCAAGTGCCTCATATTTCCCTTCAGGATCTGCCCATCACATAAAAGAAGTTATATTATGAGGACGAGAAATTATCATGTGTTAGTATATGAAAGAGCAAAAGCACAGAAGGCGGGTTATTCACCATGTGACACCTGATAAGATGCAACCCCACTATAATAACCAGAATCCAACATATGGCAAATACAAACCTGGAGTTGAGGATTTTAGAAAGCTGTTTAAGCTTTAGCAACTTCCAGAAAAGCCAACAGATAAACATATGCTTAAGTATTTTGTACTATGATAATCTAAGTCAAAAATGTATCGTTCTACATGCTTCATGTCAATCTGCTTTGTGGTTTCTACCATGCAAAATCATTTCCTTAAATGACAAAGAAATCCCTACTTTCACTTCTCAGGAAGAAGCCTTACAGCTTTGATTTTGATGCATGTCCCCTGCCCCATCCTTCAGTTACCTTATAGGAAAGTGTCCGTGTGCTACTACCAAAGGAACTTTTCAAAACATTGAAAAACAAAAGAGTATCATAATTCATACTTTGATCAGTTACTCTTTGACTTCCACGAACAGCTTTCACTGCCTCCCTCAACTCCGTCTCACTGAGCTTGAGGTTCCTAAAGAACTGCTGTCCAAACCTCTTGTCTGAATGAAATGCCAACAAAAGATGCTCAACAGATACAAAGTCATCTCCCATCGCCTTTTTGTTCTTTCTAGCATTATCCAAGAGGGACCCAAGATGTGGACCTAGCATAGGGCCACTAGTAGTACCAGAAATCTGTCACAAGGACAATAGTTGTAATCTAAGCCAAGCCTTATAATCCCCCTAAGACAGCAAATAGTATCAGTAGAAACAGACCTTAGGTTGCTGTGCTATAAAGTCGTCCACCGCCTGCAACGCTGATGAGTTGTCAAGACCGGCTTTTGTAAGGATTCTCCTAGCTAAACCATCCTTCTGCTCCAAAAGAGCTTTCATCAAGTGCTCAGTTTCAACAACTTGCTGATTGTTAAGTCGTGCTGCATCAACCGCACCTACAATTCCTTCCCATGCCATCTCAGTGTACTCTGATGGATTTGCCTAATGGAAACATCACATCATGAAACTGAGTTAATCAAGACTTCAGCCTTGCAATTAAATTTGACACTGGAGGTGCAAAAATAGCTATATAAAATAAAATGTATTCTTAACATCAGCGCTTAATGGATCAGCCCTGTTCAAAACCAATTGTTCAGAAAGCTCCATTACTAAATTTGAAATTTTAGAATTACAAACCAGAATACTATTTCAGTCAACTGCAACTCCACATATAGTTTTGTGCTGCACACAAAGGCATTAAGAAGTTGTCCACAAATCACAAGAGGAAATTTTCTAATTTTTAAATAAAATCATAGCACGAAACCTAATAGAAGTGCTAAATTCTTATTTCAGCTAAAGAATTTGATAAATCAGTCCAAAGGTGAGAAAAAGTAGTGAAAGAAAATACTATTCACCGTTGTCATAAGTGATTACAACCAACAACAGTGAAGCCTTATTCTCATTAGATGGGATCTGCTACATCGTCCTGCTCCACTGAAAACCACGTCCTCTCAAGAACTTATCTATTTTTTATCTGTTTCAATTGTTCATATCCACACCTATAGTAGTCTTAATTGTTATTAGTTTTTAGAATGTCGCAACGCCTAAAAACTGTCCTAAGTCATCTTCTTTATACATGGCTAAACCTTATCAATCCTACTTTCCTCATTTTCTCTAAATTAAACGGCTAATCTTTTTTATTTTGATCAAAAGATAGAGGCTAATCTTCTTATCTCATCCATCTTTGTATGCATGTACATTTATCTTAGAATTTTACTTTTACTGCTCTCGATTATTTCCATCTACATAATTTGCTTAGAATTCAAAATCACAAACACACCACCTTTCTTATGTCTATCAAATAGAACTTTCAGTTAAGCTTTACCTTACAGCCATATAAAATACCTGATGTTCACCTCAAGCATGATGTGCAACCCCCATGTATCATGCCTTTATCTATGACACCATCTTATTACAATATTATCCAATATTATCCAAGACACTTACAACTCTCGTTCAAAGAAATTTCTTTATCCATCATTATTTCTTTGTAATTTTCCTGTCGCTAAGATTGAATTCCATGTCTATTTTTCCATACTGAATGAACCTTATATCCTAAAGTTTGATGCCAAAATTTAAGTTTAGCATTCACCCCTTTCCACATGTCTTGATAGTTCTAGGCAAGTTAACATTACACCCGTCTTTTCCAAAACCCTCTACAATTCACAGGATACCAGACTATATCAAGGTATCAAATGTAGCTCCTACAGGTGATCAAAAACCTATAGAATCCATATTGCAACTCAAATAAGGGAAAGCAAAGACAGAGTTTTCGAATGTAGCTTGGTGATTGGTTCAATGTGCGTTGTCATCTATTTGACTGCTGCCTAACAAATAAATGGGTCATCATTCTATTGTAAAGTCGGTTGCTTCAGCAGTAGTTTGCACAGTAGTGCTCAAACTCGACAAAGCTACATGTTGTCTAGGTTCAAAACAAGCTTAGGATACAACAATATTGGCGACTACTAGATATTTTTATGGTTCCATCTTTTTCCCTAGATAAAGACTTTCAGCCAAGTGTACATAAGGAAAAGGGGTGGATCATAGAGATCAACAAGGTCATCCACGTTGTGTTTGATGGTAAAGCCACAGCATATACAATAGAAGATTTATTGCGAGTAGATTCCTATTTGCTAAGTTGGAATGAGAAACATGGCAGGCTAAGCTTATTAGAGGACACCGCGGAATCAGACGTTCCAAAATAGTGCAGTTATTGAACTCATATTTTCGAAAAGAGCCATACTTTATACACCTTAAGTATTTCATAAGCCCTCGATGTACTTAATTATCTCCTCTAGACATAACAAGATAAAAATCGAACCCTTTCACGGTACAACATTATATCGTCCCCCCAACCCCCCACAACCACATCATGCACTAACGATACTGATATTGACAGGCAAAATTTATTCGATAAAGATCAAAACGAACCGACCACCGATAAATATCATAAATTACATGTATGGGTTAAATTTTTTATCGCAAAGACAGCAACTTTAGTTGCGTTTGGCAATGATATGACAGTTGGTGTGGCAACAATTTTCATTGAGCAAAATCCGAAATTTCAACCCAAACGCGGCATCATGGGGACCATCCCGAGGTAAGTATATCGGTAAAAAAGGCCACAGCGCTACGGTAACCACTTTTTTTCAAGTTAAATTCCACAGAGTACACATGTAAAAGGAAACTATTAACCGGAGTCCCGAGTCGAAGTGCTTACAAGCTACTCGAGTAACATTTTCCACACAAATTAATAGTCGATTACAGTCCAGTAAGTTAACAAATACAAACCTGAGAAGAGCTAGCGGTAACAGAGGCGGAAGTAGGAACGGTGGAGTGGAAACCTCGGATAGCAAATCCATTATCACGACCCTGTAGTCGAAGCTCCGACCCGAGAAATGCCAAAACGACGCTGTTTTGGCGAGGTAGAGAAGGCAACGGAGGCTTGGTGATTGGATAATTGAACGTAGAGAGAAAGCGGGAATGGTAGGAGTGCGTAAGAGAGCGGTGTCCTCTGATTGCAGCCAAAGCGGACTTTGTGAGCTTCACGGACGTCTTTCTTGTAGCCATTAAGGATGGAATGGAGAAGAAGAAAAAGGAAGGTCAGTTCGAGTCTAGGGTTGTAATGGTGGAAATAAAAACGGAAAATTTTCGCCTGAAAGGCGGTGTTTTCAGCAAGTGTGGAAGAAGGTTATGGAAGAAGATGGCTGTTTCCAGAAGCACCACTGCACTAGTTTCCAACTCCTGGTGGTCTGTTCCTGATTTTCATTTACATATATATACATATGTATGTGGTCCGAACTTGTTTTCCAAGGCTGGTTGGTTTATTACCTTATTTTAGGAAATAATTTTCATTTTTATAAATTAGTGACATAAACACTATGTTTATATTATTATAAAAAAATTTACCTATTGTTTATATTATTATAGAATATTCAAAAATACAAATGCTAATAACTTTTAGTATTATGCAGTATTTAGTAGTAAAGAGTAAAGTCATTAGTTGGTTGTAACCAATTATGATTGTCAAATAATAAATAATACAAATAATGCTTTTATCTTTAATTTATAAATTTTTTGGATAACCACTGCGAGTTTGTTTTCCCCCTTTTGACTTATCACAAACAACTTTGGATTCTTGGGTTTTTTATCTGGATTGAATTTATATTTATAGCTTATTTTTATCATATATATATATATATATAATATCGATTCTGTTTTGTTAGCTTGTAAATAAAATTTTTTATTTTTTACCGATATCACTTTTTTCACATGCATCTATTTGAAAATAACAAAAACAAAATATTTAAAATTTAATGAAATAAATAGGCCCTGTGACAGCTGCAACTCTCCCCCTCCGACCCTACAAGCCCTCACCCTCCCAACCCCCCTCCTCTATATGTTTATATAAAGGTAGAATCTTCAACTTAATAGAGAATAAAAGTTAAATGAGTAAAAATATTCAATTGTTTTCTACAACATTCCAATTGCAAAATTAATCTCATCTAAAGAAGAAAGAATCATCATCTCGAACGTAAACAGTAGATGATAAAGTATAAGAAATCCTTCCATCATCTTCTCCTAAAGACTCGCCAATGAGATCAGCATCAACAACGGTACCTGCATTATTACATGAAAATTTATCCTACTATGATTAAAAAGAAAATACCCATCACCAATTTTTGTGTATGCTTTATTATAACATGCGTAAATGATCTTCTATAGGTTAAACATTTTGGGAACCTTCTTAATTTTTTGTCAATAAAATCTTTTAATGGATATTTTTTAAATACCTAATGAAAGAAGATGCACTTGCTCTATTATTTCAAAACTTTTATGGTTTCATCAATTAATCATTTATTTGTTAAAATAATTTATATACTAATTATTTTAATGGTATGATCATGTTTGGGTATGAATGAAAGCCATCAAACAGACGATAGAACCCATTTCACTAAAATTATTTACGAAACCATAAAATTTTCTCCAATTTTACCATACACAAACACCAAATAGAGTTATATTCTTGATTGTTGTTAAGTCTTTGCACAATGTATTCAATATCCATTGCAAGTATTGAATTCTTCTTCAATTAACAAATTTGAAATTTCAATAAGTGAATAAGTGTTTGAGGCTAGGCTACTTCTTAACTTAAAAAATTTTTGAATATTAGACATTGACTTCTAGGGAAATTGTTTTTTTTATAGCAAACTCTCCTGTTTGAAGGAAATCTTGAATATGCCACTAATTCCAATTAAGATTAGCCTCACATATATTCTAAATTAGCTTTTTAGTATTATAGGTGCAACTACATTCAGGCCAAGTTCGGACAATGGCTAGAACTCCATTAGGATGCTTATATAGTTTCACATCATTTCCTAGCTATATTTTTCTATATTACAATACTTGTAATAGTACTCACTTTCCTCAGCTTCTTTTCAAGTCACAAACACAACTTCCACTTGATTTATTGGTTCTCTCCCACTTTTATGTCCATATAGTGATGGTGTTATGACTCATGTACGGAATAGAAGGCAGCCAACATATTTACAAGACTATGTACCTTAAAGTACAGGATGAGTCAAGTATAGCATCGTATTGTATGGAAATAGTTAAGACAAATATAGCATCATGTTGTAATAGAACAGAAATAGTCAGTAAGTGTAGCATCTGTAACAGAAATAGAAAAATCACGTGTAGAAATCAAATCTGTAACAGAATAAGCCAGCTGGAAACAGTATGCATGTAACAAATTCGTAACAACATTCTACTTGTACATACACAACCGTGTATAAGTAGGAAAGAATGAAGAAATACAAGACAGACCAGATTTTACTCAAAAATGCTAACCAGGAGCTACTGGAGGCTCGAACTCCAGAATCCTTTCCTAAACATACCCACGTATTGCAATCCTTTTCCTTCCACAGAAACACAGCAAAGAACAAACAGTTAGAGAATTAGAAAGCAATAAAATAGAAGATATCAATTCATTGTAAGAAGAAAACCTAATTTCTGCAGAGGATCTTAATTCAAAAGAAAGAAGAGAGAGAACAGGACTTACAAAGTGAAGAGGGGCAAAACGCGCATTGAGGCTAGGGTTGTGACCGATATTCAAATTACTTTGTTCGATTGGGCTAAACTAACAGGAACTAGGCTGCTGTAGTCTTGTTGGGCCTTTGGGTTTTATCAGATGGATTTTTTTTTTTTTTTTGTTGGAGTGGGATTAGTCCTTTTAATGGAACCAAGAAATAGCAACATACGGAGTCAAAGTGTTGATTGTATCAATTCAATCCCATTATGACACTAGGTGTAATTATGACTTTTGGATCTATTACTCTAATCATTTACAACTATTTTGTAATTATTTATGATACTTGAATTACAAGGAATATCATTAATATACGACCTAATAACAATACAAATATACCCAAAGTCCACCATTTTAATGACATTGTACTTTATGGTTGAAGGACTACAGTATCAAAGGAGCTAACATGGTGAAGACTATGCAAGACACCTTCTGTATAATTATGATCATGCTTAGCATGACATTTATAATGCACCTTGAGGCGTGACAGTTTAAATATTGAAGCAAATGTGGCAAGAAAGAGTTGTTGAAGCGCATCAATGCTTGGCGACTTAAAGATGTAGTCTCTTAACGAACGTATGAATTTTTTTTAAGACTATATATATGTGATGTTTTTGGAAGATTAATAAAGAAAGTGGTGCAAAAAGAGCTTTTATTCGTGATATAAAAAATTATTAATTTTCTTGTTCTCTTGTTCATTAAATTTGCAATATCTACAAAGGGAGAGGAAAACATTCTAGTGCTATGTTCTTACACATAAAACCTCTTAAAGAGCATCTAAAAAGAAAAAGGAAATATTTTATTTCACGTAAATTGTAAAGAATTGTAATTGTTCTGCTTAAGTGTACTTTTGTGATTAATAAAAGTAGTAGTGAAGTCCTCGATTAGAGGCACTGGTGGACCATGAAGAATAGGAAGTAAATCAAATTCTATATTATACATAGACAAATACTTTATATCCTTATCTCTTTTATATTTGATTTTTAATCTTTGTTTTATTATCTGTTGTTATTAAATATATATTTGATCTGCCCAGTAAAATAAATTGTTTGAATTTTTAGGGTAACTACTCAATTCATCACCACCCCCACCCCTCCCCCCCAAATAATATTTCATAGTGTATCGTATATAGAGTAAAGATCATGGCATCTAATATACTAAGGTTTCTAGATGGACAAGTTATAAATAGACCATCACTTCTAAGTGGGGGTAACAACCCATATTGAAAGTGTAGGATATAATTTTTTCTTAAAGCTCAAAATAGATTAATCTAGAATATTATAGAAAATTGGCCTTAAAAAATGAAGGAAAAGAAGAAAAAGATTATAATGAAGAAGGCTGGAAGAAAATAGATTTAAATGAAATTGCTAATAACATTTTACATTGTAGTCTAAATGAAAGCGATTTCAATAAAATATATACATGTAATTTGGCAAAAGAAATATAAGATGAACTGGAAAAGGCTTATGAAAGAATCTCCAGAGTTCAAGATACAAAAATAAGTCTTTTATATGGACATTTCAAAATTTTCAAAATGTTTTCTAATGAATTTATAGATGAAATGCATGACAAATTCATTAATATCATAAACCCCTTGAGTGTACTTGGGAATAATTTTTCTAACTTAGAAATAAATTCTAAATTTCTTAGGTCACCACCCAAGTTCCTCCTTAGAGCGCTCAAAGCACAAGAGCTCATTAAAAAGTAAGGAGAGGAATCTAAAAAGAATATTATTACCTCAAAAGCCACAAGTCAAGATTCCAGCATTAATGATGATGGAGATGAAAATGAGGAACTTGTCTTGATGACTATGAAGCTAAAAAAGTTCATGAGACCTAGTAACAAGTTAAAGAGAGTGGATAATGATGGTGGCTCATCAAGATATGAACAAAAAGGATGTGATAACGTATTATAAATAGCAAAAGCTAGGACACATCCAGTAATACCTATTCGTTGCTCAAGAAGGCTTTAAGGGGATCTAGAAAAGAAGCATTCATCGCCACTTGGAGTGATGAAGACTTAAGTGATTCGGATGAGGATATGTATTTAATGGCACTAATTCTCCTCTTCTTCTTCTTATGATGAGTTGTATGTCATGTATAATAAAGTATGTTGTAAGTTAGAAAAAAGTGGAGAAAAAGAATAGCATGCTTAAATCCTTAATGATAAAAATAAGAGAAGAACAATAAAATTTTCAAATCAAGTATGAGGAAATTAAATCAGAAAATGAAAAACTGCATGAAGAAATTAATGTTCTAAAATCATAAAATGAAAAGATAAACAATAAGTATAAGAAGTTGAAAAGCAAAAATAATGAATTGAAGTAAATTAATGAAAAACTAACAATTGAAAATGATTTACTAGACATTGAAGTTAAAGCATTAAATAAAAATTATAATGTTGCATGTGCTGGTAGTAGTAGTCATGAAATCTTAAAAGAGCTAGAAGTATTAAAAATTGAAAATATAGTGTTAAAAGCTAGCTTAAATGATTCAAAAGCTATTATAGCTAAATTCACAAATGGGAAAAAGAATTTGAACACACTTCTTAGAAGCCAAAAATGTGACTCAAATAAATATGAAATTGACTATAATAGAGCAAATAGCTGCAAGTCCCACAAAACTCGATTTATAAAAGCCACCCATGAGACATACAACTATTGTGGGAATCTGGTCATATTGCGCATAACTGTGCAATAAGAAAAATAATACATTTGAATTATCAAAACAAGCTAGTTTGGGTTCCTAAGAGAGAGGTTCTTGTTCCACTAAACAAAAAATGACCTAAAGTCGAATAAATACCAAAGAAATAATAATATGTTTTGCAAGGCTTTTTAAGTGAGAATAACGAATGGTACTTGGACAGCAGCTGGTCTAGACACTTACATCTTTAGACTTAAGAGATCAAACGAGTGTTACCTTTGAAGACAATCGAAAATTAAACGTTCTTGGCAAATGTAAGATTCTCATAAACAAAGATTTAATTATTAAAAATATGTTACTTATTGATGGTCTGAAATATAATTTGCTTAGTGTTAGTCAATTGTGTGATAATGGTTTTAAAGTAACATTTCTTGCTAAAAAATGTTCTATTGAAAAAACTGACAATAACCAAGCTTATTTTAAATGATATAGACAAAAAATATTTACAAAATTAATTTAGATTATTTTAAATCATCAACGAAACTTATCTATAATCTCAAAATGACAATAGTTGGCTATGGCATAGAAAAATGAGATATACTAGCATAGATGTAATTTCAAAACTTGTTAAAAAGAATCTTATCAAATGTTTACCAAAAGTAAATTTTTAAAAGGACAAAATTTATTAAGCATGTTAATAAGGAAAGCAAACTAAGACTTCTTTTAAGTCCAAGGATATTATTTTCACAACTAAGCCATTAGAACTATTACATATTGACTTATTTGGTCATACTCAAACTCTAAGTTTGGGAGGTAAGAAATACACATTGGTTATTGTTGACAACTTCGCTAGATATTTATGGACTTTATTCCTTACATCTAAAGATGAAACAAATCATATCTTTTTTAGATATTGTAAGAAATTTCAAAATGAAAAAAGTATTGATATTATATATATTCGAAGTAATCATGAAGAAGAATTTGAAAATTATGAAATAGATTATTTTTATAGTAAATATAGCATTGAACATATTATTTTAGCACATATAACTCCACAACAAAATAGTGTAGCCGAAAGGAAAAACAGAACTTTAATTAAAACAGCTAGAACCATGTTATGTGAAAATAATTTACCAAAATATTTTTTAACTGAAGTTGTAAATATTGCTTGCTATATATCAAATAGAGTTTTTAAAAGACCAATTCTCAAGAAAATCCACTATAAGCTTTGGAAAGGAAAAAAACCTAACATTTCTTATTTCCATCATTTTGGCATTAAATGTTACATTCTAAACAATGGAAAATAACAATTGGCAAAATTTGATACTAAAAGTGACCAAAGAATCTTTTTAGGTTATTCTTTAACAAATAAGGCATATAGAATGTTTAATAAAATAACATTAATTGTAAAAGAATCTATACGTGTTGCTTTTGATGATTTTTTGCCTTATTTATGCGCAAATGATGATGTGGATTTTGTTTGTGCTGATTTAAATAGATTTTCTCTTGAAAATAATAATAAAGAAGATAATGAACATAAAATGGATGTTGTGCATAAATCTTCTAATCACGATCTTCCCAAAGAATGGAAATATCACATCCTAAAGATTTAATAATTGGCGAATCTTCTAATAACATACAAATAAGATAATCTTTAAGGAACATAAGTAATCTTGTTTTTTATCACAAACCGAGTCTAAAAATTTTGAAAAGGCCTAAAAAAATAAATTTTGGATAGATGCAATGCAAGATGAATTAAATGTGTTCACAATAAATGAAGTATGAAACTTAATTCCCAGACTTGAAAATAGAACATTTACTGGAACTAAATGGGTTTTTAAAAACAAACTTAATAAATCTGGTATAATAATAAGAAATAAGGCTAGATTAGTAGCTAAATGCTATAATAAAAAAAAATTTATAGATTTTGACGAGACATTTACTCTAGTTATTAGACTAGAATCTATAAGAATGTTTTTGGTATTTGCTACATTTAAGAATTTTACTCTTTTTCAAATGGATGTCAAAAGTGCTTTCTTAAATGGTTTTATAAAAGAAGAAGTCTATGTAGAGCAACCATCGGGTTTTAAGAATAACGAATTCCTTGATCATATTTTTAAATTAAACAAAGCTCTTTATGAGCTAAAGTAAGCTCCTAAAGCTTGGTATAAAAGACTCAGTAGCTTCCTTTTAAACAATGGATTTTTTAGAGGAAAAATTGATATAATTCTATTTATTTTTAAATCACAAGTCAGATACATTAATTGTGCAGATCTATATAGATGACATTGTGTTTTCAGCTACTAATATGAGCTTCTAAATGAATTTGTGGAATCCATAAAGAATGAGTTTGAAATGAACATAACGGGAGAACTCAATTATTTTCTAGGTCTTCAAATAAAACAATTTTAAAATAGAACTTTCATTAATCAATCAAAATATACAAGAGATCTATTGAAACGGTTTAAAATAGATAATTGCAAAACAAGTTCTACATCTATGAGTATAAGCATAAAACTTGATAAGGATGAAAATGGAAAAAAATGTGTATGAAAAGCTTTATAGGGGCATAATAGGCAGTTTGTCATATTTAACAGCTTCTAGACCTGACATCATATTCTCAGTGTATATATGTGCATGATTTCAATATTGTCCAAAAGAACCACACTTGAGTGCTGTAAAATGCATTTTTTAGTATCTTATAGGCACGATTGAAATTGGCTCATGGTATCCAGAGTTTACCTCTTTTGATTTAATTAAATACTCTAATGTTGACTTTGCTGGGTGCAAGGTAAATAGGAAAAGAACAAGTGACACATATCGCTTTCGTGGAGGTTTCCTAATATCTTGATACTTAAAGAAGCAAAATCTTATTGCATTTTCAACTGCTAAAACTGAGTATATAGCTATTGGTAGTGTTATACACAAATTTTATGGATGAAACAAACTTTGCTTGATTACGATTTAAGATAAGAAAATGTTTCAATTCGTTGTGAAACATAAGTGCTATAAATTTGACAAAAAAAACCCAATCCAATGCTCAAAAACCAAGCATATCAAAATTAAACATCATTTCATTAGAGATCATGCTCTAAATAGATATATCAGCTTGGGATTTGTCAATACAAACAATCAAATTGCTGATATTTTTATAAAACCCTTGAGTGAATATCATTTTTGCACATTACGAAGAGAATTGGGCATGATCAAGCAAGATGAGTGCTAAAATATCATGGAAACAAGATAATCTATAACTTGATCTAAGAATAAAATAAACTATTAAATGTTCATATCCACTATATGATGCTTACGAGCTGTTATGTTTGCATTTTGTTGAGTGAATAGTGCCAATTGCGAGTCTTGTGAGCTATTTTTGTAAGGCACTATACACATGTTTTATTTGAGTATTTGTGTAAAGTCCTCATGTGTTGGGGTAAGTATGTGAAGTATTCATGTGTTAAGGCAGTGTTTCAAGTCCTCATGTGTTGAGGCAGTGTGTGAAGTTCTACGTATGTAGACATTTGTGAAGTTCTTCGGTGAGGCAATTACATGAAGTCCTCTTAGTGAGGTAATTGTTATGATAAAATTTGTATGTTATTTGTGCAACTCTCCCTGTTTACAATATTATAAGTCTGTCTTTTATTTGATGAGTACAAAGGAGGAAAGGTGCAAATTGCACAATTAACATGCATACATGTAGTCTATTTTGATAAGTACAAAGGGGGAGCTAAATGATATATTAAGTGTAGTTTGAATCTTTCTAGAACTATGCATCAAGTATTTGAATTAAACTTGAGAAAATTCTTTTGAAATCCAGATGTTTAATTGAGAGAGAGTATGCTGAATTAAAAACGAGTTAATTGTGCATAATTGTCCTCATTAAAAAGGAAGAGATTGTAAAACCCATATGTTTAATATGGATTTTGATGAGATAATATAATGCACAATTATTCAGTTATTTTAAACTGCACTTAATTAGTCAACTGTGTGTGTGTGGTGTGTGTGTGGTGTGCGTCTATGTGGAGTTTCTGCAAGTTTTTAGCAGGAACGGCCCTAGTCGAGGGACATGTCAAGAGCTAAACAGCTTCACTCACTAAGGCATGACAAACTCAAGATCAAAACTTGACAAGCCAAAAATGCACAAGCATTAGTCGAGGTTCACCTCAATGGGTCAATAAAGTCAATTGGTTAAGGCACGATGAAGTTAAGACCAAAGCTCGATGAATTCAAAAAATGCACAAACTTGGTCAAGGGCTCAATGGATCTACTGGTCAAGGTACGGCCATTTCAAATCTGAGACTCGAAAAACCTTAAAAATGCACAGCCTTGGTTGAGGGTCACATTGAGGACTCGATGTGTTAAAAATTAGAGTGAGACAATTTGATTTTAAGGCTTAAAGGAATAAAGACTTGTCGAGGGAAAATTCGAGGCATGACACCTTGAGGCATGGCAATTTAAATATTGGAGTCAATGTGGCAAAAAAAAGTCGTTGAAGTGCATTAAATGCTTGGCAACTTAAATATGTTGTCTCTTAATAGACATTTGAATTTTTTTTTAAGGCTATATATACATGTTGTCCTTGGGAGATTAATAAAAAAAGTGGTGCAGAAAGAGCTTTTATTTGCAATCTAACAAATTATTAATTTTGTTGTTCTCTTGTTCATTAAATTTGCAATATCTACAAAAAGAGAGAAAAATATTATGGTGCTCTGTTCTTACACCTAAAATATCTTAAAGAGCATCAAGAGAGAAAAATGAAATATTTTACTTCCTGTATATTGTAAAGAATTGTAATTGCTCTGCATGAATGTACTTTTGTGAATAATAAAAGTGGTAGTAAAGTCCTTAAATGGAGGCATTTGTAGACCGTAAAGAGTAGGAAGTGAATCGAACTCCACGTTATATTTGGACAAATATTTTCTATCCCTATTGGTAAACTCACATTTCACTTACTTTTCATGAATCAAATTTCCTTAATTATTATAGATTTTGATAGAAATCAGAAGGAATTGGTACTTAATTGCTCTCATTTGATTTTTCATGTCATAACAGACTTAACAAACAAAATATAAGCAAATTGGGAGAAGTTGTGCAAATTTAAGAAACAGAACATTTAACGCCGGCTAAAAAAAGACCTAGCCACTGGTGTTAAGCCAGCTTTGGTCATGAACTCGTGATTAGAAAGCAAAATATTAAGGCTGGCATGAACAACGCCAGCATACAAGACAAGTTCCATCGGCTTCTGCAATTTCATTGTATGCTAGTAAAACCAAATTCATAGCCGTCGGCATTGAGGCGGTGTTGGTTGTCCATGGAATGCATTTCTTTAAAGCCGAAGCCAACATTGCCAGCATTTAAAGAAGACTTCATCAACTTTCATCCTATACCGACAAATCTTCATCCTATGCCGCCACGCATAGAGGCGGTGCACAATGCATACAGAATCAAAATCCTAAGCACCGGTATCAACACTGCCAGTATAGATTCTAGAGTGCACCAGTTCACATTGAACGCTGGCCATATCTATATCAAAAGCCACCAGCGTAGACCATGCAACCACTGGCGTACGTGCTGTCTTTTATAATTCCAATTCTTTATTTTATAAGAAGTCAGGACCATATCTGATTTGAAGAATTCCAGAGCTTTGAGAAATCATTACAAAAAGAGAGATTAAGAATGTGTTTGTGTGTGTCAATCTTAGGACACTAAAACCGTAATGTTCTAGTAACTTCAGAGGTGGTTTAGGGTTTAGATACAATCAAGCAATTGCCTTAATTTTGGGTTGATGGATTTGATGAAAATAATTGTTTTTAAGGTGTTTTCTTATACATGATTTGTTATATGTAGGCTTGATTGTATGTTTGAGATGCTATTCTTTATTAATATAAGAACATGCATGAATGGATTTGATGATTTTGAATATTTTGACTTATTTTGATGTTGATCTTGATTATTTGGGAATTTAATTATTATTACGTGCAGTCTATTTGATTTATGAATGACTAACATGAGTTAGAGGGATAGGATTAGAGACACCCGGAAGGGATTCGATAATCTGCACAAGTAAATCTTGGATTTTTGAAAAGGATTTGTCATAGGGATATGCACGATTTTGATGAAATTCACGAAATCACTTTCTCAATGCAATTAAGGTTATAGATTTAGGTCACTTGGCAATGTTCAGTTTGTAATTTTAACTAGAATAGCATTTTTGTGAGAGCGAACTGCTATGTACCTGAAGATTGTAGATAAATTGCCTTGACAGGATAATTTATGCTATAATTTGAATTTTTGCTACTCTAGGAGATGGGCGAATTCTAGTAAGTTTGATTATATCTCAAATAATCAGTTTTAATATCAACTTGAGGCATGATTCAATTCAAATGAGAATATAAATGCATTGTTCTTGATTTTTGTTGCATCTCCTAAACCCGCATCCCTCGTTGTTGTTGCTAGAATATAAGGTTTTAATTGCTCAAAATCATCAATTAGTTTATACTTTAGTTAAATCATCATAGATTAATTAAAAATCTGAAATTAGATAGCTTAGCTTAAGGTAAAATTCAATATTCTAATAATTAGTCATTAGCTCCATGTGGATTGACTTGATCTTACCAGTTTATTTACTGCGTTTGCACTTGGTTTTTACTAGCTGGTTAATATTGCACCTGTATTTAAAAGTTGAAAATTATAAGAGCATAGTTTGGTGCAGTCCAGTCACCTATCTCTCTTATATTTAATTTGTATTATGTTGTTTTATTATCTACTGCTATTAACCATATATTTGATATGCCCATTAAAATTAATTATTTGAATTTTTTGTTCAAATACTTAATTCACTCTCCCTCTTGAGTTTTTCATAGTGCATTTTCACGTTTTCACACATTATATCACCATACAATTTATAAAACTAACATTCTTTCCTTGATAAACAATTATTCCTCCATCAGACAACAATTGTAGCAAAATGTTGAATTCATCATGATATGGTTTTTCAATTTCATTAAAGAGAGCCACTAAGTAGGGCCTACAATAAACAACTTTCGTGACCTAGCTACTTCTTTATAACCAATATCACCACACAGAGCACAAAATAAGGCAAAGACATTATGTTTTACAATGTACTCACTCATATGTTTTCTAACAATAGCATTTTTAATGTTAAAAAGGTAACTAGCCAAGGTTTTTACGAGTTTTATTTTACCTACACTAGTAAGGCCCATAAACATAAAACTTGCAATTAGCTTATTTGCATTGAATAATCCGCCCTTGAACAATAGATTGTGTCTATTACTAATTTAATAGTCATATCTTGTGTCGCCACTTTCTTTTGAAGGAAACCCGTCAGTAAGACTAGCCCATCCCTTTCCAGTTGTTGAAGGTTTGACAAAGGTATTGTAGTCCATTTGCTAATGATTTCGACAATGTCAAGATCAATAACTTTTTCACAAGGTAAATATTTTCCATACTTACACTTTTTAAGGTTTGTTTTTTTTTTTTTTAATCAACCTTTTGCAAGCATCATTTAAAGGATATAAAATTTCCATACCATTGAGGGTAAAGTTAAATAAGAACTCATCAAACCTTGCTCAACCTACATAGAATATAGCCAGTCCAATACCCCATTAGTCAATCTTAAAAAGGTCATACATAGAACACAACATTGGGATTGAGCAGACCAACCAAATCACTCAATATGATGGGATATGGTTAACATGCACTATGTCCAATTACTCGACTCGTCTTAATCTAGACTCATCAACCTTACTCTTAATGATCTTAAGATGTGGCTTTATGGCTTAGCATCCACTGGATCAATAACCACCACACGCTCCATGTTCTTCCTAACACATTTACACTTCTTATAACTGCTACTCAACATTACTCCTCTCCTATAAATATCACTCAAGATCTCGCTCATGGGTCATTTGGTAACATTTACCTTACATTCTACTATTTTAAGTGCTCATTACCACCTATATCTGACTAGCTTAACCATTGGAGCGATTGCATTAAACAACGTCTTGGATCTTACTAACCCATTACTGTTTTGCATGCTATATTACGTATATGCCTACATTCAATTAACTCTATTGTAAATTTATGGTTAAACACATGCTTAAGTCCAGCATTATGATTCAAGTCATATCCATGCTCAGCAACTTCCATCTTTAAGTTAACTCCATTAATTTGTCATTAACAGTTCATACAGAATATTAGAAAGGAGTCACTAGATCAACTTACAAAATTTGCAAAAGCATGGAAAATTACCTCTTTCTTAGTCAATATTATCTTGGCCATAAGAGTTTTCTCAAGCTCTCGTTTGCTTATTCAATTCAATTTCACATGAGAGAGCTTATACCACTTCCTAGCTTGTTTTATCATTCTTTTGATGCCTTATTGGTTTCAACTTTAAGAGAGGGTATGTCTATTCTAACTTCAATATAAATCCACCTTCGTCATTTCAATTTATTGGCTTTGATGTAATCTTCATTTTGAAACAGGGAAAATAATTAACAAAGTCTAGCCACTTGTTATTGCATAGTAGAGTTCATAGTTTAAAGAATTTACATGAGTATTTGTTTAAGTGGCAAATTTATAAAGATAGGCAAATTTGCAAGTTCAATAAAGTAGAAAAAAATATACATAAAAACTTACTTCAAATGCGAAACCGTTCAAAAATAGACTTTAGATACTTGATTAAACTTTTTGCGAAAGTTGAAGTATTAAATTATTTAAAACCAAACTTCATGTACTTAATTGAACTTTTTACGAAAGTTCAAGTACCATTTTTAACAGTATTCATTTAAATATTTATAGTGTTGAAAAATCCCGATATATATAATTGTAATTAGGTAGTATAATTATGGGTAAATTTGAACCTTAAATTTAATAGAATATTAATCAAATTTCTCAAGCCAATTAATAAAATCAATTAGTTATATCAAATCTCTAATTCAATTATAATAAATTCTTACTCCATTTTCATCTATAAAATTTTAAGTTTCAAGCCCCTAAATATAATATGCTTAACTCGTATTATATGTCCAATCCACCTAGTAAGCCCAACTCATGTCATGAATCCAGGTGCCATCAAATCGCATAATTATCACTTAATTGGTATAATCACATGCCAAATTACTATACAATTATATTTTAATTATTTTATCCCAATCAAACCCACTTTTCCACTTCATCACACCACATTTTGACACCTAGCATATTCTAGAATCCTCCACACAACACACCATATAGTCCCCTCCCCTTATTCTTTTGATTTTGCGGAAAATCATATCCACTTCTTCTCATTTTTCTGCTGAAATCACAGTTCACAATACCCCATAAAAAAATCCTCTCGAACTTAGCTTCAAAATATCATAAAAAGCTCACAACTATTCAAGCTCTTTTAGGTAGTATATTACCTAATAAATTATCTTATCTTTCTATCCAATTCAACACTATTTTTCTAAACTCTTTTCAATTAATTTACTAGGTGAATTTGAAGATTAAAGTTGGAAATTGTGTTAGAAGCTTCAACAAATTATTTGGTAGTAGTAGTAAAGAAATTTGAAGATAATTTTACATTTCTAGTAAGTGTGTGTGTGTATGTTTATTTTTTTTTTAATTTATGTTAACGATGAGATTGACATCAATTCTAATCTATATACGTGTATATATATATATATATATATATAAATTTATGCACATCCATACTATGCTGTGGGACTTGATTTTTTTTTTTTTTCTCTTTCTCTAATAAATTGAGATATAGATATGTATGTATGTGTATATGACCTACGGAAATGTACGTGTAAGAAGCGTTGATGAAATCGTTGAATTCAGGTTATTTACCTTTGACTTGTTGATTTCACTGAACATGTACAGGAATTTACATTGGAATGAATTTGGCTTTTCGAAAAAAAAAAAAAAAAACAGAATGTTGCTAATTTAATTTAATGATATATTTATGCATATATATGCTATTGAATATGGGTTGAGATGATCTATAACTTATAAAATTAATATGGAGTTTTTAATGTTCTTATGCTGGATTTATGATATTAGGAAAAAAAAAAACGCGTGGATTAAATGTATCAATTCTGGAAAAGTTGATTTGAAACTTGATTTAATTAACTTAAACTGAATTTTGATGTTCATGGTATACTATGAGCTGGTGTTATTATATGTTGGAGTTGTACTGTATTGCTGGAATTGTGTTAAATAATCTGGAATAGAAATTATTGAGATTGAAATTTATGATTGTATGATTTTGTGATATAATTGTTGAATCCCATATAATGTAATAATTTAAGCCTTGATTTGAATATTGAGTTAATCTAGTTGGTTAATTAAAATAATAATAATAATAATAATGAACAACAAGCATGGAAATTAAAGGACGAACGTGTGAAGATTGCTATATTGATAATAATTATCTAATTTAATATGGATGCATTTATATGTCGATGGATGGGCGTCTCGTATGATTTTAATGCTTTCCAGAATTTGAATATTGATGATGCATGATTTTTCAGGAATTGAGTATTGATTAATGATGTTCTGATCACCGTGCTTAAATTTTTTTTTTAATACCGCAAGTGGAATTATTAAAATATAATGTAATATAAGTCAAAAGTGGATTAAGTCAAATTATTATTATTATTATTGATCGATTATGGTATGTTGATATCGTGATCCTGGTGATTTGCATTTCAAGCACGCAGGTGTGAAGGCTGGGACTAGATCCTTGAGTAGTTAAACAGGACACTATCCATGCTTTCACATGGGAAGTGTAGTTTTTGAGTTCATATGTGTGTGTGTATACATATATAAATATATATATATATATTTTTTTTGGGATAAGATCAACATGGTCGATGGACATGGAAATAAATTTTAGGATCAACTTGATTAATAATTGATTTTGGACTTTCACAATTGATTATGAGCTTAGATATTAAATTAGGATCTAATTTGATTAAATATCTATAAATGTCCTTTAATGACTAAAATTGACACAAAAATATAATTGTAGGCCCAATAAATTGATTTCTAGCTAATTAGCCCTTTTTATACTTACCAAAGGAAATTACATGTTTAATATACATTTTAAAAAATTACATAAAACAACATTAAGGGAAAATAATTACATGATTAGTATTCTTATATCGTATTAGGATTATGCGATACAGGATTTATATGTGTATCGCCGCTTGGCTATACGATACACATGTACATGTATCGCATAGCCAAGCTGTAACGTCCTAAACTAAGGCATTATAACCCGCTACGTGTCTTCTCTTGAAAGGCACACACAAAGGCGATAACACATCTATAAACCACAATATTCCATCATATAACTCCAAAACTCACATAAAGAAATACTCAAATTGAAAATCAAGAAAACATAACTCCTAGAACATCCATGTTGGTATAAACCAAACTAACTGATAAAAATTCTCATAAGAAACATAAAACCAATAACTCATAAAATCTTTACAATTGGAAATCTAAAGAAAATCTAATAAACTCATCATCATCAGCCTATCTCCAATCCAGCTATCTAGATATCAGCTGGGTAGTCAGTTTCGCTATCGTCCTCCCTAGGCTCTATGAATACATCAAAGCCAGATAAATCATATACAATCTGGTCTTCACCTTAACCTGAAAAATAAAAAAGGAATGAGCACAAAGGCCCAGTATATCCAAACTGAAAACATAGGCACATGATCACACATTTAACAATTCACATACGACCTAATATCTAATGTAGCAAGCACCAATTATTATCTTTTTATTTAACTAGCATACAACACAGTTTAAGATCATTCGCGGCTAATCCTAAACTTGGAGCAACTTAGACTCCATAAAAACTAGCAGTATATGAAAATAAGTAATATAATACATATATGGTGTTGGGAATTTCCCACACACCCAGGTATTGTACTCACACTACTCCTAATCTATCGGAATCATCTCTATACACAAGTTCACTCATGACAATCTCACACATAGATTATCAGGTTGCCAACGTCACTATCACACTCTGCGTGGTCTGTACTAACCGTAGCCACTCACAACCAATACTCGATTCAATTAAAGTCAGATATAATTAGGTCATATTTATATAAACTAATCCTACAAGCACAAACAAACAAGCATGGTAAAGAGGTACCTGTTTCCGTTTAAGAAATAGAAATCCTATTCTCAAAACAAACACCTGGACAAAGAATCACTCATCCACAAATCAATTTACAACCTTGATAACAACTTAAACAATATAAACCTTAACCCTAATTCATCATATTAGAATTCTTCAACACACCTTTCACTTGTGAAAATTATAGAGTTACCAAATCTCCAATTCAACACCACGAAATAATGAAGCCCTAATTCACAAGAATACCTGCTCACCATTGTTCATACATTCATAAATCATCTTCAACAACATATATGATTAAATTCTCCTAAAAACTTAAGATCTATAAATTATAGTTCCAGATCGACTCTTACATTCTTCAATTGATTGTAAATCTGAAAGTCCCCAATTTCCACACTTAGGGTTTTACTTCAATTTTCACTAAAGATCAATTCTCCTTCATCAACAACAATACAAATCTTAGAAAGAGACATTCTAAATCAAACTAGAGGAATAGGGGAGATTACTTACCCATGATAGGGTTTTCTAAAAGCTAAGGAGGGGTTATGAGGGTTGAGATTGATTATAGGACGTATTTATATTATTATAACTCGAAGAGATATAGGCTGGGCGAAGGGAAAACAAAGCTGGTGTCTTAAAATTATCGGGTCTTGAACAACATCCAAGGCCACCACTTAGGTTGGTGGCCTTCTTGGGTACGTTAGCGGCCTACACTTGTATGTCGGCGGCCTAAAGGCCAGTGTACGACCAATTTTCCAATTCGCACAATATTTCCTCCGAAGCTCTAAGTTGGTGTTTAGGCCATCGTCCATTGTATTTATGCTGGCAACTTAGGATTATAGGCCGGTGGCCTATATGCCGGCCTACTCTAAAATTATCCACTCATTCTCGTGCGTCTTCCTCGAGTCCAAATTCATCTGTTCCAAGACAAAAATATCCTTTTAAACAACTATTTATTACATGAATACCCTTCATTATGAAATATTTACTTATATATTACATCTCCTCCCCTTTAAAGAAACTTTCTTCCTCGAAAGTTACCTGGGTCATTGAATAACTCGGGATATTTTGCTCGTATATCCTCTTCAAGCTCCCAAGTAGCTTCTCTCTTCATGTGATCCATCCATTGTACCTTCACATATTTGATTACCCGTCTCCTCAACATCTTCTCTTTAGTATCAACGATCTTCATAGGTCTTTTCAACAATAATGAGATTAAGATGCACATCCAGAGGTTTTAATTCTGCTATCTACTCGGGGTCTTTCACATACTTTCTTAGCAGCGACACATAAAACACGTTGTGCACTCCCTCCAAACTAGGCAGTAAAGCTAGTCTATAAGCCACATCGTCTATCCTCTCTAAGATCTTGTATGGTCCTACGTACCTAAGGCTAAACTTGCCTCTTAACCCGAATCCAACAACACCTTTGGTTGGCGAAATTTTAAGCAACACATGCTCTCCAACCTGAAACTCTAAATGTCTCCTTCTTTTGTTAGCATGGCTTTTTTCATGGCTCTGAGCGGCTTGCAATCTTTGTAGGATCATTTGGACTTTATCATTGGCATTCTGTATCAATTTTGGTCCCAAAATGTACCTGTCACCTACTTCCTCCCAATGAACCGATGATCGGCACTTTCTACCGTATAAGGCTTCATACGGTGGCATCCCAATTGAAACTTGATAACTGTTGTTATATGAAAACTCCACTAGAGGCAAATACTTATCCCAGGTACCTTTAAAGTCTAATACACAGGCTCTCAGCATGTCGTCAAGAATCTGGATTGTCCTCTCAGACTGTCCATCTGTCTAAGGATGACAAGCAGTACTAAACACGACTTTAGTGCCTAAAGCCCGATGTAAGCTCTTCCAAAATCTTCCAATAAATCTAAGATTCCTGTTAGACATAATGGTTACCGGTATACCATGTAGTCTCACGATCTCTTTGATGTACGATTGTGCCAAACATTCCAATTTATATCCCGTCTTAATAGGTATAAAGTAAGCTACCTTTATGAGTCTGTCTATAATCACCCATACTAAGTCAAACTTTTCTTTCATTCTGGGTAGGCCTGTAACGAAATCCATGGCAATATGCTCCCACTTCCATTGGGGTACTGGCAAAGGCTTAAGCTCACTTGCTGGTCTCTTTTGCTCAATATTAATCATCTGACAGTTGTGGCACTTAGACACATACTCAACGATTTCCTTCTTCATGTTATTCCACCAATACAACTTTTTCAGGTCATGGTACATTTTGTTTCCTCTTGGATGGATGGAATAACTAGAACATCGTGCTTCTCTCAATAACTCCTTTTTTAATTCTCATTGTTCTGGCACACATAGTCTTTCTTTGTATCGCATCACCCCGTCTTCATGAATGTAGAACTTGGGTGCTCTACCAATCTCTATTCTTCTCTTTATCTCCAGGATACTCTAATAATCTATCTGGGCTGCTTTGATCCTTTCAATTAAAGTAGGCTGAATCTGTAGGTTCGCCAATCTTTCACCCACTTGTCTAGTCACTATTTCCAACTCAAATTTCCTCATGTCATTAGTTATATGCCTTTCTAATGTGACCAAGGCTGTTAAATTTTCATTTCTCTTTCTGCTTAAGGCATCTGCTACAACATTTGCTTTACCTGGGTGGTACTCTATGTCTACATCATAATCTTTTATGAGCTAGAATCATCTCCTCTGTCTCATGTTTAGCTCTCTTTGGGTAAAGATGTACTTCAAGCTTTTATGATCCATGTACACTTTACATCTTTCCCTGTATAGGTAATATCTCCAAAGCTTCAATGCATGAACCACTGCTGCTAGTTCTAAGTCATACGTTAGGTAGTTCTTCTCATATGGCTTCAACTATCTGGAAGCATATGCTATCATCCTACCTCCCTGCATCAACACACAATCTAACCCTTGTATTGAAGCATCACTGTATATAGTATTTTCGTCACCAATCATAGGTAAAGCCAACACTGGGGCTGACACTAACTTCTCCTTCAATCGTTGGAAACTGCTCTCACAGTCATCACCCCATACATACTTCACTCCTTTCCATGTCAACCTGGTTAATGGACTTGCTATCTTGGAAAAGTCTTCTACAAATCTTCTATAGTGACCTGCCATTCCTAGAAAACTTCTTATCTCAAATACGCTTTTAGGTCTTGGTCATTCAACCACTGCCTTCACTTTATTAGGATCCACTGATATTCCATTCCCATCCACAATATGTCTTAAGAAAGACACTTGTTCTAACCAGAATTCACACTTGATGAATTTAGCATGTAGCTACTCATCTTGCAGTGTGGTCAGAACTAGTCTCAAATGCTCTTCATGTTCCTCCTTTGACTTAGAATACACTAACACATCGTCAATGAACACTACCACAAAAATGTCCAAGTAATCTCTAAAGACTATTCATGAGTTCTATAAATACTGCTTGTAATAGCCATGCTTTTATTCCCAATATCATATTATATATATAAATGAGTATAGTTGCTTATTAAAATAAATAAATAACATGTATATATATATTATTTGAGTAGTGTAGAATAATTATGTTTGCATTGATATAATAAATACTTAATATTAATTTACATATTGATATTATATATGAAATGAGTAATATTAGATATATATTTCAAGTATAGTGTAGCAAATTTTGTAGAAAACCAAAAGCTAAATAAATGCTTTTATTTTACTTAAATTAATAACATTAATTAACTTTAATTAGGAGCTACTTTATGACTTTTGTGGGCTGCCTTAAAAGTCAATTTTGGATAAACATTAAGCCAAAAATACCCTATTTTCGTCCAAAATCATACCACCCCCAAAACAACCTCCCAAACAAACCCAAAACCCATTATTTTCTCTCCCAAAGCCACCCCAACTTCAAGACCAAGATCCACATCCAAATTCTTGCATGTTGGCCACTAAAAGATCATTCTAAAGCCTTGAAAACCAAGCCCAAAGATTTGAGGTAAGCATGTGTTCTTGTTTTGAATTTATGCATGTGTGAACTTCTTAATGATAGGGTTGAGCTTGGATTTGTGTTTGATGATTCTTATGTTGTGATTGATGTATGAGAAGTGTTATGGGGATAATGAAGTTAGTATATGTCTAGTTATAAGTTTGGAAGTGTTGAGGAATGCATATGGTTAACGACTAAGTGTTGGGTGTAGTGAATTGGGGTTTGAAGTTGTTTGTGATGATTATAGTAATGTTTGATGGATTGAAGTGAGAGTTTGTGTTTATTAGATTGTAGTAAGATCAAATAACGAGTTTGAAGAAGTTTGAAATGAATTTGGAGGAGTTTGAAACAATTGGAACAAATGATTTTGCAAAATGAAAACAGGGGAAAATTTGACAGCAGCGTAATGCATGTACGCCGGCATTCAACGCTGCCGGTGTTGAATCCTACTCTGCCGGTGTACGTTGGAAATTTGCCGGTGTTGAAGATGCACTCGGGGACCAGAATCGTCGACCCTTAACGCTGGCAAATTTTCAATTTACGCCGCCGCCGGCGTTAAACACCGGCGTTCGTTTTGCAACTTTTCTCAGTTTCGTAGTCCTTTTGTATTTTAGCCATAACTTTTTCATCCGACCTCCGTTTGAGGTGATTCAAGTTACGTTAGAAAGATTAAAAAGAGACCTACAACTTTCATGTTTTAAGATTTTACAAATTACAAAAGTATCAGTGCTTAAATTTCATTTCTTTCCAACTAATACACTTTCCAACAAAGTTTAAAACTTATTGTTATTTGTTAAAAGTTGTCCAAAGCTTGATAAACGATCATTTAAGTATTTGTTGAGTATTGTATGATAATATATGATATCTAAATGCTATGTGATGATGTTATAATGATTTAAGTATATTTGTAGATTTAACAAATTATTTGTTGTCTATGAGTGTTAAGCTAAAACTAGTTATATTATCTATATAATTTCCTTTGCTTGTTTTAAGGTCTTGTGATAACTTATTTGAATTTACTTGAATGGTTAAGTATGAGATTAGTTAATATATTGGTGGGTGTCGAATCCAACAAAAATAATAATTTATAATCAACCTGCTTTAAATATCTGTAAATAGAGTGAGAGATCTCCACAGGGACTGGTAAAATTCCCAAGTTTCTATCGAGATTAAGAAGAAAAAAGAAAATAAAATAAGGGTTTTTGAAATCACACGATTAAATAAACCTATATCTAATTAACAAAATTTCTATATTAAAAAGATTATCTAGCCTAGGTCTTATTACAATTCAATTCCCGGGATTGATCCTTGACTCATAATTAATTATTCCTATTTTGAATAGGTTAGTTATAATTTTCAACAAGCTCTGAAAATCAATCTCTTTTTATATATTAAATAACCAAGATAAGATCTTTGATTATTCCTAATCGAATAGACAACCCTAAACAAGCTCTTAAGGTTTAATCTATCAATTGCATTAGAAATTAGAGAGACCTAACCCTAATCAACAATCTCATAGAGCATGGATCATTTAGAATAGATTATATTTCATCAACAACAACCAATAATCATCTATTTTATGACTATCGTGTTGTTTCATCACTTTATATTAGGAGATTCATACAATTACGGATATGAGTCCTAATTGATTGATTATTGTTTGTTATCTAATACAACCGGATCCAAAGTTATATCAATAATAGACAAACAATCACAAATAAATCTGATGAAATATAAATATTCAAAATAGAGAACAATGAAATCAAACCACTTTGGTCTCACAATCCCTCTTAAATTGATTTGCAATAATCCCTTTGGCTAGATTTGGAGTTTAGCCACTCATGACCCTTAGAATTCTCTCTAGGGTTTTCTTACAAAATTGTATCTGAATATGGAATGAATGAATCCTCTTGAAAGAAACCCTAAATAATATAAATACAAGTTTGGAAGTTATGGAATTCGTAGGGACAAAGGCTGGATCCGTTTAGATCATGAATTGACCGGCCTAAATGCTTCATGGCTTTTTATTTACCCAGCTGTTACAACTTTTCATTTACCCGGCCGTTACAAGAAGGCTGGCGAAATTCCCAGGATGGCCGGCAAGAAGCCCAGATACGCCGACGGCTTTGATCTCCTTTCGTGCGTCCAGCGTTGTAATGGCCGGCGGCGTTGATAGATAAGCTGGCGGCCTTTATTGTGTGCGTGATGTCCAGAATGATAAAGGCCGACGGCCTAAGCATATGCACAGCCGGCCTTCAATGTAATTTTTCTCCTTTGATTCAATTTTGCTCCAATCTTGTATTTTTCACTTCTTTTGGCTTCAAAGACCTGATATTCATATAAATCACGATTAAGTACCAATTCCATATAATTTCTATAAAATTAATAACAAATTAATCTAATTTATTCCCAAGAATTAAGAGTAATTTTCATCTCAACATATATCTATACTTGAACTAAGTGTGAGTTTGTAACTACTTCTTTTTACAGGGATTGATTCCCTTTCGGTTATTCCCATTGACTCTCAAGTTAGTACAGGTACGCAGTAACGTGTTTGTTCTTTGCTTAGGATAGGCATATTTTTAATAAATTTTAATATAGAAAAACTTAAACCTTTGTTTGAATTGGATGTCTCTTACGCTATTTAAATCCGTATCTGGCCTAGATGGCAGATCGGTATCCGGTTCGGGGAGTAGCACCTTGCTCAGATTGGGGGCACGGTAGATTAGGCGTTTAGGCCACCCCTGTCTTTTAATAAGACTTTCCTAAGTGGTACGGCCGGTAACTGATGGGGGAGATGGTATCGGCGTAACGTTTGCTTAAGCTTAGAATGAAATAACATGATTTAGTTCAAATGTTTATGGGAACAGTTGGATTAAGTGATGTTATGGACTAAGATAAGTGAAGTTGTGTAACGGCTGTTAACCCTAGATGAAGTTATTTTCTCTTTTATGGATATATCATTTAGGAGATATAAGTATCCGAGCTGCTTATATCAACCCCCTGAGCGTCGTGATCGTTACTCAGGACCCCAAAATATCCTTATTGTTCAGAGTTTGAATACTCCAGTGATATTTGACTAATTAAAGATTATCTAATTAATGAATGATTGTCACATTGCATTATAGTTTAAGATCGTGTGAGCCATTATGCATTTGTTTTTGTTACTGTGTACTGGGCCTCTGGCTCATATTTTATCTTTTTCAGGTATGGATGATGAATTCTATACAAGTATGGGATTTGGATCGGATTTTGAGGAGTTCTTAGATGATTAGGAGGAGTAGAGACGACCTTGACGTTGATGGAACCCTTATGTAATATAATAGTTATATGTACATATATGCTTTGAAAACTTATGTATTAGTTTATAGGGTTTTTGTTATCTTTTGATGTATTTTGTAAATGGCTTGTTTACGAGCCTTGTTTGTAATGTATGTGTGTATGTGTGTATATATATGGTTGTATTATATACTATTAGTAATAAAGTTTATTCTTATAAGACATCGAGGCAAATAACTATCCAAATTGACCCTGGATTACAACCTTACATATAATACTGCAGATTATATGTGGTTGGGGAACTGGGTTTGCCTATTTTAAATACAAAGGTAAATCCGGGGCCTTACACTGCTGGTGCATTAGCCAGACCAAAAGACATGACAATGAATTTGTAATGCCCATACCTGGTCTTGAAAGTTATCTTTTGAATATCCCCTGCTCTGACCTGTAGCTGGTGATATCCAAACCTAAGATCAATCTTAGAAAATATTCTTGCTCTTGCTAGCTGATCAAATAAGTCATCTATTCTAGGTAATGGGTACTTATTCTTGATCGTTACCTGGTTCAACTTCTGATAATCTATACATAATCTCATGCTCCCATCCTTCTTCTTTACAAACAACATTAGAGCTCCCCATGGTGACACACTAAGTTTGATAAACTTCTTTTGGAGCAATTCTTCCAACTATACTTTTGATTCAACAAGTTCTATAGGAGACATTCTATAAGGTATCTTTGATATAGGTAAGGTACCTGGCATCAAATCTATACAGAACTCCACTTCCCTCTCTGGTGGTAACCCTGGTAAGTCTTCTAGAAACACATCAGGATATTTACATACAACAGCTATTTGTGCAAAATCTGTCTTTTGCTCCTTTTTACTGTCATAGCTGCTAAAGATGACTTTCCCTACAACTCATAAGTAGGCAGAGTTAGAGGTCTTTGTATATCAAGCCCATACTCAAATTGATCTCCATCGGGCAGACTGAACTTCACAGCTAGATTATAGCAGTCTATCATGGCATCGTGTTTCACTAACCAATCTACTCCTAACATCACATCAAAATTTACCATATTCGTGACTACAAGATCTGCATGTAGATATCTCCCCATCACCTGAATATCCACATTTTTACATATCTTATTCGGCATAGCCCCACTCCCCAGAGGCGTATTCACAGACAAACATACAGGCATAAGTTCAACATGCACACCACAAATACCAACAAAAGATTCAGATATATTAGAAAAACTTGCACCAGTATTGAAGCGAATTTAGGTACTATGTAGCAGTATACGAAGCGTACCTGCTATAGTGTCCACGCTTAAGGTGTATCGATGCTGAAGTGCATATATCTTAGTTGGTGCCCTTTATCTTAGTTTACCTTGAGTTTGATCCATCTATGCTGCTGAAGCCAAAAGCCTTCCTGACTCCTTGCATTCAATGGCTTTGTGCCTTCTCTACCAGTACTTAAAGCAATAAACTTGGGGAATGTTTCTCTCTATGTAGAACTTGTGGCTATGTCCCACCTTGCCACATGAAAAGCATGCGTTTTCAGGCTACTTGCATTCTTTAATGTCATGAGGTCCAAGGCATCGGATGCACTTCTTTTTTGCACCCTAAGCTGCTGACTTAAACTACTATGTAACCGGTCTCTCCCTCCTGTCTTGATAAAGAACATTGGCGGTTGGTCGCTTCCCATAATAGATCTGGCTCTTTTGAGTCTCACGCCCTTTAATTATGTTCAGGCCCTGCTTTACCGTCTTGGCTCTGTTGACCACAGCGAAGTAATTATTCAAGTCCATCAAATTGACCTGATATTGAATTTCAGGCTTTAGACCAGTGATAAATCTACTCACTTTAGATTCTTCACTTTCCTTTAGGGAGTCTAGCAGAAACCTCATTATTCGGTGCAGTTCAGCTTTATACTCTTCTACTGTCATCTTACCATGCTGCAAGGTATAATACTCCTGAAGCATCTTCTGCTTCACACTATCGGGAAAGAACTCCCTATAGAAGGCATGGTTGAACATCTCTCATGTGATTGCTCCTGCCATGTGTCTTTTGGCGCTCAACCACCAGTTGTTTACTCTCTCAATAAGCAGGTAGGAGGTATATTCCACCTTTTTGTTCTTTGATATGTCCAAGGCAGCAGGCGTCTTCTCCACCTTCTCTATCCATAACTGAGCCTTCGAGGGCTTCCTAGGCTGGGGCTCGAATTTGTAGACCAGGTCTACAAACTTGTTGAGACTGAGCACATAAGCATATCTTGCTTCATGGCCTCCATTTCCACCATTGCCATTGTTCCTCTGTGCCTCCTGTCTCCAGGCCTCAGCATTAGTCTGCACGACTTGCACATCCTATCTCATATTCTGCTACTGCTGATTAACTACTCCTAATAGAGCATTCACTGCCTACATCAACTGTGCAGCATCAATGGGTACTTGTCCTCCTGCAGCAACATTAGACACCTGCTATCCTACAGGTAGAGGTGGTTGTGGGGGCATGTCTCTAGGTACTTGGTTAAGGGTAGTTGTTTCATAGGTGGTTGTTCCTCATCTCCATTCCTAGAGGAACCACTATCAAGGGCTCTCCTTCTTGGCAGCATTCTATTACAAATAAATACCAAAACATAAGATAGAAAGGAAAAACTAACTTCAGAGGTTAAAACACTATATAAACTACAAGATACTATAAAACTATCTATATAAACAACTCCTATTATTTCTACCCCACTCATCAATGCTCACTGCCCAAAGGAGTTCATAGCTTAATTCTAAAAAGATCATCAACCTAAGCTCTAATACCAAATAAGCTGTAACACTCTAAACTAAGGCATTACAACCAGTCATGTGTCCTCTCTTGAAAGGCACATGCAAAGGCTATAACACATCCATAAACCACAATATTTCATCATATAACTCCAAAAATCATATAAAGAAATACTTAAATTGAAAATCAAGAAAACATAACTCCTAGAACATCCATATTGGTATAAATCAAACCAACTGATAAAAATTCTCATAAGAAACATAAAACTAATAACTCATAAAATCCTTACAATTGGAAATCTAATAAACTCGTCATCATCAGCCTATCTTCAATCCAGTCATCTAGATATCAGTTGGGTAGTCGGTTCCGCTATCATCCTACCCAGGCTCTATGAATACATCAAAGCCAAATACATCATATACAAGCTGGTCTTCACCTGAACCTGAAAAATAAAAAGGAATGAGCACAAAGGCCCAGTATATCCAAACTGAAAACACAGGCACATGATCACACATCAAACAATTCACATACGACCTAATATTTAATGTAGCAAACACCAATTATTATCTTTTTATTTAACCAGCATACAACACAGTCTAAGATCATCCGCGATTAATCCTAAACTTAGAGCAACTCAAACTCCATAAAAACAAGCAGTATAAGAAAATAAGTAATATAATACATATACGGTGTTGAGAATCTCCCACATACTCGGGTACCGTATTCGCACTACTCCTAATCTACCAGAATCATCTATGTGCACAAGTTCACTCGGGACAACCTCACATATAGATCATCAGGTCGCCAGCGTCACTATCATACTCTGCGTGGTCTTTACTAATCGTAGCCACTCACAACCAACACTCGATTCAAGTAAAGTGAGATATAATTAGGTCAGATTTATAAACTAATCTTACAAGCACAAATAAACAAACATGTAAGGACGTACCTGTTTTCATTTAAGAAATAGAAATCCTATTCTCAAAGCACACACTTGAACAAAGAATCACCCTTCCACAAAACAATTTACAACCTTGATAACAACATAAACAATATAAACCATAACCCTAATTCATCAAATTAGAATTCTCCTACATACCTTTCACTCGTGAAAATTATAGAGTCACCAAATCTCCAATTCAACACCATGAAATAATGAAACCCTAATTCGCTAGAATGTCTGTTCACCACTGTTCATACATTTACAAACCATCTTCAACAACATATATGATTAAATTCTCCTAAAAACTTAAGATCTATGAATTGTAGTTCCATATTGACTCTTACATTCTTCAATTAATTGTAAATCTGAAAGTCCTCAATTTCCACACTTAGGGTTTTACTTCAATTTCCACCAAAGATCAATTCTCCTTCATCAACAACAACACAAATCTTAGAAAGAGACATTCTAAATCAAACTAAAAGTATAGGAGAGATTACTTACCCAATTCCTTGAAGAAATCCACCTTAGAGAGTCTGCTAAGGTTTTCTAAAAGCTTAGGACGGGTTATGAGGGTTAAGACTAATTATAGGACGTATTTACATTGGTATAACTCGAAGGGATATAAGCTGAGCGAAGGGAAAACAAAGCTGGCGGCTTAAAACTCTCGGGTCTTGAAACAGCATCCAAAGCCGCCACTTAGGTTGGCGGCCTTCTTGGGTACACCGACAGCCTAAAGGCCGACGTACGACCAATTTCCCAATTCACATAATATTTCCTCCGAAGCTCCAAGCTAGTGTTTAGGCTATCGTCTATTGTATTTAGGCTGGCAACTTGGGATTATAGGCTGGCGGCATATATGCGGTCTACTCCAAAATTGTCCACTCCTTTGCGTGCATCTTCCTCAAGTCCAAATTCATCTGTTCCAAGAAAAAAATATCATTTTTAAATAACTATTTATTACATGAATATCCCTCATTATGAAATATTTACTTGTATATTACACAATCAGCGATACACTTGTGGGACTGTATCACCATCCTCAAATGCGATACACGGATGTCCCAAAGTTTGATGAGTAGGTAGCTGTATCGCTTTTACCGTATGCAATACAAGTGTAAACATCAATATCTTTGGTCCTTTATGCCACATAAGAACATTAATTTTGTATTTATTTTTATATAATTTATATTTATGTATTTTTTTTAAAACCTTAGACACGTGCTTCACCCTAAATTAGTCAAATCAAATCCTATCATGAATTCCTTAGTCAATTACGGTTTGAACATACAAAGTAAAGCAAATACCTAAACCTATGTCTTATGGACTTAAATTTTATAATAATGGGCATAATATCCTTACCTACTTAAATTGGGTCTAATCATAAAATATTTAAGTTCATTATCAACTCTGAGTATCGAAATACCTAATTGGGCTCAAATTCCCTTCACGGGCCCAAAAGCTCTAAAGTGCTCCTAGTAGCCGTAAATAGGAAAATAGAAGGCTCAATAGCTAATTAAGGTCTAAAGTAACTTTAATTGGGCTTTTACTCAATTCTTAGGTAGTGGCCCTAAATAGGAAAATAAAAGGCTCAATAGCTAATTAAGGTCTAAAGTAACTCCAATTGGGCTTTTACTCGATTCTTAGGTCTAATAACTAATATTATTATTACTGAACTTAAATTCAAAATAAAACTTAATTCCACCTAAATTAATATATATATATATATATTTCTTAATAGGCTCAATTATTAAACCCTAAAGCCCATTATCCTAACAAGTGAAACATTTAGAGCATTCCTTATTGGGTTCAACTCATGATCCCTAAATGTCAAATACATCCAAATAATAAACTCAATTTCTAATTTCAATAGGATTAGTCCAAACTACCTAAGCCCAATTACCCTAAATAGATTTAATTTAATGACAACCCAAAGGTTTTATATTACATAAGTCCTTATGTTAGTTAATTGATCAATATGATATGAATGATTGGTTATATACTCAGTTCTTATACAATTAATTTTCTTGAACTGATATTCAATCAACTTACGTGTAATATATTATCATCTACCAATTCAGTATCAGGTACGCAGTGACATGGGTGTTACTTTGTTAGGTTAGACATCAAAAATAAATTATTACTTAAAGACGACTAATAATTGAATGTTGTTTGTGCTTGGTCGTTCTTAGACATGGGCCGAGAGGCGACAACCTTGTTAGGCGATGCCAGCATAGCAGTTGCGTGCTTAGGCCAGCGAGGATAGCTCGGCGGGTAGCTAATAGGGGAACGGTAGCGGGATAATACCTACTTATGTTTAGAAAGAAGTTACATTTGTTTAGTTTACGATTATGGGCTCTGTTACACCGAACAATGTAATGGACTAAAATAAGTAGAGTCGTGTAACTACTGTAACCTTTAAACGAAACTATTACCAATTAGAGATAAGAGATATAGATATTCAACCTATCTATATCAACTCTCTGAGCAGTTGCTACCACTCAGGATCCTAGCGTGTTGCTGGAGTGTGAGTACTCCACTGATGACTTACTACATTTAAATTAAAAAGATATAAATCGTTGATTGTATCTAGAATACAAGTGTGTGAATCATTATGTGTGTGCTTGAGTTGTTGTGTACTAGGTTTCGGCTCACTCTTTTTCTTTTTCAAGTGACAATGACGATGATGATTGTTATGACAATGAGAGTTACAGTACTGACTTGAGCATTTCATTGAGAAGTATGGAGATGACTATAGCACATGACCTTATCGATACACTAGATGTGGACCACGTGCAGTATGATTTGTATGGAATTAGAGAGTCTCCTATTGATCCTGGACACTTTATGGTAGTTTTTAGTATTCTGATTTGGCTCATGTTATACGAGATACTCAAACTTATTTGATATACTTCTTGATACTTTTGTTTAGGGTATCACAAGTGAGTTGGTTTTACTCTACTGTTTTTATCTGATACTTATATATATGTGTGTATATATATATACTGGTTGCTCATAAGAGTAACCTTTTTGTGAAAATTTTTGTAAAACTTTATTATTTCTGTTGCATTTCAAATATTTTCAAAACCTAATGAATTATTTTGGAATCTAAAACTTAATAGCAAACGATCATGATAAATATATAGTTTATGATAGCCTTTGCGCATGACTCCTAAGTGTTATACGTGGCGAAACTGAACACGTTGTAACCCTATTCATGGCATGGCAAGTGTAAAGATTAAGGCTATATTTTTTTTGTTAATTACAGGAAAAAAAAAAAGAATTTAAATTTGGTTATTTGTGATTAACTTAACTTGGAATGACTTTTCTATATTTTTTTCCTTTTTCTAATTGTAAAAGTTCTAATATGATTGATTATGTAATTTTTCATCTTTCATATAAGTAGCAAAGGTAGTACTTCTATTCAATAACTTTAAATGTTATAAACTATACTCTATAAAATATATCTTATGTTTGTACGCATATTATGGGTGTCTCTAATAATGAGCAAATAAAATAACAAAGTATTGACTAAATGTTAGTAGCTTATCTGAGAAGGACATCTTGGCATGATATTTATAAGTAGATACCAATTAACATTTGAGTTAGTGGAGTATGTGAAGATTATCACAACGGATGGTAGGCCAATAAACCACTTCTCGAGAATATAGTGTGTAGAGATGAGGTAACAATATCCATCATCTCATTCGACCTTGTTTACTGCAATTAAACCTTGCCTAGAGGTGTGCTAGCTTGTCCTCGAGGTATCCCATATTCCTTAGGTTGCAATGGGCTTGAGAGCTTATGTTAGAGTCTGTTTAAATGGTTTGTATTTCATTTATATCTTATCTACATCTGTATCTTATCAATATCCAATCTGTATCTAGTATGTTTAATCTTTTTATAAGAAAAATTGTTTATTTTTTAACTGTATCTATTTATTGATAAAGAGTCTATTTGAAAATATCCATATATTATTTGCATGTAGACAAAGCAAACTGATCAAAATTTACCATTAACAGTTATGTCTATGTGGCATTGGTAATGATGATTATATTACAACAAGCAAAAGATATAGAGTGAAACATGTGTCTGCTAACTTTATAGAAAAAAATACACAAATACAAATTATATAAAAATAATTACACAAATATCGATGCAAAATCTTATAGTGAATAAACGTTTCACAAATTTACATATAACATACTATTTGAAGATGCAATTCAACCAAAAGTCATACAGTGCTCAATAGCATCTTCAAAGGGCGTTTTGTGTTTTTATAAGATGAATTGCATATTAAAAAGTTGATTTACTTATTTTGTACATAAATCGTATCTTTAAGATAAGATTCACTTGCAAATCCATGAATAGCCCATTAAAGATATAATTTCACGTTAGTATCTTAGTAATTAATTTTATATAATTAATATTTAAGTAATTTTTATTTGAGAAACCGGTAATCACACAATTACCTCAAAAAAAAAAATATATATATATATATATATATATATATACTGGGGATATACTACATGTGTAAATATATTATTTTTTATTGGAAACATATTGGACGCGTTCCGCTGACTTTTCCTTCGACATTGACACAACAAGATTACCAAAAGGAAACACCGTCTTTCTCATCGCCGAAGAGACAGGCGGCCGCGGTCCACAAAATTACCAAACTACCCTCGAGGAAACTCTCTGCTTTCTTCCTCCATCTTCCGAGTTAATTCCCCAAACATGCCCCTTAACCGGGAGACACACTAAAATCTCCCAAAAATCCCTGCCCGTCCACGACTCACCAACTGAGTCATCGTATACCTCAACTCGGATCCGATTCCAAAAAGAAAAGAGAAAAACGCCAACAATGATCGCACAATCCACACTCTGCTTCTTCTTCTTCCTCGTATGTTTTTCTCTCACTCTATTCTCATCCCTCTACGCGGATCCGGGTCGAAAATGCTCCAAATCAAGCTCCCTAATCGGTTTCCGATCCGAATTCACGATGGTCCAGCACCAATTGCGCGGCGAATTCGAGGTAATCGATGATTGTTCCTTTAGGGTTTCGCAATTCGATATGATCCCTGGATCTAATGTTCATTGGTGGGCATCCGATGCCTTAAATTTCGATAACCTAACTTTAGGGTTTGTTGTATCCGATCAAGTCTTGAATCGAACGTATAAAAACGATAGCTTTATTGTTAATTTAAGGGAAAATGTTAGTTGGGAAGAGATCGGTGTGCTCACTGTATGGGATTTGCCTACTGACTCCGATTTTGGGCATGTTGTGCTGCCGAATTTTTCAGCGCCGGTTACGACCCCGGCGCCGAGCCCTGGACCTGGAGGTGGGGGGATTAGGGTTTATAAGGAGCCTACTATGTTTGAGAATTGTAAGGTTTTGACGGATAAATTTCGAGTTCGGTGGAGTTTAAATGTTGAGAAGGGGGTTATTGATATCGGGTTGGAAGCCACGGTTGGAACGCAGAATTATATGGCGTTCGGTTGGGCAGACCCAGCTGCTACCTCTGAGTATATGATTGGTGCAGATGTGGTGATTACCGGGTTTACAGAGGAAGGTTTACCATTTGCAGATGATTTTTATATTACTAGATATGGGGAATGTAGTGTTAGTAAGGATGGCACTGCAAAAGGTGTTTGTCCCGATAGCATCTATGAGCCGAGTGATCCGGCTGGTTCAGTGAATAATACCAAATTGATTTATGGGCATAGGAAAGATGGAGTCTCTTTTATTAGATATCAGAGGAGTTTGAATGTGACAGATAAGAAATTTGACTTGCCGGTGAATGATAAAGACAATGCTACAGTTATTTGGTCATTGGGATTGATGAGCCCACCAGACTCTCTTAGACCGTATTATTTGCCCCAGAATCATGGTGGTGAGGAATCGGTGAATTTCGGTCACTTGGTGTTGAATGTTTCTGATCGTATTGATGACTGTTTAGGGCCTTTGGATGCTTCTGATAAGGAGGATCAGGATATGATTATTGCAGATGCCAATGTGCCTCTTGTTGTTGTGACTGGAGAAGCTTTGCATTATCCAAATCCACCTAACCCTACGAAGGTACTGTATATAAATAAGAAAGAGGCCCCGGTATTGCGAGTTGAAAGAGGGGTGTCTGTGAAATTCTCAATACAAGCAGGGCATGACGTGGCCTTGTATATAACTTCGGATCCTCTTGGTGGTAATGCCACCTTAAGGAATTCAACTGAGACCATCTATGCTGGAGGGCCACATGCTGAAGGTGTTCCTGCAAGTCCAATGGAGCTGATATGGAAACCTAATAGAAATACTCCTGATGAAGTGTACTATCATTCTATATACCAGCCTAAAATGGGGTGGAGAGTTGAGGTCGTTGATGGGGGTTTGTCAGATATGTACAACAACAGTGTTTTTCTGGATGATCAACAGGTTACCTTTTTCTGGTCATCGTCTGGAGACTCGATCTCATTTGCTGCCCGAGGTGAAAAGAAAAGTGGCTATCTTGCGATAGGGTTTGGAAGCGAAATGATTAACAGCTTTGCTTATGTGGGTTGGATGGATGCCAATGGTACTGGACGGATCAATACATATTGGATTGATGGACAGGATCCCTCAAGTGTGCATCCAACAAATGAGAACCTAACATATGTGAGGTGCAAATCAGAAAATGGGATTATCACCATGGAGTTTACGCGTCCATTGAAGCCATCATGTGCTCGAGGCAAGAGGCCAGAGTGTAACAACATAATAGATCCAACAACTCCTTTAAAAGTAATTTGGGCAATGGGTGCTAAATGGACCGATGGACGTCTCAGTGAGAGAAATATGCATTCGGTCACCAGCCAAAGGCCTGTGCGCGTGTTGCTTATGCGTGGCTCTGCTGAGGTTGAGCAGGATCTTCGGCCTGTGTTAGCAGTTCATGGGTTCATGATGTTTCTTGCTTGGGGCATTTTGCTTCCTGGTGGGATATTGGCTGCTAGGTACTTGAAGCACGTTAAAGGTGATGGATGGTACAAAATTCATGTCTACTTGCAGTACTCCGGCTTATCAATTTTCTTACTGGGCCTTCTTTTTGCTGTAGCTGAGCTTCATGGTTTTCGCTTTGGATCAGTACATGTTAAGTTTGGTATGACTGCTATAATTTTGGCATGTGTGCAGCCTATAAATGCATACTTTAGACCCAAAAAACCTGCTACAGGTGAAGTGGCTTCCTTAAGAAGGATTATATGGGAGTACACACATACAATAGTGGGAAGGTGTGCAATTGTTGCCGGGGCTGTATCCCTTATAACTGGAATGAAGCATTTGGGTGACAGGTACGGGGATGAAGATGTTTATGGACTCGACTGGGCATTAGTAATATGGTTCTTGATTGTTGCATTAATAGCCGTGTACCTGGAATACCGTGAGCACAAGCGACAAAGGGAGAGAATATATGAAAGGAGCAATTGGGTGTTGGGTAACTCAGAAGAAGACGACTCTCGTGATCTTTTGAGCCCATCAAGGGAACAAGGAGAAAAGGAACCATTACCAACTGATAGAATGGAAGTTCAGCTAGAACCTTTAGGAAGGTAGATATGGCAGTTTTGTCTTCAGCTTACCAGTATTGGACACTGTCTCAAGTAGATAAAAGATGGAAGTCCTTTTCCTCCTCTCGAAAGGTCTTATTGCTGATAAGAATGAAATGCTGAGATTCCATACTTGATCCAAGTGGGCCCGTTGTGAGAGTAATTACCACAAGTGCTCTATTTTTTCCTTTAGTCATACACACACTCCAACATGCTTAGGAATTTTATACTCATCTGATCATTTTTTTCCCTTAGATGGTAGATGGAATCCACTGATGTGGTTAAATTCTTAGAAGGGGGGGTGAAAGCAAAAGCTGCTGAGATAAATGGTGATGCGTTTTTGTAAATACTGTCTTGTGCTATATTTTTCATAGTTGAATGTAGCAAAATCGGCATTCTTTGATGCTTCAACATTTTATTGGAATGAGATTTCTGTGATTGTCCTCGGCTCTGCTTTATTATTGATGTTGTTGAGAGTTCTAGTCATTTTTAGTTCTTGGGATGGTAATCATGCGTTCTTCCATTCCTAATGCAGTAATGTAATATGGTTTCTTTGTGTGCATGGAATCAACAACTCCACGTTGTGATGACTTTTGCGTTGTGTAGATGAGTAGGTTCCAGCTAGTGATATCAAGAAAACTTGGTTGAGGTGTATATTCTTGATGTTACAAGGTGGATCCTACCAGTTCCTAAATTCCATTTGTGCTGAATTTGGGTTTATTAGATCCATGTTTTCTTAGGGTCATATGGATGTTTTCATCCAAACTGTTTAACAAGAAACAGATACAAATGGAAAACAGACAATTTTATTTGTAAAGAGATCATATAAACTAAATACGGATAAGATACAAATATAAGTCAAATACATATGCAAATCTAGATGAAATATAGACCATATAAACAAACTCTTAATTTTGTTATAGTTTGTCTCTCTGTTAGAGCTAAGGTGCATGTACATCTTCGTGGTTCACATTCTATCCCACGTTTTTGCTTGGCATAAATCTTGTGCTTTGTGGGCTAAGTTCTACTTATGCAAGGTGTTCACTATGGGTGTAGTTAGGTGTTCCATAATTCTTGTCTCAATAATGATCTAACCAACATTCAGTAAATCAAATAAGGAAAATACGAATATCTTAATATTTAATCTTTAGGCACTAGAATGTGATTGGTTGGAATTATCATCGATCCTTGGCTACTTGGATGTGCTTCCCCGCGCTGCCGCCCCCAAGAGAAGGGTTAGAACCTAATATATATTAATTGAAATATCATGGTTATACTACTAAGATATAAGGTTATTCTCTAAACTATCTTTTCATTTGATTGAAGATATAAAGTCATTCTCTAAACTATCTTTTCATTTGATTGGAAACTTTAATACATAATCATTAGACATGATTTCTTATTTACCTAATAAGATTAAGATGAATTTAGCAATAATACAAAATAAGTGAAATGTCTTGAGAAACCGGACCACGAAATCACACTAAAGATTAGAAATTTATTTGTCTTGCCTAGCCAAGCCTATGGATTAACATTGGACTAAGGTTTATATAGCCAGTCTTGTTATGCTATTTCACAAACATGATAGATACAAATACCATACAAAGAGTAAAATAGAAAGGAAAATATAATTACACTTAAAGATTTGGATTTTTATTGAGAAGGGCAATACTCATTCACAAGTAGATTGCTGATGGGTTGTAAAACTGTATCCATTCACTTCCTTGTGACTCAAGAGTTTTAATGAATTTAAAATCGAATAGCACCTTTGATAACTTCAAAAGGGTGATTAAGTAATCATTTCTTTTTTTGTAATTCTAATAGTACATTTGCTTGAGAAGAGAATAACTAATCCATGAATTGCTATTATTCCAAATGGAAGACAATAATTCTTACATATAACAATAAAAAAGATGAATGATTCTTAAACCACTGATCTTTGGCAACATCCTCAAAGGATTAAGGGTTTGCCAAGACCGTTGATACACTCTCAATGAAGATTATTGTCAAAAATATATAGTCCTGTCTTTTACTCCACAAAGAGATGATATTATGGCAGTCCCTGAACAGGCTCATTTGAATTTAAAATCTTGAAGATAGCCGGATTCAGAATAGCCGTCAATAAGTTCAAACCAGATCAGTTTTTTAAATCTATCTGTAAAACTGGCCTATTTGACGAAACTTGAATAGACTCAACCGAATTTAGAATCTCGAGGATAGCCCAATTCAAAATAGCCTTCAAAAAGCTCAAACGGTCAAGCCAGATCAATTTTCAAAGGGAAAAAAGAACGAAAAGGGAAAAAACCTTTCATTAAATAATATTGATATATGCTTGCCAAAAGTAATATTTATATGCAAACTAGACTAACACTACATACAACTTATCTCAATTCGACTATTAGCCACTTGAATATGCTTAACCACCAAGCCAAGCTGAATCCAAGGGGCTGAAGGATGTGTTTAAATATGCAATCTGGGAAACACGACGATTTAATTGTCAATTGTATTGTCATGATCATACCCAATACCCCAAGAATATCAATGCAACTGGAAATAAAGTGATTTCAACTCCCTCTTTTCACAAGTAATGCATGTCTATACTTTGATCATTTTACTTAATTGCGTAACTTTCCAGTTGCCAAGACTTGTAGTGCGGGGTCATGAACTTTTGTCCTCTTATAGAGACTATAAGTTTCCCTTTATCCAATGCGATCAGCGGGAACTTTCCACAGTTCACCAGGTGACCCAGCACAGTTAGCCGAGTCACTAGTTAAGTTGCTCTTTCTAGTGGCGTAGAAATTGCACTTTTTAAGTCACAAAACAGCCCCTTTGCAACCATCTTTGATACTCAAATCACATAGCTAGGAAGCACTTTGCTGCAGATATGAAACCCGGTATTCTATCTCTAGATACTACTAAAATCCAGATACATCAATATGCTGGACCTAAGCGATATGAGCATCGTAGTTGATGATTCTCACATCTATATATAGCCCCATCTAATGGAAAGAAATTCAAAGATAAGAATGATGATCTCTGAGGAGCACTCTTCAGCTTTGCAATCATTGACCCAATAAAATCAATCACCCAGTAAAAGGGCCTTGCAAAACTATCATCCCACTGCATCAGTCTAGGAGAAAAATTTGTACAGACAAAGGATCCATGGTCCTGCCATCAAACTATTAACAATTAGTAAGGCTATTAATCAAAAGACCATTAACTTCAAGAGGACTCAAAAGATCAACAATCACAAGCAAGAGCTAAGAAACTTAAGTTATGATAATCACGTTAGGCAATGAAAATGGTCCATGCAAGCTCTAGCTGTTAGCAGTGGTTTTGATACCACTTTGACTATGCCTTTGTTGTCTGTGAAACTATCCCCCCATTTCTTTCCATTGCCATCTTTAGCAGTAGAATCTATCAAGAAGTACCACTTACTACTTAGAAGAGCCTTGCAAGGCTTAACCAGGATATTTGGTGGTGTTAAGCTGTATCCTTCTCAAAGCAACTTTTCCCCAAATTGATATCACATATGTCAGAAGCCTTGTTAGGTATAGAAGTACATCTGCCTGCAAGCTCCTCCCACCCAAGTGTTGCTTATCTTCGCTCCAATCACTGAGTTGTTTTGGTGACTCCTCTCTCCATTGAAATATCTCCTATAGTTCCCCAACTTCTCCCACCTCATCAAAAGATCCAGCTATAAATTGGAATATCCTTCTATTTTAATAATCTGAAACTGAAAACATTACAATTTACTTTGTCAATACGATGGGACTTTTACACAATAATGGGGAAATAAAAACTGCTGTTATCAAGTATTTAAGGCATCACCATCTTAAGCCTTATCTGTGTAGCAATTGAAGAAAATACTTAAAAAATTTGACAACAAAAATTTGAGATTCCATGCTACTAGAATCTAATTTTATCTAGCACTCCTGAACTATCCAATGCAACATAATCTAGAGTTAAATAGTAACAAACCTAAATAACTGCAATATGGCAAAGATCCATGAATCACATCGAAAGCACTTCAAGTTTCAGTGACAAAACTTGAAGTCAGAGTCGATACAATTACTTTAAAATGCAAAACCCTTAGCATTGAAATATAAGAAACTGATTAATTTCTCTAAAAAGTAGAACCTGCGGATAGCTACGTGTTGGTTTTATATTTATACTTCAAAATTCTACTCTCCATCGATACATTAGGTAACGAATTAATGCTGACTTTTTTTTTCTTTTGGGGCTAATGGTAAGTAATCAAGACATTATCTTCATAAGCAATCAATTAATTCATGATCATGATAAGATTTAAGTTTTGTGGTAGTCATTTATCCCAGACAATGCAACTGTGCATTGCTGTACAGTACATACATACATATGTATGTATATATACTCCCTCAATTCTAACTATAGTATGGAATTAACAGAGCCTTATTGCTGGAACAGAATCAGCTAGAAACCTGTCTGTGTGTGTCATCCATGACCAGCCAAATGCAAAAGTTTTGACATTTTCCCCACTGATAGATGGGTTGCTACATATTATGATGATCAAAATGAACCCAAAACAAAGAAAAATATGGGCAATTAATATGCATAACAAATTAACTATTTATCGAAGCAAAAACAAAATATTCAATCCCACATGGTATAGTATAAGCATCCGGCTTGTGTGATGAAAAGCACGTAAAAAGTGTTCAGAAAACAACAAATGCTCAAGGCAACACATAATAACACACTGACAAGCAACTAAAACTGTGTTCTTTATCCTCCATGTAAGAGGAAAGGTCAGTATGGCAGCGAGCTAGTACAGAAAACAGCATAAAAACTCTTCCTATAAACACACCTTTAATGCAGCATCATTAAGTTGTACTTTCTCCAAAGCATCACATAACTCGGGGAACCTATAAATGTCGAAATGCCAGTTCTCCACATTAGAAGTAGGCAGTGGCAGCTCGAAAATGTTCAGGTAAAAGAAAACTTCTGGTTTGACTAGACTGGAAAAAGATCACAAAATACCATCACCTTATTGGAGACAACAGGTTAGATTTAGAGGTCTTGATGAGGCATCCATCAACGAGCAGCTGCTCCAGCACAAAATAAGCTGAATCCAAGTAGAACACAGATGAGAAAGGAGTGAGATGGTAGATATTGCATTGACTCCCACATATCATTACTCACAAGAACAACAAGGAATACTGGGTGGCAAAAGTTTTACCTCCTCTTTTTAAGTTTATGGATATGACTGAGTTTATACGAGATGTCTCCATATCGGCATCAAATGTATAGTCACAGTATAGTGGATCACCCCATTCTCCATTGTCATTTATGGAGATTAAATTTGAAGGCAGTAACTAGTTGCTGATAGATATTCCCCCTTTGCACCATTCAAATCTGTCTTGTAGTTGTATGATCTCAGTTCCTATAGGCATTGATTACATGAAGCTCTGGCCCCAAAATATTCCAAAGCTCAAGATGCTGTCATATTTACCATAACCTGTTAATTATAGGTCCGCAAAACCACAAGCACCTCCTGCATCCAACAAAACCATTAAGTTAGAACGTCACTTTAGTCCACAACTTTAAGTACATACAATAATTTCAGCGCAAATTCCTGTATTTTCTCAACCTTTATATGAAGCAATCATATCCAGATCCTTTTGCAGATTTTACCTGAACAGTAAAACAGTGCACAACTATTAATAATAACTAAAAAAGAGAGAGTTTGGTGAACCCAGGAAAACCATAAAAACAAAACAGAGCATGAAACTAGATATAATTACCTTAGCAGTTTGGTTACACTTGCATCTGCAAATATATGACAACAAGGTCAAATTGCTCAGATTCACCCAATCCCATTGATCGAAGCTACAAAAACCAAGTACATATTTTCAGATCCTTTCATTTTGAAAAGCATCTAAAAGAATCATATGTGCCTTTTAATCGACTGTGAAGAGGAATTCAAAATCGAAGCGCAATCAGACATGCTGCTGTTTTTAACATGTGAAAAGAGACGAACAAATCAACTTTCATCTATGTTCCTGTCACTTGAAGAAAACTTTCGTAACATGGAAGAGCCGCTTAGCCCTTTGGCACTCAGAAAACTCAACAGCCATAAAGTGGCAGAAGGATTGATTCCAAATTCATCAGAATCAGAAAAAACAGATTTCCCATTTTCATTCTCAAGTTTCTCCACAATATTGGCTAAACTATCCAACAGCATTGGGGAATTACATGCGGCCCATGTTGCTAGAGCAGCAGCTACAAAGCCTTCAAATGCATTGTTGGGTAATAGCATAATTGCTCCAACAAGCTCAGGTGTCGGGGCTTGAGAAGCACACAACGACAACAAGCCTCCTGCAACAATAGCATTTGCATTTTCATCCATCTCACCCGAGCAAAAGACCTTTAAGATCAACTTCTCCAATTGAATTGGGAAAACAACAAACTCTGATCTGATCAAATTCCAGAGCTTATACTGCTCTATGTGTTCCCAATCAAGAGAGCTCTTTATTATATGGGAGATGGCATCTATGTCCTGCCCAATTACAGAATACCTTTTATTCATAATGTCAAATTGCACTTTAACAAGATCATCCTCACATAGGTTGTCAATAAGTAACTTAATGATTCTTTCACGCCAAACAAACAAGTCAGATAGATGGGAAAAGATGCTTTGGAACATAAATTTTGTGTTCTTCCCCTTCCAAGAACAGCAAGTTAACAAATCAGAATAAAGAAGCTCTGACAGATCTTCAGCTTCTTCTAAGAGTGACCGTAAATGCAAAAGAAATGTTCTGTACGTTACAAAGGCCTCATCTACCAGTTTTGAGACTGCTTCTTGGTCCATATGAGATGATGAAACAATAGACTTATCTTTCTTCCTACCCGAAAAGGAAAGATGTGCTTGAACATGTAAGAGCAGCAGTGGTTGCTCCGGAGCAATTAATTTAGGAGGAGAAGTGTCAATAAGTGCATTATCCAGATGACACAGAACATCAGCTTCACAAGCTAGTCGTGATGCATATGATAACAATCGTGCACCAACAAGAAAACCACTTCTTGACCAGGATGAAAGCATGTCCCTTAACTTCTCATTTCTAGAAAAGATATATCCACAAATGATCAAGGCTGTGGGAGACCCAAGTTCATCATCAGAGGAAGGATCATCGGGAAGGTATTCCAGAGGTTTAAAGAGTATGTAACCGCTTCTCCCTAAGCCCCTCTGAATTCTTGATGAAAGATGCTCTGGAGAAATTGCATTATTTAGTAATTCGTCGTTCGTGGTGGTATACCAGATGAGTATTTCTTCTAATGTTTGAAGAACCTCTGCATTAGACTTACCAAGCAAATCATCAAGCTTCCAAAACATACCATGTACATCATGATTTCTGCTAGTCCCTAACAGAACAGATTGACTAGAGGGATTGGGAACAGAAGATGTAATGTTTATGGTCGTAGATACATTGTTGGCCGCACTTACAGGTTGCTCTTCAGAAGCCATACTAATGTCTTTGACAGATATTGAGTTTGAGAAACTCGAGACTGGCGCGGGGTGGAGTTGTTCCAAAGTCTCACTTCTCATATCTATTAAGTATCTCTCTAGCCTTTTTCTCAGAATACGAGAAAGTGCTCCACAGGATGTCAAAGTATCAAAATTTTGAATAACTTCCTTATCAATAAGCACACTAAAGGATGACAACACTCCCCTAAATATTATTTCTTTGCGATCGGCATCATAGTTATCCACGAGCATAAACAAAAATTCAAGTAAACTATTTGTCATCTCAACATATTTGGGAATTGAGTAAACCATTAACAGCATGGCAGGTTCAATATTCATAATATCATCTTTCTTCTCATCGAAGAACAGCCAATCATAAAACAAAGCTAGCTTCGCATTTGCTTCCACGTAATTCTTTCTACAGGACTTAAGAAGCCAACCTATTACTGCCCATCTAGGAATAACTTTTGACTGGATATTATCCTTATGAATGTGGTGTGCACAACAAACAAATCGAATCATATCGCAAACTAGATTCTCTCTATCTGGAGTGTACAAAAACTTTCTAGCAAACCAAGTTTGATGCCGCTTCTGGCTCCCAAGATTCACATGTGAGAGCAAAAACTCCAACCATCTTTCCATCTCCGGGGTAAGAGGAAGCAAATAATACTCTCTTGAAGTCCTAGTGCCATATATCTGTGAAATATCCCAAAACTCAGCTGTCCTGAACATGCTAGGATTCAAAACCAGATCTTTCCATACATCACGGAACTCAGATACATGAACCAAATCTTGTAGCAATCTAAGAAGGTCCCTACCAATCTGAAAAGAAAGCCCAAATTCCTCTCTTAACATCTTGATGCAAAACTCAATCTCCAAATTCTTCAAAGCATCTAACTTTGGATCATTCCTTATCCTGCAATGATCCCCCAACAACCTTAAAAACCTATACACCGCATAAGATAAAACCAAAGGCTCCTCTTCGAGCAAGCAATCAAATTTACTTATAAACAAACTAACAACCTCATAACACAACCATAAATTACCACTACTAAAATCACCACCAACAATCTGCCTCAGCAAAGAAATCAGCAACTCCCTAAACCCAACACCAGAAACATCAATCATAACCTTAGTGACCCAAAGAACCTGAATTTTTGTAAAATCAAACAACTTTTCATACAGTTCATTAACAACATCGACAAGAAGACTCGAAAATAAAGCATACCCATCAGTGACAATGGCATGTAGGTACTTAATATGGGTTTTGGACAAATGGGGTTGAGTCAAAACCCCATAAAGGATGGCTTTATTCAGAAGGGTGTATTGTTCTGGGGTTGGGATGGAGAGAGGAAAAGGGGGCTTTAGTTTGGAACTGCATGAGTCAAAAGCCTGTCTTAGAGAAAGTTCTAAACTTTGCTCTGATTCATGAGGTAAAGTGTGAATAAGTCTTGAGGCAGCCATGTGATGTGAGCATGTAGTAGTAGTATGTTAATGGAGAAGAAGACTTGAAAGATGGATGCTTCGAAGCACCATTTTTTGTTGGGAAAGAAGGAGCGCCTCTGCTTCGGCCTTTGTGGAACCGGAACCAGCAATCACTCTTGAACCGAAAGTATAGCTCTAAAACCGAATCTGGTCGAACCGGGTCCTCGTATGACGTTAAACCGGTCTGTCCTGGAAAGTGTATTTTTTATTTTTTGTTATGCTACGTTCATTTAATAAATTTGGACAAAAAAAATAGTAGTTATAATTTTATTTTTCATATTATTATTGAGAATATTTTTTAAATAAAATTTACATTTTGTAAATAATAACAATTATACGCTAAAAAGAAAAATAAGAATTTTTTATTTATTGTTTATTATTTGGAATAAATATTATTTTACAAATTGATAGTCAAATGTAGATCATCGGTCTCTTAGGCCTAATCCTACTCATCACTTACCAGCATCAACCTATTGGACCTGATCCATCCTCACTCACTTTTGAGTCTTATAAGAATCCTAACACCTTCAGCTTAGAAGGATGACTTGTCGAATGTTATAGTTTGACTGGTCCCGAGTGCCACATATTTTCATATATATCTCTTCATAGCAAGATTATCTTTAGAATAAAATCCTATCGCTTTGTTTTAATGAATTCAGAAGGAAAAAAAAAAAAGATATTTCAAAACATAGTAAGTCCTTGCATCAAACCATTCTTAATTTCGTGGCAAACCATTTTATGAAACTCAATGAATTTTGATAATAGTGTACTTATTCTTAACTCGATGTTGTGGAATTGAAATTTTCTACTATTCCTATCATGTTCTAATGAAGCTTTACTTAAAACTCTTTCCATCGAGTTGTTTAATCCTCCTATCTTAGTCATATCATCATCCACCCTTAATATGAGTTTAATCCCATTGTTTCTCTTAGGCAGATGAAGATTTACCCTTAAATTTAACAAGGCTTCTCATGGGTCTACATCTTACTTCGGTACTTATGTAAGTAAATCATGTATATTAAATGCAGCATAAACACCACAACCTCTTGATATTTCTAAATGATAAGTACTATGATTGAATCTCTTCAAAATTTTGAATGGTTTGTCTGCTCTAGATGCTAATTTTCGTTACATTTGGCTTGAAAATCTCCTATTTCTCAAGTGTATCGACACCCTTAATTGAAAGCTTATATTTAGTGCTTTTGTTTTCTTGTCGATGTTGTTTATTAATAGTCTTCTTAAGCTGCTTGGTCACCTCCTAATATACCTTCTGAACCTCTCTAACTTAAACGATAATCATACTGGCTCATACCCATACACAACTTCAAATAGTTGTTTTCTTATCAAGCATCAACCTATTATGAGCAAATTTAATAACAAGTAAACAATCATCCCAATTTACAAGATTCTTGCCTATATAGTCGTCAAAATCACAAATGAAGTATATGATTCTACAAGTTTATAATTTTATACATTTTTTCTTGATTTAAATTGATACAAATTTATTTATATACCGACTTTAAATAGAATCATGAATTTAAGTGTGGGATTATACAAATTTGTGATTTAATCAATTTTATGCAATTTTATACGAGGTTTATTGTTCTTATGTATTCTAGTAGATAGTAAAATCATGAGTGTGATAACCATGCTTGCCCATAGTAGCCTCATGTGAAAATTCCAAATTTTGATTAACAACTTTGTTTGGTTGTTATTTTATAGATGCTATGGTGTAGTACATGCTAAACATTGACTTAGTTTCTAACCTCTACCAAAGCATCTTCAAAAGAACCATATACATCTTGGTTAGAAAACAATGCTCTGTGAAACTTATATAGCCTAATAAATTCCTACAAAAAGAAATTAGTAGAATAAAGTACAATACTATCTTCTAGCATGAAATAAAGTATATAATCCCGATGAATCAATCAACAATGATTACGACATAATATTTTCTCAAGATTTATTAAACATGATGTAGATTGATGGAGTAGAGGATTTGAAATATGATTCTCTATATCACACCCACCCATACCACCACCACCATCACCAAAATAATAGTGCACGAAAGGGAAAGGAACGAACTTTTTTTATAAGGAAATTGATAAAAGCATATTCGTCCTATCAAATAATAAAACCTAATAGAAATCCTATTATAAGCTCTAAGATAGTGCACTTATCGATTGTAGGATAAAATTACTACAAGTGTCGTCCTCTAGGATATAGATATCAAGCACTAGTATTACTGTTTTTCTACTATTTAACTTAATAATTGAGATGATATTATGACTATTACTTATCTAACTAATAACCCTAACAGTTAATTATATACCTTCTTAAGCTAATACAATCACAAAATAGTATCCCTTATCGTCATCCATCCTAAACCCTAATTTCTTATAATATATGATTAATAAATCGTTTATATCTTGAACTACAGGAATTCCTAAATTTATCAACTTCTCTTTCAAGATAATTAAATTCTAACCTCATGATTAATGGAAATGTTTTTTATCATTAATTACAATTGCATTATTATTCAAAATTTCTAACAAATATTCAATGTTTATGCTGAAAGTTCGCGTAGTCTATGTCTATATTTATATTCAAACTTCTCTATCCATATAGATTTGTTCTATTAAATGAAATCTCCTTTTATCTAAAAGAAAACAAATCAATTCTGGCTATAAATTGATCACAAGAACAATAAAGAATGCATGAATAGATTCGAGAACATAAACTTTTATTGACCAAACGGATTTAGTACATAGATATAGGGTTTCATAAGACTTAGGTTAAAAAAAAGCTACTCCTCCATGGATTTTATGATCATAACATGAAATCTAGAAGAATAAAAAGTTAACATGATGTAAAAGAATTCTCTTAAACAAGGTTTTTGTGATCTTCAATGATGCACTGATACTTCTCCTCTTGAAGCTCGTAATTTTCTATCTAGGGTTCATAGGAATAAAGATATGTTTCAAAAAAGACGAGTAATTGTCGTTATTTATAGAAAATAGCGAAATATTTTCTGTATATATATCCTACACAGCCATATAGGATGGTTGTGCAAGATGCAAATTGGTGAAATGATGAAAATTTAAGGTCTGCATGATCCCTAAGCGTAACCTGTGCGAGGTAGCCGTGTATAATGAAAATTACTTATGATCTCTTATGAGCTTCTACGCAAGCATGCTGCATAGCTCGTGTAATCTCATTGTGCACTTTGAAATTGTTTGCTAGTCACTTTTCACCGTCTATACAAGTATTCAGCATAAGTTATGTAAAATTGTCATTGTTTTGTAGATCTTCACTTTGTCTATTTCTTCATTAAAATTCCCATCAACTTATCCAAAAGTCTTCATATAATCAAAATCTTCCTTCATCCATGAAATTGACATTTTAACTAAACAAGTGTAATTTTCTTTAATAATTCACATAAAATCAATATAATATCATATCAAAACAATATGAATAATAAGAGCCTTTAGACACTTATTAGAAACGAACAATTGCTTATGTCACTAGCTCTTATAAAATCAGTAAAGTCGATCAATACCCATTAAATTCCCTTCCTTGGACCATGTTTCTCAATCTATTTTTGGTCAAACCAAATCCATGAAATGATGGGAAGTCATTGTTTCATCATATTTTGATCATTTTGGCATCATATTTTTACTATTTTCAAATAGATTTTACTGACAAGCTTACTAAACAAAAACGATATAGATAATTTATAAATGCAACTCAAATATATAGATGAGATACAAATAAAAATCCAACAATCTAAACAAGCTCTTGATTTATAGTGCAAAGTTTAAGTTTTTTAATATTTGCCCCTTGATACATTTGGTTTGTAAAATAGATTTTTGATAATTAAGAATTGTATCATGGTTCATTTGAAGTCTTATTGATGAATATCAAATTATACAGGCAAAGACCAAATAATAAATATTCTTTCGATACTTCAAAGGAATTAATTTCTCTTTTTTGCTACAATAACAACTCACATAATAAAATAAGGTTGTAATGAAATAAGACAGCAATGAATTACTATTGCAAAGGAATTAAATAAAATTACAATAAAGTTTGAATACTCATTACATTGTTCTTTTTATTATAATCGAATTACCATTATCTTGTTAACATGGATGTATTTGCATAATGAATACATCATGAATAAGAAATAAAATGAACAAAATAACTTTCATTTAATTAGATTGCAATAAATCATAAAAAAATGCATATGTCAAGGATTAATAATACTCTCCATAAAAGGAAAAAAAAAATGAAGAAGTTTTTTCAAAAAATCCAAAGCTTAGCCTCAAATCAAAATTCATATTAATTTATATATATATATATATATATATATATAAGATCTTTCTCTTCAAAAAGAACATTTATTTCCCGAAAATTTTTTGCTCGTTTACAAATTTTTGGTAGGGTTATTTCAAGAATAAAAAGAATAGAATCTCTATTGAACTATAATTTAGGGGTAAAATTAATGAATGAACATTCAATATTTTCCACATTGCTATCGCAAGGCTGAAAATGTAAGCGAACATTATAATAGTCATTTATAGAGAACACGGTTATAATTGAATAGCAATTACAATCAAGTGAACGCATTGTTAATGTCATGTTTGGTACGCAGGAATGAACCCGAAATGGAATCGCTATTCTGAATTCCATTCCATTTCCCATATTTGAATATACTTTCATAGATTGAATCACGATTCCGACTTTGAAGAATAATTCGATTTCACCTTCTCACGAGCGGAATCATGATTCCATTCTAACTTCATTGATTACATGCACTATAATCAAATACACGTTCTTACCAATCCATTTCATTCCATGAACACTTCAAAACACAATAATGAATTTATCATTTGAAAAAACACATTCCATTCCAATACATTCCACTTTATTTCATTCTAAACTATTCTCGTGTAATCCCCAAGCTTTTCCATATGTAAGTTTAGAAAATAGAATTAAAAATCAATGAAGTTTTAGTATAATTTTAAATGCATGTTTTGATGATTAAATTTAAGTGTATTGACATGTATGAAATTGGATAAATAAGACAGAGAATTCAAAATTTAAATTTAAATATTTTAAAAATTGTATATTAACTTAATTAATTTCAAAATTTTCATTAGCTAAGTCTTTAAAGATCTAATAGTTCAAGTAACTCATTTCAAGTTATATATCAATTATTTTACTTCTAGACTTCTTTAGAAAATTAGATTTTAAAAATTTAATCTCTAAATTATAAAACATTCCAATGTAAAGTTTCATCAGAAAATTTCATTTCAAATAAAATTCATAAGCTAAATTATTAAAAAAATTTAATGATTTCAAAATTAATAGTTTGCTGATGTCTTTTAATACAAATTTATGTCTAATTCACCATAATTAACATGCTCTCACACACATAATATATCTCTTGCATATGCCAAAAGTCAAACCAAACCTTACCTATTTTATAAGAGATTAGTATCAAAATTTTTAGCAAAACTCATCTTCTCCTCTTCTTGCAGCAGACGTGAAACGCACACACACATCTATACTCTCGTCTTCTTCTTTTTCTCTTTCAAAATTCATCAAAAACTCAAGCTAATCTAATCAATAAGTCAAGTTAGCTTAAGGTAAGTTATAGCTTCTCTTTTACTTTGTTGGTTTTTGTTTATTTGAGTAAAAGTAGTTTGTGTTTATGTTGGGTTTTGATGATTGGAAGGTTGTTGAGGAGTTTGATGTTGGAAAAGTGAAGTTGAGCAATGACATTAGTAGTACGAGTCTTAAATTTTTTATAGCCTAGGCTTTTGTTTGTGAATGAAGTTGATGGAGTGTGCAATAAATATGGAATTTAGGTTTTTGGTGTAAATGGTCACGTGAGGTAGCTAGAAGGGTATATGATCCATGTATGTGAGCAATGGAGTGTGATTGATGAAGTTAAAGGTCAAAACAAGTGTTTGAAAAGTGAAAATTTAAAGCAAATAAAGTAGTGAAAGAGCAGGGGAGTACGCTAATAAGGTACACGGGTTATGTAGAGAGACTCATGATTGATTAGAACGTGGAATGAAACATTCCAGTTGTACACTACCCCATCACGGGCCGTGTATATCCGCTCGTGACTCCACAGTAGCCAGATTCTATATACACTATTGATGTACACGAGTCGTGTATATCTACCGGTGATGGCCTCCCCTATTTCATAAATTGACCGTAACTTTTTTATCCGAACTCAAAAATTTAGGTGAGTAAATGGGATATGGAAAGTTTAAAAATAGCTCTATAACTTTTCTGTTTTAAGTTTTGAGAGACTCCAAAAGTATTAAGGCTTAAAATTTGATTATTTCATATAGTATCATGCTTAAATCAAGTTAAATACCTGTTTTACTAGTTAAGTGGAGATAATTAAGCTTAGTACTATATAATTTCTTAAAGTTTAATGAACTAAGATTATAATAATATAAGTTTAGAATATTCAAGTATTAATGAAAGTCCTGCATAGAAAAATGCTTAGTGAATTTTGTTTGTTATTATATATAATCTTTTTATCAAGATTTAGACTTTTTGGCTAATTACTACGACGATTAGCCACCATGCATGGGTGGGTAATCGAATCTTTTCACTTGGATTGTGCTTGTAAGTAGTATTTGAACATTGACTTAAATAGAATTAAATTGGCAAAATGTATGGGGATTGGGGACCTTACTTGTTATATGTTTATGAATGAGTGATAAACACTTACAATCAAAGTGACAACCTTTTTGGATGATAGTGGTTGTATGGTATAGATTTATGAGTGTCTTGAATTGAATTGATCACCATTTAACATGGATTAAAGCTTATTGGACTTAAACGTAAATCGACATGCATTTCATAACATCATAATTACATTAGCATGAGATTTCATGTCAAATATTAATATTTCGATTTTATGGTAATGCTTTGTAAGGCCCCGGATTTACCCTTGTATTTAAAATAGGCAAACCCAGTTCCCCAACCACATATAATCTGCAGTATTATATGTAAGGTTGTAATCCATGATCAATTTGGATAGTTATTTGCCTCAATGTTTTATAAGAATAACCTTTATTACTAATAGTATATAATACAACCATATATATACATACATACACACATACATTACAAACAAGGCTCGTAAACAAGCCATTTACAAAATACATCAAAAGATAACAAAAACCCTATTAACTAATACATAAGTGTTCAAAGCATATATGTACATATAACTATTCTATTACATAAGGGTTCCATCAACGTCAAGGTCGTCTCTACTTCTCCCAATCATCTAAAAACTCCTCAAAATCCGATCCAAATCCCATACTCGTATAGAATTCGTCATTCATATCTGAAAAAGATAAAATATGAGCCAGAGGCCCAGTACACAGTAACAAAAACAAATGCGTAATGGCTCACACGATCTTAACTATAATGCAATGTGACAACCATTCATTTATTAGATAGTCTTTAATTAGTCAAATATCACTGGAGTATTCAAACTCCGAACAATAAGGATATTTGGGGGTCCTGAGTAACGATCACGACGCTCAGGGGGTTGATATAAGCAGCTCGGATACTTATATCTCCTAAATGATATATCCATAAAAGAGAAAATAACTTCATCTAGGGTTAACAGCCGTTACACAACTTCACTTATCTTAGTCCATAACATCACTTAGTCCAACTATTCCCATAAACATTTGAACTAAATCATATTATTTTATTCTAAGCTTAAGCAAACGTTACACCTATACAATTTTCCCCATCAATTACCCGTCGTACCACTTAGGAAAGTCTTATCAAAAGACAAGGGTGGCCTAAGCGCCTAATCTACCGTGCCCCCAATCCGAGCAAGGTGCTACTCCCCGAACCGGATACCGATATGCCATCTAGGCCAGATACGGATTTAAATAGCGTAAGAGATATCAAATTCAAACAAAGGTTTAAGTTTTTCTATATTAAAATTTATTAAAGATATGGCTATCCTAAGCAAAGAACAAACACGTTACTGTATACCTGTACTAGCTCGAGAATCAATGGGAATAACCGAAAGGGGATCACTCACTGTAAAAAGAAATAATTACAAACTCACACTTAGTTCTAGTATAGATATTCATCAAATCTCAAGTATAATCATCCAAAGAAATTCAAATAAATCATTACAACATCATCACATAGCATTTAGATATCATATATTATCATACAATACTCAACAAATACTTAAACGATCATTTATCAAGCTTGGGAGAACTTTTAACAACCAATTATAAGTTTTAGACTTTGTTTGAAAAGTGTATCAGTTGAAAAGAACTAAAATTTAAGTATTGTTACTCTTAAAATTTGTGAAAACTTAAAACATAAAAGTTGTAGATCTCTTTTTAAGCTTTCCAACGCAATTTCAATCACCTCAATCGGAGGTCAGATGAAAAAGTTATGACTAATTTACAAAACAGCATTGCAACAGGGAAAAATATCTAAGAGCGAAACGCGCTAGCAAACGGGGCTTTTTGGGAGACTGTTTGCACTCAGGGAAAATGAAATTTTGATCCGAGACCGCAACACCCTTGCAAACGGGGCCGTTTGGGAGGCTGTTTGCTCTCAGGGAAAATGAAGTTTTGATCCGTGAGCGCAACACCCTTGCAAACGGGGCCGTTTGGGAGGCCGTTTGCACCAGCGTTCGACAGTTTACGAAATTTTTTTCAAACTTTAACACTTTTAACTTACTTTTCTCAACTCCTAACATGTCCTAAACCTTATACAAACTTCATACAACACTTCTTATACATTTAACAACATAAAACAAGAGTGATCTCCACTCCTCAACTTCAAACAAGTTCAAACACTACTCTACATAAATCAAACACTTCTTCATCAACTTTCACCAACCCTAGTACACTTCAAACAATTCTAATACTTATCATACTTCAACACTTCAATTCCAAACCACATGAGGGCCTTCTACAACATATCTACAACAACTCAAGCATTCTAAAGCTTTCCTAACAATTCTACAACATTCCAACAAGAATTTAGCATACCAACTACTTATATTACACCACATATGCATATTTCATGAATTAAGAGGGAAATAAAGCATCTCAAACATCAAATAAACTTACCTCAATATATCTATAAGGCTTGGGGAAGGATTTTTGGTGTGTTGAGCCCAAGAAAACTTATTTTGGGTCTTGAAAATTTTTGGCCTTCTTGAGTTACGAATTTTCTTTTTTTCCTTGCTCTGTTTTGGAGAGTCTAATGATGCAATTAAACTTTTGTGTTTATCTTAATATTGTTGACTTTTGAGGAGACAGATTTGGAGAAGGCTTGGGCCTTATATGGGCTTGGAGTTGGACTTAATTTGGGCTTAAGAGGGCTTTAAAAAAAAAATCTGCTAAGGGTAGGATCTAAATTAGGCCTAAAATAAGTTTAAATCCAACACATATAATTCATTACAATAACAATTAACACTAACATGATAATTTCTAACATGAATAAACTATCAACCTAGATATATTTACCATAGCATATTATCTAATCACATATGTTATAACACACCCAACATTACAAACACACTAATTCACTCAAACACATACACACATATAATTATCAAATTTAGCATGCATTAATATATATATTAAAATTATGCCTATTTCATGCTTGTTGAGTCCAGCGAATGTGGTTAAGGTCACCATAGGGTTATCAGCTTTATAGGAACTAGGTAGGCTTCAAACAAGGTCACCTGTGTTGGAGTTGGCTATAAAGTATTAATACTTTGTGAGAATTTGCAAGTTCTAAATAAAGTGGAGAGTATGTGTTATAACTATTTATAAATAATGTAAAGACCCAACATGCTCAATTCTCAAATTAAGCACACCAAGTCTCCAACCACGTATAACTCTTACGAATTATACGTAAGGTTGTCTTAAAAGAAGGTGTTTATGTTGAACATTGCTAAACCAATTTTAGGTTATGAAATCGTTTAGTTATATTTTCAAATAACTGGATTTAGCAACGGAAATAAATTTTATAAAACAATTTAGAAATAAAGACATTTCAAAACTTCCACTCTTCTCAAGTGGAGAATTATTAGATTAAATAAAGCTTTGCAAAAGTTAAATTACAAAACATGAGCTCTACTATGCCCTTTAAAGAATATAACAAGTTTAAATCATAAATCCAGCTCTCACTAATAGTAAACAAAAAGAAATAAAATAACTAACTACATCCACGCTCCTACTCACTTCACTTATCCACGAATTCTCTCCGAATCACCACAATGCCCAAAACCTGAGTCAAGCATCACCAATAGCAATAACATCATCATATCATCGTCCCATCATCATCATCAACAACAATAATACCTGTAAAAGAATAACAACAACAATAATGAGCCGGAGCCCAATACACAGTAATACAATCACACACGGAGTGGCACACGAGCTTAACTAAATGTAATGCATCAATCCACAAGTTATTATATTTTCATTAAAATAAACAAATCAACAATGGAGCACTCACACTCCGGAACAAGCCAATGGGAATCTGGGGATCCTGAGTAATGCTCACGATGCTCAGAGGGTTGATATAAGTAGCCCGAATACTTATATCTCCTAGATAACGTTACACTGAAAAGAAACAGTAATCTCATCCAGGGCTTATAGCCGTTACCCAACTTTACTTAGACTCAATCCATAACATGAATTTAGTTCACACGCTCCCATAAACGTTGAACTAAACTATGATGCTTCTTTCCAAGTTTAAGTAAATGTTACACTGTTACTATATTCCCTTCGATTACCCGCCGAGCTATGTCATTTCATCATGACAAGTGGCCTAAGCACCTATTATAATATTGTCATTGCATCATGACAACCCACCGAGCCAAATCATTGCATCATGATAGGTGGCCTAAGCGTTTATTCTAACATTGTCATTACATCATGACAAGTTGTCACTCTTCGGACCGGATTCAACGACTTAAAGCACAATCAAGACTCATCAATTATTAAACCGAGTTTAAGTCTTAACCAATTTAGAATGCCTATTCTAACGTTCAACACGCAAGTTACTGCGTACCTTATATAAGATCGCCTGTAAGAAAAACACGAACCCCAATGACGATGTCCACTACTTGACAGAAACTCAAATGAGTTTATTTCCTTTTGTAAAAGATTCACCAACTCCTTACAAAACAATTAAAAAAACCAATCAATTAAACTAGCTCAATCTAATCAATTACTATGTCATCTATACCAAATTTTATTAAGATCCTATTTGAGCAGACACTAATGTGGAACCCCACTATGGCTGCGATAAATCGCCCCGCCAAAGTATGGACGGTTCTCTTTTGTCTGTCAAAGTATTTCTTTTCACTTTGATTATGGTTTCTTATCCACAAAGCATCAACAAAACATTTATATTCAAAAACATATAAATCCAAAACAATTAAACATTCGAAACAACATATTCCTCATATTATTCAAAGATTATCCTAATTCATTCATTTAAGCTAATTAATAGCTATTAACCCATTTTAGCTTAACATTAGCCAAATTGATTAAAATTAGTCATTTGATTCATTTACTAAGTCAAGTTGATTAAACATAGACAATCTAATTCATTTTAGCTTAGTAAAGTTCATTAAGTCAAATTGGACTTAGATTAATTACTAATTCATTATATATCTAAGATCCAGTCACTTAATCCCAAGTTAGCTTAAACCTAGCCAAATTCATCAAAGTTAAACAATCTAATCTATTTTAGTTCATTCAAGTTCATTTAGTCAAGTTGAACCTAGGTTTGTTAACTAAGTTCATTTTATAACTAACTCACTTAGCACATCAAATATCACTCATCTATCTCATTTTAGTTCAAAAAGATCTATTTCCTAAGCAAAAACACATAAAACAAACAAAAACAACTTTTTAACTTTGTTTTGGAAAGTGTTGCAGCTGGAAAGAATCAAAATTTAGGCATCAATATTTTTTAATTTGTAAAAACTCAAAACATAAAAATTATAGATCTCTTTTTAAGCTTCCTAACACAACTTGAATCACCTCAATCGGAGGTCGTATGAAAAAGTTATGACTAATTTACAAAATAGTGTCGTATCAAGGAAGAAATCCGAGAGCGTAACGCCCTTGCAAACAGGGCCATTTAGGAGACCGTTTGCACTCAAGGAAAATGAAATTTTTTATCCGAGAGTGCAACACCCTTGCAAACGGGGCCGTTTCCGAGGCCGTTTGCTCCAAACACCCCCCCAAATGGGGCCATTTGCACCAGCGTTTGTCAGTTTTACGAAATTCCTTGTTTCAAACACGAATTTTACTAAATTTTTACACTCCAAACCTTCTCCAAAACACTTTACAACCATTATACTACACCCTACATCCATTCTAACATCCTCAAACATGCATAAATTTCACATTCACCACATCAAACATCTCAAACCTCATCAACCTCCATAACCACTATTCATCATCTTCTTCCTCCTTCAAAACCCAACTTCCATCAACCATGAAAGCAACAAATACATATATAAACAACAATCCCAACTCATTTCAACATCAATTCATCAATTAAACAAGTAAACAACAAGTAAAACAAATATAACTTGAAATAGAAAACTTCGCTTTAGAGAAGAAAAGAACTTGAAGCTTCATCCTCTAGCTCAGTTTTCTCTATCTAGTTCATCTCCTAATCTTGTTTCATCCTCTAGTTGGCTTTGATCTTGAGATTTGTTGAAGATTTGAAGAGAAAGAAAGAAAAATGAAGAAGAAAGGGAAAGGGAAATGAAAGCTTCGGTTGGGAAAAAAAATAGAAGGAAGGAAAAGTGAAAGGAAGAGAGAGAAAGCATGTGAGGAAAATAAATAAAAAGGGAAGTTTAAAGCTTAAAATTAGGATATTTTAAAATAAATGTATCGAATTTAGAACTTTCAAATCAATATCTTTAGTTCTAATAATATTTAGGAGATGATTTCAAAACCAATAGGTTAGAAATTAAGAACTCAAAGTAACAACTTAATTTAGAAATTTATTTTGGATAAAAGATATTTAATTTGAGCTCGGGTTTAAGAACTGATATTTTTATTCAAGCAAATGAACTCAAATTTTACTGAGATTTAGGAATTAGTATTTAGGCTAAGAATCAAGGATTTAGGAATTCTCTAAACACTTTGATGACATGTTTAGGGAATTTGAAACTCAAATCTCAAACCAACTTAATTATTAGCTAATTAAATTATATCAACTTGTCTATTTAAATCCTATAATTCATTTGATTTATTTAATCTATCTAAACTCAATTTCTAATCTTGGTGAAGATTTGGGGTATTTCAAATAATAAATGATTTGAAAGAGTTCTCCTTATTTAGCTGTGGAATACTCGTGAGCATGAATTACTCAACTTATCCTTTAACCCCCAGGGAGGGCATAAATATTCATAGGTTTGGAATCTTGTTATTTAAACAATGTTTGCTATGTATGTTTAATTAATGCACTACTGATAAACCCAATTTATTCCTATTTTATGAATGCCAAATTGGACTTTTATTGATCATTTTATTGATAAATATTATGAATTTGGCACTTAAAAATATTAATTTATGCTTTCAGGCCTTTAAAGGAGTTATAAAAAGAAAGCAAAAACAGGTAAAAAATGCAAAGTTTGGACCAAAAAGTGGTTATCACAACAAAGACAAGCCATGTCTATCAACCATGTCAAGGAAAAAGAACAATCGAGGTCTAAATCTCAGGTTTTGGAAGGACAAGTTCAATGACATGACTTGTCACAAACCATATCAAACTGGAAATTTCACTTTGCAAAGACACGACTATGACATGACCTGTCGCTAGGCATTGTCGTTTTGAAGATTGAAAATAACCTGTTACATGACTTCGGGATAAGCCATATCCCAAGTCGTGTCAATGAAGAAAGAAAAACCACAACAAAGGACACGATTCTGGGACAAATCATGTTCCAGTCGTGTCAATTTCCACGTTAAAGAAATTTGCCAGACATGCTCAAGTGACACGACTTGTCCCCAAACACGTCAATTTGACAGTGCATTACTGATAAACCAAAATTATTCCTATTTTATGAATGCCAAAATGAACTTTTATTGATCAATTTTTCTTACGAATTTGGCACTTCAAAATATTAATTTATGCTTTCAGGTCTTTAAAGGAGATATTTTTCAAAGAAAGCAAAAACGGGTCAAAAATATAAAGTTTGGATTAAGAAGAACTCAACATTACAAGAACAAGCCATGTCTTTCAACCATTACAAGAAATAAGCAAAATTAAGGGCTAAATATCAAGCTTTTGGAAGACATTTAAGTGACACGACCTGTCCCTAAACCTGTTGATTTGATAGTCCGTTACTTTTTGAGAAACGGCTTTTTTATTGAATAGTAACCCCTTATTTATTAAAAAAACGTCTATTGGACATTAAAGGGGTGTTACTTTGAAAAGCCAAAAGACCCGTAACCCCCGTAACCTCCGTAACTTCCCATTTCCTCCATAATGAATATTCAATTCCATTTATGTGTTATTTTGAAAAGTCAAAAGACTCGTAACTCCCGTAACTTCCCATTTCCTCAATCAATAAGCATTCAATTCCATTTATGCAAAGATCATTATAAATTGAAGATAAAGGAAGAATCAACAACAAGAAGAAAAGCAAGGAAGAGAGAGAGAGTCAGATATCATTTTCTAACCCTAAGTTCGTCTTTTGGAGAGCTTTTCAAGGAGATTTGACGGCACAACCATCCGGAATCACAACAATTGTTTCAAAAAGGAGTTTTTGTCATTATGTTTTATTTAAACTCTTCTAGATCTATTATTCTTGTTGTTTATCATATGGAATAGTAGATTTGTTTGCCCTAGGTTTTGTGAAACCCTAACTCATGTTCTGAATTGTTATCAATTGATGAAAAGTTTTGATCTTGAATTCATTTATGTGATTTAATTGTCTTGTGATAATTTTCTGGCCAGGATTATTGCTTGTTTGATTCTTATTAGTTGGAAAGATATTTCAACTAATAAGATAGATCTTATATGAATGATAAATTTGCATGTTTCACCTAGACATAGGGAGACTTCGAATTTCTGCTATAAAGATTGAATCTTTATTTAGGGATTGTGAGTTTTATGCAATTTTACATTAGCGTGAGTGAAGGAAGAGATTCCCATTTTCTCATGTAAAATTAGGAATCAATTGACTTGAAGAAAGTAATTGGTTTAATTTAGAAACCCTGCAGTTCAAGATTTGATTTTTCATTAGTTAATTTTATCATAATTATTAAGGGTTAGGGTGGATCAAAACTAGGGGCATTGTTGTGAATTGAATTAAATTAAGGAAAGCTTTCATATTCTATAATTAGGGTTTGTGAATTGAATTTAATACAATCTTTTGATAATTCAAGCTAGATAATAGGAAAAGAGTGAGTAGAAGTACTCATCAACGTTCCCTAGGAATATGACCTAGATCATTTCTCTATGCTACATCTGATGGGTGCACTTGCCCTGTAAGACCATAGTTGAAAAAAAAAACGATTTAGAAAATTTATAAATTTAAAACTTGGTCTTTTGAATCTATCAATTACTTTTTGAAAAACGGCTTGTTTATTGAATAGTAACCCCCTATTTATTAGAGTAACATCTATTGGGCATTAAAGGGGTGATATTTTGGAAAGCCAAGAGACTTGTAACTTCCCATTTCCTCCATAACGAGCATTCAATTCCATTTATGTAAGAATCATTATAAATTGAAGATGGAGGAAGAATCGAACAAGAAGCAAGAGAGCAAGTACATAGATTATGCACAAGTTCTTCAGGTGTTTAAAAACAAGTCAAGACTATCTTGGATTGAAGATCCCCAATTTTGAGCTTCATTTTCTCGGGTGATATCATGAATTATAGTTTGTTTTTAGAATTTCATGTATTCTCATTAATTACTGCAGAAGAGTAAATTTTCACATATGGGTTTTGTTGAACTCTAATTTTATCTTGTGATGAGGATTTGAGCTTAATAAAAGATTGATATTCTTTTGTTCAATTGCATGTTCCTTAACTGTTTATTAAGTTTGTATATTTGGAATGCAATTCTATGTTTGATCTTCATTTAAGCTAATTGAAAGATTGCTTTTATGAATTGGTCTATGCAATTGATAAGATTTGTTTGTAATTCTAGACATAGAATAGCAAGAATCTTCTGTAACTAGTGAATTTCCAATGAGTTCATGTTCCTAAAGTAAGCTTAAGTTGCTATTGATTGAGGAGAAATCCTAATTGATCAACTTAGGTTTAGAAAACTTTGATAGATTCGAAAGAATCATCACTTTGCTTGAGAAACTCGACAGCTTAAGAACTAAATCAAAACTGTAATTTTCAAGGATTCACAAGTTAAATTAGATGAAGACAAAACCTAGATTGTCTGGTTCCAATTGAATCTTGCCGGTCGATTAGTGCTAGTGTATTTGTTTCTCCTAGTAAATTAATATACTTAACAGTATATTAGTAATAGAAAATCATCAAAATTGTCAATTATACAGTAGAATAAGAGTAATTACTAGTAGTTGCTTATTCCTTGTGGACGACCCCAATTTTAGTGCTATATTACATTTCCGATAGGTACATTGCCTATTGCCTTTATAATGAATTAAAAACGGGCCATTATAAATTTTAAAACTACGCTTGAAGGCAAGATCATTATCAACTGCATATGATTGTTAACCAACCATAGTTTGTTATGATTGACTGTGTTAAGATTTTGTTACTTACTGAGCTTTTTAGTGCTCACGATCCTGTAGGCTATTGTTTTACATGAATGTAACAAGAAGACTAAGACCAAAACCCGGTATGGAAGTTAAGATAAAAAATGGACTCATTGTATCCATATTTGGAAGGAAGACGATGTTGTAATAATGACTTGGTGATGATGTTTGTGATAGCCTGAGTTATGTTTTGTTTTTCTTATAAGTTGGTTGTATAAGTGTTCTGATGAAGCTCTCGAAGACCATGGATATAATAGTTAAGTCATGATCTAGGTTTGTATATTATATTTATCTGTGGTTTATACATATGCAATATCTATCTTATTCTAAACAACCTTCGATTCTGTTTTATATGTCCACTCCATACGGGGTATGTTAGTCGTACAATCCTTAAGTAACCTTCTAAAGGTATCAGTTGGTTACATGGTGTACTATTACAACTATGGTACCTAGTAAGGGCGTGACATCCTGTGTACAACTGTAAGTAGGTTGTGCTTGTAAACTAGAATGCTTACATGGATGCTTATTAATAGACCAGGATGCTAATGACCACATGACAATGCTCTGAAGATGATGTGACAAAATGACATTGATTTTCTTATATATATACTTAAGTTAAAGGATGTTAGAGGTTATAGTATAACCCTTAACAAGCTTCAAGCAAGTTGTGCTTGCAAACCGGAACACTTGCATGGATACTTCCCGATAGACTAGGATGCTAATGATTGCATGACGATGCTCTAGAGATGATGTAGCAAATGATATTGATTTTCTTATATATTACATAATATATATACATATATATTGTCTAAAGCCATTAGTCACTCTAAGTTCAAGGATGACAAAGGTTATAATGTATGAACGACTTAGACTACAAATAATAGTTGGCAGTTGTCACATTAGAATAGGTTCCATGCACTTGTCTTACTTTTCTTGTTCATATATAGAGCTGGGAAACGAGCTATGGTATGCAAATCAAATTATAAAAATGGAAAAAAAAGAAAAGAAAAAAGGGAGTTTAAGAACCAGCGAAATTCTAAAAGAAAATACATATTAGTGATGGTTTATGACATGATATAAAGAGCAATGAATTAATATATACATGACATGATTATAAATTTCTTTTAAGTATATATTTATTAGTATAAACATAATACAATATTCAATAAATTGTTTTAAAATCTTGTATATATAAGTAATAAAAATAGCAATTATATAAATTATGTTGATACATATATAACCTCTTAACATTTCAATGTTTCAACTTCTACACTATCTAACATAAAAAATAAAAATAAATAAATTCACTTTGTCCTGCTTTTGACCATTTAGCTCATGGGCCGATTAGAGCCATGAATGTTTTGTCCCATTTAATCTACGGGCTAACCCAACCTGACCAGTTTGGCTCGTATGCCAACTCTATTCATGTGCATACATTTATGCGATCATATGCTAGTAACTAATTCACTTTTTTACAGGAATTTTCATTTCTTTTCCTTCTAATGTGAAGGCAATTTATTTACTAAGTTCATGGCCTAAACTTTGATGCTAGAATTGCGATAGATTTAAAAATATGTTGTTATAATTTGTAGCGTACAAAATTATTTTGAAATTGAGGAGTCATAATAAATTGAAAAAAAAAATTGAGAAATCGCAAAAACACACCAAAAACTTTAAGGTTGTGCTGATTGACCCTCTATACTTTAAAGTGAGTTTTTTCACCTCTCGATCCATAAACAATTAGCACTATTATGTCATCTTTTTATACATTCCTGTCATTTTTTCCATACAAATTCATACAAAATATTATATAAAAATTACACCTAAAAGGTACAAATGTTCTGCTTTTGACAAAAAATACAAAATGTCATAAACTAGCTAATTGTTTGTAGATTATAGGGTCAAAAAACCCACTTTCAAAATATGGAGGGTCAATCCGCACTGTCCCTAAAATTTATGGAGTGTTTTCACAATTAACCCTAACAAATATTACACTGGCCATTAGATATCGGATACATTTGGTCAAAGCTATTATGTTTATCAACATGATCTAACATTTAAAAAACAATTTACATGGAGCAAGATTATTTCAAATGCTTTAGCTTTATTGAGTTATGTTATTTGAAATGACATAACTATCTACTAAAATGCAAGATCAAGGCATCAATTTGCAAAATCCTAAATGGAAGACCTTTCAATACTAGTTTACCATTTATTAACCTGCAACTAGTATAAATAGGACTAAATAGAATGCAATATAAAAGCAACCTTCTTTTTATAAAAAGAAAGAAAGAAAGAAAGCCTCACCTAAGTCTTATTGTTTATCAACAAATAAGTCCCAAAGCTTGATATGTTGTCATGATTGCTAGCAGTTCCTCTATGTGGAGAAATAATTGCAAGGGTATTCTACTTTTCTTTTCTTTTTTCTTTGAAGAAAAATAATTTATTTAATATGTTTTGTCATCCAACTTGGTTCAATAGCAACGCATTTGACATTTTACACTGTAAATTACGTGAGATTGATAAAATTATAATAAATTAGCAGTCATAAGCACGAAAAGCAACCATGGAAACTTAAATCTAGAGGTTATTGCAATGCACTGCCCTCTAAATAGTCATCCATACTCGAAATAACATTGTTTATTATAATCCTTGTGATTATAGCTGTTGGGTTGCAATTTTCCATGACATCTTTGCATGTTTGCATCCAAAAATCACATAAATAGTACAAATCAGGGGGATGATGATGAAAATGTAGGAGAAACAAACATTTACTATTTGCATGGCAAAAGAGATTAAAAAAAATGAGTTTTGTTATTAATTTTTTGAATCGAATAATATGTGGTGTATAGGGGTAATCTCCTTTAGTATATAAGTAGTTGCAAATATGTATAAGAGTAGGGTAACATTCACCATAGTTTTGTTGATTTTTTTTTCTTCTATTTTTTCCTTGTTCTAAGGGTTCACTCTTATTAACTTATTATGGTCATTAGATTGAATTTGTTCAATGAAATTCCATAATTACCTAAATTCTTATTCTCACAATGTACACGACTATCATCGCCATCATTTTTTAGGGTTATCACTTGGTATCCTAGTATGACTATTAATTATAGCATCATTATTTGTTTAAGGTACAGGTTAACCCATGTAATTATTCATATTCAATCATTATTGAGTTTTTCTGGTTTTTTTTTTTTTTTGAGTATAGATTGATTGAAGGTTTAATTAATATAGTTTTTAGGTTCATATAATGTCTTTAATCTAACAACTTGAATTCCCTTTACACTGGAAAAAAAAACAGTAATGGTTTTTCGCTCTTAGTCGTGGATATTCACATTATAAAATTAGGGGATTGATTTTTTTTTTTTTTTTTTGTGAATCAAATAAATCTTACCAAACAAAAAGAGCAATGCATACTTGAGGTGTAGAATACTTGACCAAAAGCAAGTTGATAATGGAGAAGGTGCATTGGATGATGATGAAGATGATGGATTTTGAAAGCTTTCAAGGCTTGTATTTTTGTGTTCTTTTGGTATTTTCTTGGTACTTTGCAATTAGCAAGACTTCAGTTTCTTGTTGGAGCAATATTGCCTGGCTATCTCTAGTTTTAGTTAAGAGAAAATGACTTTCAAATAGCTGCATAAAGGTCTTCTTCAAACAGTAATTGTTGACATTTGCAATATTCCTGAAGATCGAGAAATTTATATATACAATAGTGCAACTGATCAATCATCTCTAATGGCCACAAAAGAAAAAAAAAAAAAAACACCAACCATCTGTACATTAACCCACGAGAAGGTATCAAGCATTAACGCTGGTCATTTAGATATAAAACCATTTTTTACAATGATTTTTATATCTTATGCCTCTTTAAAATTAGATAAAATATTTAGAAAATTTTCATAAATTTAAAGTTTGAAATCCAATAAATAATGTATGAGAAAAAATTGTATGAATACTAATCTATCCAAATAAAAATAACACAAATGTAAACTATATAAAATTAATTACCAAAATAACAACGCAAAGTCTTATATGGTAAAATGATTTTAATATTTGCACATGAGTCCTACGTGCAAGTTGCGGCTTATATGTTTGTATTTAGATCCACTATGGGGCTCGGCCTTAGCAGACAACAGATTTCATACATGTTAGGACTAGTAAAAGGTGAAGATGGGTACAAATTTTAACTAGTTCAAGAAGATAATTTGGCCGTTGGGAATACAAAGGAAGGAAAAAAAAAAAAAGACCAGCTAGAAAAGCAACAAAAAAAAGTACGGTAAAGGGTGGAAAAAATCAAACTAGTGTTGATGTCTGAACAGCTGGTGAGGCATGTGGTTAATTTAAGACTCAAGATGCATTACGCTTTTTAGATGTGATTTTGAGTTGCAAAACTTTTGTTGAATTGCATTTCGTATAAGCAATTTTTTAAGAAAAATTAAAATCACACCTCTCATATGTGATTTTGTATTGGTATTTTAGTAATTATCTTTGTGTAATTTGTATTTGTATAATTTTTTTCTAAGTCAATAGTCATGTGTTTTACTCGATACATAAAGGATTTTTTAAATCGACATACAGCAATTCCATTATTCCAAGGAGACCTCAAAATATATATGCATATCTTTATTATTATTTTTTTGAACATGACTATGAGTTTACACAAAAATTGGATTTTATACATAAATGTAATGGACAAAGCATAAGAATGGCTACTTATTGCTTATTTGTTAGATTTCTATTAAAAATTGTTCTGTCCATCTTTAGCAAAGACATTATCTCACATAAATTTCAAATGCTTAAATACTAATTTGTCATGTCTTGATCATTGAACATCCAGCACAAAAAATTGATAGGTGCAAGCCTTATCTATCTTTTACCCTTATTGATTTTGATTCATCAGCCTTATTTAGAGAAGCATGATATGATTAAGCTCAATTGTGATTAGTCAAGAAAAGGGCAAAAAAAAAGAATATAAGCTTGAATTTGATAATACATAAAAAAATTAACGTAAATATCAATGGGTAAATTGCGCCGTAATACATCAATATTTACGATAAGCTCATTTGTAATATCAACATTTCAACTTTCGAAAATTAATTAAAAATATTAACATTTAGTTTTTTTTAATTAATTTTTTCCTTAACGGACACCTTGTTTAACTGATTTTACAAAACACTGATGTCTATTTTTAATAATTTGAAATATTGATATCTTAAATAAATTTATCATATAGTTGATCATTATTGTACAATTTAGTCAAATATTAAGGGATTCAAAAGATACGAAGATGGTTGTCAAATTCAAGATTTTACCTAGAATCACTAAGAGGTTGGTAAAATCGGAATGTAGAATCACAAGATTCCATAACTAATGTAAATTTGCTCGCAAAAGCAGTACATTCACTTGCCACACTAGTAAAATTTTAAATAAATGATGAAAATAATTACTTTGACATTAATTTTAGTTACATACAACAAAAATTTAAGTTTTATCAATTTTAATTCACATGCTTTCATTGATATGTTTATTGCAATCTTGTAATAACAATAATTATTTTACATTTGCCAATGATTCATAATCTATAATTATTAAGATATATTGCAAATCATTCAAATTATCACATGTCAATAGTTGGTTTTGTGCAGTAATAAATATTTTCATATTCATTAAATATTTGTGCAAAAAATCCTTAAATTTATGACAAATAAATTACATACAGGAAATTAAAAAAACTGGGCAATAGCAATACAACGCTTTATTCAAATTTCATTCCCATCATTCAAAATATATTAGATTATATAACCTAGAAGGAAATAATCCTCATAAAAAAACAAGGGGAAAAAACTTAAAGTTATGTTAGGTTGAGATAAATATCAAGAAACCACAAAAAAGTTCATAAATTTAAACATATTAAATTATGTGCTTTTTAAAAGTCTAAATATAACAAAAAAAAAAGTGTAAAATTACTACACTATACTTCAACTACCAATTCCACCACCAATTTTACCGATTCTACTATGTAAAATTACGAGTCTACCCGATTTTGTTCTAAAAGGATATCGTATGTGAGCTATATCGAAATCGTGTTGTCAACTTGTTATAGAAAGTATAAGAGTTGACAACCTTGGACACAAGTATATTTTAAAACATATCTATTGGTTAATTAAAGCATGTTCATTAGCTTTCTTATGTATTAAACTTGGAAAAGCTAAATTTTATATACAAGAGTTATGGAAAACTAAAAGTTTAAGCATTAGGAATTAAAAGTGTAAAGTTTATATAAAAGAACTTGTTGATTGCCCTGTTATGCTTTACTAATATTTATGAGACCCACTTTATTAAAGATAATTATTTCACACAGTAGTTGGAAAGCTTATAAACTAATTTATCATATCTAATCTTCAATATTAAATAGTGAAAAATATGAAGCATATATCTTAGACTATGTCTATTCTTATTGATTTTAGTCATTCAACTTTTGTAGTAGTGGGCATAATAGACCATTGTGCCAAATAACCAAGGTTAATTATTTTGTTATTATGAACTTGGGCAAAATTTCCACCAGTGTATCTTGTATATCATCCATTTTTAATCATTATATGAATGTACTAACTTTAATGAGCCAATTACCTAACAAATACAATTAATCCTTATGTTGTAGTTCAATACCGATTATCTTCGAAAATTTTAACTCGTCACTTATTTTAAGCCTATATATTGCATCTGGCTACTAATATATACATGTTATTTTGTTTTTTGATGGTCGTAATAATACGGCTACTAAAGATCAGTATAAATTGAAGAATCGAACTCGGTACCTCAAAGTTGAGAACCGACACTGGATGGTACTAAACTACATGACCATTGGATATATGTTATCTTATTTAGTTGATATTTTTTCCAAACCATATAATATGATTATTTTACAAACAATCAAGATAGACCAAGATTCACAACAAGCTTACAAAAAAATGGATTTAATATATAGGTGTTATGAAATTAAAGGATTAGATATTTGTTTAGCGAGAGCTTCTATGGTTACGTCGACAGGATCGTATCGTCCTACCATTAATCTAACCGTTAAAATTCATATAGTAAATGGAATATTAACTATTTCGGTGATTCGATCACAGTTGGACATGGTATAAGCTGTTGGATTGTAACGGGATTGGTCCCATAAAAAATAACGACAGAACCATAAATATTCATTCTTTAGCACTTATCACTTCTTAGTGTTAAAATTTTGTTGAATAAGCCCTATAGTAGCAAAAATGGAGCCACATTTGCCTTCATTTGCGCATGGTGATCCAACTAGGAAAGTTAGATTTAGATAAAAAGAAATTGTATGAGAGGATGATGGAGAAAAGATCTTGGAAAAAACATTGGATTCGGTGGAAGTAAATGAGGACAATAGTAGTGGGGATACTATGGTTAATGTTTGCCCTACGTACATGCAAAGCCTTTTAGGAAAGGAGAAGAATTAAGAGAATATGAAGATTCAATAATCAGATTTTCACGTGACAATTGATGAACAAGGACCTCACAATTATCCTCTTGGCTTCATTAGGTTATTGAAAAACCATGGACACAGGTAGTACTTGTTGAACTATTAAGGAGATCTCTTAGGTATTGAATGCTATGTGATATCATGCAGGAGTTATGGAAAACCTTTTGGTCATTATAAGGTAGTAGAGGTGGATAATCAATTTTTTCTAGTGCAATTATCAAATGATACGGATGTGCCACGAGGGCTTTGCTTAATAGCCATTGAGAGATTATGGGGCATTGTATTTCAATTCAACAATAGAGTCCTTCGTTTAGAGCTTCTACTGCCTCGATCTCAAATGTGGTCATTTGGGATCGTTTCCCAAACATGTCGGTGCAATATTATCATGAAGTGGTTTTGACAAAGATCTGGAATTTAATTGGTAAGACATTAAGGGTTAATTATAATACTTCTTTAGCCCAAAAGGGGTCGATTTGCAAGGGTTATAGTCCGATTGTATTTGTCGAACCATTGACTCCAAATTTTCAACTTAATGGTTTTTTGGCATAGGGTTAAATATGAAGGCATTCCTCGTATTTACTTCAATTGTGGATGCGTGGGGTCACAATTCTGTCGCTTGTCTAAAATGAGTTGGAGAAACTTCAGTGGAGCATGAAGCTCCTATGGAAAACCGAACCAATTGGAGAGAACAAACGACAAACATTTCCACCGATAAAAAAGACTCCATTTTTGGGCCCCATATGTTAACTCCTAGACGAAACAAAAGGGTATCAAAAAAGGAAAATAATAGTGTTGCAAATCTAGCTAAATTTAGTAACTCCGAGATTGAAGGATCCCATTTTGGAATCCTTAATAGTATAGAGAGTGAATGTGATATGGAAATCACAAACAATCCTCTCTTTTTTTTTAATGCTCAAAGAATTACTCATAATAAGGAAAAATCTTCATTGAGTTCTCTCGTCAATCAAGCAAGAATTTGAAGGGGAAATGATAAGTGTCTAAAGACCCTTATTGTTCACATTGTTTTGATAGTATATTATATTGATTGTATGTGAATTATTAAAGAAAAAGTATACATATTTTGGTTAAAATTTTAATTTCAAGGGTAAACAAAGGCTTTGAGCTTAATGAAGACAGTTGGATGGGTTAAGCAAGATTCTGTTGAAGAAATATCAATTTGGAAGATTTACAACATGCATGATTTTTCTATATAACTTATGTAGAACACTGGTATTGTAGATAAAAAGTGACTGGTAAACATTTTTAAAGTACACAAAGAGATACACAAGCCGTGCAAGATGCTCGTGTAGATGATTATAAATGGACATAAGTGTTTTCAGTGACAACCGGTAGCCTAACTCCCAAAGCTAGCAACGTAAATTTCAAAGCTACCGGCGTACAAGGCGGCTTTCTCTTCTCCAGTCAAAGAATTCACCAGTTTTTATCCTACTCGACCTCCAACATAGGTTGTATTAGACAGCCGTGTAGAAAAAAAATCATCTTATTCTATAAAATAGCGGCCTTAACTCTTATTCTTCACATCATATCCGAATCCTTCTTCCTTTTTACAAACCCTAGAGAGAAAAAAACAGATACTTAAGAGTGGAGAAACGTAATAGCTTATTGGAGATCACAATACTTCATCTTTAAGAGTTGTAATCATAACTCTTTATTATTTTTCCTCATTCTATCGTTGTATTTCTCATTCAACGGAAAAATATATCTTTTCCACCCTAGATCTTGAGAAACCTTAACCCTAATATAGAGATTATATTGCTTTATTAATTGAAATTTGTGTTTCTTGAATCTATTCATGTGCTTTGATTGTTATTTGAATTAATATGTGCACACTATTACATTCATTGCATGATTATTGTTAATTTTGTCGACGGATTGATTGATAAGATATATCTAGTGCATAAAGATTGAATATTTTTGTGGAATCACGAACTCTAATGTAATTTTATATGCATCTAATGACAAAAACATTTCCATTAGACATACAGGGTTAGAATTCAATTATTTTGAAAGAGAAATTGATGAAATTAGGGATTCCTGCAGTTCAAGAACTTAAAAAACCATTAATGAATATTTTGTAAGGAATTAGAAATAGGGTTAGTGGTTAATCAAGATTTTGACACTAATTTTTGTTAGGGTAAATTAATTAGTTGCTTAGATATATTAAGATCACTCGAATTAGATAAGCTAAATAGTAGATATAAGGTGAGTATTAGTAGTTATAGGTCATGGTGGAACAACCTTTATACTTACATCGGTGCTATAATCGATATGTACACTTGCCTAGGATTAGTCGCATATAAGAATAGGGTTTTAATTTAATTTGATTGACTGCGATTGAAAAATCTACATCAAATTTTTGTCACTATTACCGTGGACGTAGTAATATTAGGAACGCTTGAAGTCTACTAATTGAGCTTAATTTTGTATATGTATATGTACATATATTTTGGGGGTTATTCACTTTAATGAATGTGTTCTTGATTTTTCTTGATTGTAAGAGCTATGAATTGCATATGATTTATGTGTTTGTGTTGTGGAGGTGATCATGAGTACTATGAATGTTCTAATTCATATTATTATCCCTCTAACTCATTTTATACAAATGCATTCTCTCCTATGGCTCCTTATAAAGAGTTTGCAAATACAGACCCTATGACTCTTAATGATATGATTCGCAAGGAGTGTGGTGGTAGATATTGGACTTTTGAATGTCAAAGCAAGAGACCTATCTCACATTTTTCTCAACACATGCATTATGACCATACTCAAGCCTCATTGACCACATCATTTTCCTCCTTGACCCATGCTAAAAAAGATCCTTAGGAAAAATCTATTTTGGAAACAATCATTGATTCAATATGTGATAACTTAGATTTGTTTGTTAGGATGATGCAAGCACTTTTTGAAGAGGACTCATGGCAATCCTATGCTCCTCTTCTTTACAAACTCATAAGCTTAGAAGAATTGGCCACTCTTCTAGGACCATCTCAAGAGTGGGTATCTAAGTTAATTGAATCTTTAGAAGTTCTTTGGAGACATGAGAGAGTAAAAATGAGATAATTGTAAGTCCTTTTCATGCATCAGGAGAAAATGATCCATATATATAAATTGAGGGGTCAACACAGGTGAAGGAAGATTTGGTAGAGAAGGAAAATGAATTTGTAAAACATAGGGTGGATCTAGATAGTCATGAAGATGGGGTAGAGTCTATTGAGGAAAAGGATGATTGTAAGGAAACTAATGTATTATAGCTTAATTCTTTTCCAAATGCTCCAATCCTTGAGGACACAAATCTAGGGGACATTTCTCAAGTTACCCTAGAAGAAGAGATATTTGGAGAGAATGAACATGTGACAGAAACCGAAGATATCAGTTTCTCTCCATTTATTGAGTTAACTTTATAATTATGGAAGTGGGACACATTTCCATGGGATCTAGATGGAAAGGTTAACACCAAAAGTCAAGCTGAGGACTTTAAATAAAGCACTTCATGGAAGGCAGCACATGAATGATATAGGTATGTTTAGTTCCTTTTTCCTTTTTTTTTTAATCTCTACCCTTGGTATTTGCTTTATATTTTGTAGGTACACGCACTAAACTATCAAAATTGTGGGGAAGAATTGATCCCTACAATGGTTTTATTCATAAAATTCAATGGGTTCTCATTTTCTTAAGAAGCTGCTAAGCTTTGGCTCCACATGAATGACTTATTCGCTAGTTAGCTATGTTAACAATCTCAAACCAGGGAAGTCTCAATTCCTTTTCTTTTTGTTCCTTCTTAGGCTTATCTGCTTTAGAAGATATTGGGAACAATGTCTCGTTCTAAGTGTGGAGAAGGGATAAACTATGAAGATTAAGTTAGGTAGTCTTATTTTGTGCTTTAATGAATTATGCACTTGTATTTAAAAGTCCCCCACTTAATGGACATGAATTGTTAAAAAATTAATGAAAGTCCTGAAATTGTACTCATTAAAATTTGAATTAGCATTCAAATGTTAATCTAAAAGTGATTTTGTGTATCTTACTCACATATTTTGAACTTGCTCTACTTAGTTAAAGCTTTAGGATGAAATCTAAGTGAGACAAATTTACTTGCTATTTAATGATTGGATCTAAGGTTGTAGAAGGGGTCGAAGTCCCTGGTTTTAAAGTTAAATGATTGTGTTTCTAAGCTTGTTGATTAGTACATTTGCTTTTCAAAAACCTTGAGAGCCCTACTAACCTTTAGTGAAAGTGGTATGTGAAATCAATCACTTATTAATTCTTCTTTGCCAATCTCTTTGAAAAATCAATCAATTGTTGTGCTAAAGAGAATATAAAAGCTTTGTTAATATGGGCAGGCTTTAGTCTTTCAAAAGAGCAAAGTTTGACATCGGTATCAATTATATAAGCTTCTTATACCCAATTGATGGAAAAAAAAAAACAACTGAGTTGAAAATATGCGGGTAAAAACCCATCTAAAGGAAAAGGAAAAGAAACGGGTTAAAACCCATCCCTCTTAAGGTTGTTAAAAGAATTTTGGAGAGATTTTAACCAAAGAGGAAAAAATTCCAGGGGAATGATGGATGTCATATACCTTCATTATAGGTTATTATGCTTAGAAAGGTAGTTGAACGATTTATATGCTCTCTGATAAATGGTGAGATGTAACTAACCCGCTTTTTCTTTACTTCACTTTGTGTTTCTTTTATGATGGGGAAGCGGTTGTTATGTGGTGAGGGCAACAGTTTGATTTACTTGGATTAATCTTAAAAATTTGAATATAGTATGCCAAGAACGAGTATAATTATGGTAGGTTTGAGTGATAGGTATTAATAAGTCACTATTTGTAATTAAAAAAATGCTATACTGATTCAAATTTTCTGATAAGTTTTGAGTATAATTGACAATGGAGGGTTTTGATTTTTGTCCTTAATTTGTTTGCTTGAGGACAAGCAAATGGTTAAGTGTAAGAAAGTTTGATAAGTGTTTAAAGGCCCTTATAATTCATATTGTTTTGATGGTATATTAGATTGATTTTATGTAAATTATTACAGAAAAATGATACTTATTTGGGTTAAAATCTTAATTTCAAGGATAAAAGGGAGATTTTGAGCTTAATGAAGACAATTAGATAAGTTAAACAAGATTTTATTGAAGAAATAGGAATTTAGAAGATTTATAACATGCATGACTCTTCTACACACGCTGTGTAAAACACTGGTGTTGGAGATAAAAAGTGACCAGCGAGCATTTTTAAAGTACACAATGAATACACAAGCCTTACAAGATGCTCATGTAGAGGATCGAAAATGGACAGAAGCATTTTTAGTGAAAGCCAACGGCGCAAATTTCAAAGCTGTCGGTATACAAGGCAGCCTTCTTTTCTGCAGTCGAAGAATTCACCAGCTTTCATCCTCCACAGCCTCGAACATAGGCTGTATAGGATGGTCGTGCTAAAAATAAATACATCTTTTCCTATAAATAACAGCTTTAACTCATCTTTTTCATATCATATCCGAATCCTTCTTCCTTTTTACAAACCCTAGAGAGAAAAATAGATATTCGAGAGTGGAGAAACACAAGAGCTTATTGGAGATCACAAAACTTCATCTTTAAGGGGTTATAATCATAACTCTTTACTATTTTTCCTCGTTCTATCATTGCATTTCTTATTCTATGGAAAAATAGATCTTTTTATCCTAGATCTTGAGAAAACTAACCCTAATGTAGAGATTGGATTGCTTTATTAGTTGAAGTTTGTGTTTCTTGAACCTATTAATGTGCTTTTATTGTTCTTTGAATTAATATGTGCACACTATTACATTCATTGCATCATTCTTGTTAATTTGATCGATGGATTGATTGATAGGATATATCTAGCATGAATAATGAAGTTTGAATGTGACTCTAAATATAGATTGTATGAACTTTCTGCGTAAACATTAAGTATTTTTAAGGAATCACAGACTCTAATGTAATTTTATATGCATCTAATGATGAAAGATATTTCCAATACACATATGGGGTTAGAATTCAATTATCTTGAAAGAAATATTGATGAAATTAGGGATTCCTGGAGTTCAAGAATTTAAACAACCATTGATGAATATTTTCTAAGGAATTAGAAACAGGGTTAGCAGTGAATCAAGATTAGGGATAGTTTTGTGAACTAATATTATTAAAAGTGTTGAAACTCACTTTTGTTAAGATTAAAAAATTAATTAGTTGCTTAGATATATTAAGATCACTCAAATTAGATAAGCTAAATAATAGATATAAGGTGAGTAGTAGTAGTTATAGGTCCTGGTGGAACACCAATACTACAATCGATAGGTATGTTTGTCTATAATTAGCCGTATGTGAGAATAGGGTTTTAATTTTAATTTGATTGATTGTGATTGAAAAATCCACATACCTAAAAGAAAGGCCAATTCTAATTTGCATTAATTCGAAAGACCAATGGCTCAATGATTACAAGAAATCAATATGGGTCTTCCACAATCGGCCCATTATCCGCTAAGAGGCCTCTAGCTGATAAAACTAATCAAGTGAGAGCCGAAGAACATTCACCCTCTTTGACTACCAACGTGGAGAAATTTTCTTTTGAATTTCCATGCTATCAAAATGGGTGGATTCTTACTCAAGTAAGAACTCGAGACCTAGTAAAAAAAAAAGGTATAAAGTTACAAGCCATAAGTCAGTGAATTTGTTATTCTTAAATCACATTCCTTTCCATAGGTATGGAAGATAATCTACTTGAGAAACATGCTGATGGTGACATTGATGATGCAATGGGTATCTCGGCTTTAGATGCATAGAATTTTGATGTGTAAGTTTAGTCATTATTGCTTCATGATTTTATTTCCTATATCTATGTCTTTTCTATCATGGAATTGTTAAGGGGCTTGCAGTCCACGTTTTCGTCATTGTTTTAAGGATTTGAAGTCAAAGTTCATGCCAAACCTTTTTCTTATTAATGAACCAAGATGTAGTGGAAGTAGAGCATCATCGGTGGTGAAGAAATTAGGGCATGTTAATTGGTTATGTGTGGATGTCATTGGATATTTAAGGGGAGTTTAGTTCTCTAGAATTTTGGGAACATTTAGGTTGATATTGTTGAATTTATGTGACAATGGATTCATTTAAAATGGTCTCAAAATCAATGGAAGGGTTTGTTGACTGTGTATATGATAGCCCTCACTCTAATGAAAGGAAAATTTTATGGGACTTTCTTGTACGATTTAATTAACATGTCAATCTTACTTACATGGCAATGAGAAAAGAGGTGGTGCTGGAACTAATTTTCTCAAATGTAGTGAATTCCAATAAATTATGTAGATGTTCGATTTTATTGATGTTGGGTTTGCAGTACCCAAATTTACATGGAGAAGAGGATTATTACATGAACGACTAGATAGAGTTATTTGTAATGCAAATTGGCAAGTTGCTTTTCCAGATGTGGTTCTTTATTGTCCATTGATGGTAAAGTCCGATCATAAACCAATTCTCCTTAAATGCTTTGGAGTGGCTCCTCCTCCAAAGAGTCGTAGGCCTTTTTGCTTTGATTCAGTTTGGCTAACACACCCCTCTCTCAATCAATTTGTCTAGGATAATTGGAAAAAGGACACTGATTTTGGAACTAGCTCAGCTCAGTTTCAAAGGTGTTTGAAGGACTGGAATGCAGATGTTTTTTGCCATATACAAAGCCAAAAAAAGGAATTATTGTAACAAGATCAAGGCCATTGAATGAAAGCTTGAAGTACGATCAACAACATCTCTATTAGATGACTACCAGGTGGCTCCAAAAGAATATGATAAAATTCTTCACCAGAAAGAGATTTTATGGTTTCAAAAATATCATACTAAATGGATTAGTCGATGAGATATAAATACCCACTACTTTCATTTGAATATTCTGATTCGAAGAAAAAAGAACTGGATTGAGAAGTTGAAAAATGCTAACGAGCAATGGGTAGAGGATTAAGATGAGCTCCAACATATGGTGATTCAATTTTTCTTATAGTTGTATACTAAAGAAAATCGATCAGCCCCTACGCTTTGTTGGTCGAATGTGTTTCCAACTTTAGAAGAGGCTGATTTTATGTGTCTTAATGATCTAGTTGGTGTTAAGGAAATTTGAAAAGCGGTTTTTAGTATGCGACCCTACAAGACTTTAGGACCCGATGGGTGGAATCCTTTATTTTATCAAACACAATGGCAAATAGAATGTGTAACTATTTCTAATTTTGTTCAAAATTCCTTTACTACGGGTAATCTCCCTCTAAAGACCAATAGGACTCTTCTAGTGTCGATGTCGAAATTGGATAATGCATCTTCATTAACTAGTTCCAAGGCAATCAGCCTCTGCAATGTCATATATAAAATTATAACTAAGATTTTGGCTAATCATTTGAAAATTTTGATGGGGAAGCTAGCCAGTTAGACTTAGAGTAGTTTTGTGCCTAGGAAGAGGATTACGGAAAATACTAACATGGCCTGGGAAGTTATTCACTCGATGAAAATAAAAAACGGTCATATGAATTAGATGGCCATCAAAGTAGATTTAGAAAAAAAGCTTATGACCATTTGAGAGGGTCTTTATAAGAGAAACTCTAATGTTGTCCCAAATTATGTGGTTCATTTGATTATGAAGTGCATATCTACTTCTTCTATGAAGTTACCATGGAGTGGAGGAGTTACAAATACTTTTATTCTAACCAGAGGGGTTCGATGGGGGGATCCTTTATCTCCTTATATATTTTTACACCGTATGGAGAGGTTAGCCCATGGTATTCAATCTACAATTGAAGCTAAAAATTGGAAAATGATTCGACTGAGTAGAAATGGTCCATTGTTGTCTCATCTTTTTTTTTTCTTTTTTGTAGATGACTTATTTATTTTTTCTCAGGCTTCTTTAAGTCAAGTAAACAACATTCGTGCAGTCCTTGATGAATTTGTATGTGTTCTAGCCAAAAGGTAAACAATCTCAAGACTATAATTTTCTTTTCGGCCAATGTTAATACTAATCTAAGATGTTCTATTGGTAGCAAATTTGGTTTTATTACCACCGCTAATTTTGCAAATATCTGGGATGTCTGATTGTTCATGGACGTGCTGGAAAGGAGACATATAAGTTCATTGTTGATAAATTGAAATCAACACTCATGGGGTAGAAGGTAAATAATTTATCTTTGGCAGGTAGAATAACCTTAGCTTAGTCGATTTTGAAGTCCCTCCCAATTTTCCAAATGTAGACTGCAAGGCTCCCTAGAGGTACCCATGATGAAATTGATAGATTAATTAGAAGTTTCATCTAGGGAGCTTTGGAAGGTAAAAGGAAATTCCACATAGTCAATAGGGATGGAGTTTGCAAGACCAAAAGTGAAGGAGGTCTTGGGCTTTGAAAAACAGATGAAGTTAATTAAGCTTTACTCATGAAGCTGGGCTAGTAGATCATTCATGATCCTAACGATCAATGGGTATAGGGGATGAAAAATAAATATGGATGGAAAGATTTTTCATTGGGCCATGGATCCCGAAATGTTTCCGCAGCTTCTTCCACTTAGAAGGTTATTTGTTCAATTTAGCATCTTGTCAAGGCTGGTGTTTATTGGTCGATTAGAGATGGAAGGAAAGTGAGACTTTGGGAAGACATATGGATTAAGGAGGCAAGCAGACCCTTATTTAATCACTCTTTAATTTCTATCTCTAAAAATTTAAGGGATAGGAAAGTTAAGGAATTTGTTGAATCAAATTCTGTCTTCATAGATTGTTGAGTTAATCAGACCTACTCCGGCCTTAAATACAAGTAATGGGGAAGATTGCTTAATTTGGCCTTACAATTCATTGGGTTAATTCACTAATAGATCAACCCTCTAGATTATAAATAGGGAGAGATTGAAGATAATCAACAAAGGTAGGAGAAAATCTGGAATTTGAAATTGCAGCAAAGGATAAAAAGCTTCTTATGGATCTTGGCCAAGAATTGTTTGTCGACTTTAGAATTTTACCAGAAGAGTGGCGTCGTTAATTTTAATTTATGTCCTCAATGTGACATGGAGACTGAGATTGTTTTACATACAGTATGGGATTGTAATTTAGTTAAACCAATTTTGGTTGATGATCTTCGATATGTAAGAATGGAAGAATTTTTTCAACCTAGAAGTTGTAGAATGGGTTTTTGATAATCTGTCATAGAAAAGGTTAAATAATTTCAGTCATTTGAATTGAGATGTGTTGCCTTCCACATGTGTGTGGTGTCAGTGGATGTGGCATAATTAGTTCCTTTTCGAGAATAAGAACTTAAGAGAACAGGATCTAATTCAATCTATTATTTATAAAACTGATGAATGTATCACCTGCGATTTATCGTGACCAAAATTTGATTCATAATTCCAAAGGTGTTATTATCAAGCCGTGGAAGAAGTCGAAAGAGAACCGGGTGAAAGTTCATGTCGATGGCTCATGTAATTATCAAATAGGAGTCTCAACAATGGGAGGAGTTATTTAAAATAAGAAAAGAGAGTGGTGGGGTGGATATGATCATAAGATAGGAACCTGATCTCCTTTATTTGTAGAACTTTGGGCTATCCTTATAGGTTTGCAACTAGCATGGCAATTGAATTTTTCTCAGGTGGTGGTGGAGATTGACTCTCAAGAGGCTTTTAATATGATGAGCTATATGGTTGCAAACGCAACTTATAATAAGATTTTTTCTCAAAGAAGGCAATGGATTGCTAAAACATAGATAGTTGAATTTTCTTGGGTCTTGAGTGATTCTAAATTATTTGCTGATAAAATGACACAGTTGGGTCATTATATTCAAGAGGGAAGAGTTGTTTACTTTGATCCTCCTAATAACCTTGATTTGCTACTTTTGCATGACTCTTTCGAGTGTCCTCTTGTTTCTACTATGTAACTTTTGTTTCTTGGACTTTTGGTAACCAAAAAAAAAAAAAAGAAAGAAAGAAAGAGAAAATCTTGTTAATGATGTTATCATCCACATTTAATAGAGAAATTATTTTGCATAATTTTCAAGAGTTTAAAAATATTTATTTTTCAGGTCTTGATCTTTAAACATTGAACATTAAGTCAATGGCTTTTTATAGCCTAGTGATATCTGGTCCTATTCGTCATCATGAGGTATTGAGTTTTATTCTCGATGTTGTGTTATTGTAACCATGGGGGAAAAAAAACATTGAAAAAGACGGAAAGTAATGGCTTTGTGTAACTTTCATCTTGTTACTTTTCTTCTGGCTCGTTCATTTCGCCGTAATGAATAAGAGGGAAATTGGATTCCAATTCAACAAGAATGAAATATGATTATAGTAGCTATCATAATGCTCACTTTGTGTGAAAAATAAAAAAAAGTAATTGTTGGAGTAAAAAGCAAAATACCTATAAAATGAAATGATATTATATTTTGAAAATAGATATATTTATGACAAAGTTGGAAAATAAATTATGAATGACAATTCATAGTTGTGAAGATATGAATTTTTATTCATTATTTTATACAATAGCAATTTATTTTATATAATAGCAATTCATTATAAATTGGTATTATTTTCAAGCAAACATCGCAATAGCAATTTACGTAAATTGATGAGAGAATGAATAGCAATTCCTGTGGTTGAAGGTTTAAGCAATGCAAAGTAAAAAGTGTAAAGTTTAGATATAAATAAATAGAAAGGCTTATTAACTCTCACGTTAAACTTTTACTAATATTTACTAAGATGCGCATCCATATCAATGAGAGACAGTTTCATATAATTGTTGATACTTTATAGCTTATACGCTAAATTGTTACATTTGATCTTAAAATACTGAATAGCAAAGGTTAAAAACTATAAATCTTAGAAAATCTTTATCATTATTAATTTTGATCCATCTATCTTCTAATGTTGTTCTTAATAAACATGATCAACCATAAATTTAAGTTAAAGGAATTTAGTACACTATCCATTTTTTGTTATTCCATAGATGTGCTAACCTTAAGGAGCCAAATACTTAACAAGTGTCATCATTTGACATTCGATGGGTGGTAGATGACAGACACTTTTTTCAAACTTTTTCTAACAAATTATCTATCAAGAAATATTTCTAGATGAAAAACATATGACGGTTCTTATAAAAACATCAAATAGACCAAATACAAATAAAATATAGCTGCAAATCAGACAATTTTACACATAAAGTTTAGATATAAATACAAATATAGATAATGAACAAACAATCCAAATAGACCCTAATCAAGATTATCATAAGAGATTTTAACTCATCACTTATTTTAAATTAATATATTGCAATTTTGGCTATTAGTACGTATAAACATATGTTTTTATCTAAGTAGTTGTTTTTATGAAACTTTATAATCTAATAATTTTAAGAAATTTTACAATCTAAACAACTGGGCATATTTCGAATCAAAATTTAATAGTTCATGAATTTAAAGTATTAAATAGTAAGTAAATCACTAGCAAAACCCTAGAAATGGAAGATGTTTTAATGGAAATATACCCTTCATCAACTTGCTACTCCTATAAATATGACCAACATAAACAATATTACTAGGGATTTTAAGTGAAATTTTGTATCAAGTATATTATTAAATTTTAGTTGTTATTGACTGTGCTTATCACAACGAGTCGATTATTCATTAAATCATTACTTCTTGAATTGCGATGAATTTAATCACACGATTATTATACCTTTTAAGTTGATGTATCACCATCGACCATTTATATGCATAAACATTATCAAAGTAGTATTTTTATGAAATTATGTTAAACAAAATATCATTTTTTATACTCTTTGTAAGTAGGAAAATTCTATGGTCATACTATTAATTTTAACGGAATTGGTACTGTCACCATCCAACGACTTACACTAGATTCAAGTGTAATTGAATAACTAAAATAGTTATGGTTCGTTTACCTTTATGAATGAATAAGGATCTAATGAAATTTTTATTACGGATGAATGAAATAGAGCTATAATATAATTTTTCTTTATTAATTTTTTATTTAAATTGTGTTAGAAAAAAGATAGTTGTAACGCCATAAAATTTAATTTAGGCATTACTCTCACATATAATACTTAAGTGTATTATACGCTCGGACTTCCTAGAAGAATATATCCATTTCGAACATTGCTAACCGATTTTAATTGATAAAATCCTATAATTCATTTTTTAGATTTTGAACTGGATTTACATTTTAGAAAATAAACTTTACAAAAACATTTTAAAAACTACTCTTATGAGTAGATTAATTATCAATTACAAAATCATACCATCAGGTATTCTATATACTTTTCATGATGGTAAACAAAGCTTTAAACCTTTAAATACAAAACATGGGCTATAAACCAAGCCTTTAAAGAAAATGCACATTTTAAAGATAAATCCAACTCTATAACAAAACAAATACAAATATAAATGAATCTACGGTCTTAGCTCACATCACTCTCCTTCTCAAATCTTAAGGATCTTCAAAAACACCCATAACCCGAGTCAATCAACATCATCATCATCATCATCAACATTGAGACCATCAATAATCACCATGATCCAATCATCAATCATCAATTCCTATCATCTTTAGAAAACTTGGAAAAAGAATAACAATAACAATAACAATAATAAGTCGAAACTCAGTACACAGTATCATAAGCACAAACAAAATGTTACACGAGCTTAACTAAATGCAATGTAACAAACAACAACTTATTATCTTTAATTTAAAGTAAACAAATCAACACTGGAACACTCACACTCCAGAACAATCCAGGAAGACGATTTTCCATCATCGACCCACCACCGCAGTAATGGGGGACCACGCCGATAGCTCCCGCAGGCAACTACCCCAGAGCAGGAATCTAGGAGTCTTGAGTAATCGTAGCTACTTAGGGGGTTGATATAAACAGCTCAACTACTTATATCTCCAATAACATCACAAGAAAAAAGCTTCATTCGGGGCTCACAGCTGTTACACACACTCTATTCATCCCGATATATAACATCATCCAGTTCAATCGTTCCCATAAACATGAACCAGATCATATTACTTCTTCTTGAGCCTAAGTGGATATTATACCGATACCGTTTACCCCATCAGCTACCTACCAAGCCACTTATTGGAAGTCATTGCTTCATGACAAATGGCTTAAGCGCCTAAATTACCGTGTCCATTCAGACAATGTGCCCTCCTCGGACTGGATTAAACGGTGAAAGCACAACCATCACTCATCATTTATGAATCGAGTTTAAGTTTTAATTCGTTTAGGATGCCTATCATAACAATCATCACTCAAGTTACTATGTACCTTTCATATTAAAAATCCAAACAGAGACAGAGCATAGATCAGAAGCCAACTTAGAAGATATATCAGATATCCATATCTGTAGATTCAAGAATTTAAACTCATATAAGAAACTATACTCATCATCCATTTATCTCAAACTTTATTAAGACCCTATTTGATCGGACACTAAATAGGAACCCCGCTATGGTTGCAAAGTTGCCTCGCCAAAATACAAACAATTATCCATTATCCGTCAAAGTATTTCTTTTTACTTTGATTATAGTCATATATTACTAAAGCATCATCACATCGTTCATATTTAAATCAAACAAGCGTTTGAGAAAACATATTCCCCACATTAGATTAAGGTTTATCCTAACATATTAATATAATCCGATTATTAGTTATTAACCCATTTTAACTTAATCATAAGCAAATCGATTAGAGTTAGTCATTTAATTCAGTTATTAAGCTAAGTTAATCAAACTTAATCAATCTAATCCATTTTAACTTATTCAAACCCATTTAGTCAAGTTAAACTAAGATTATTAACTAATTCATTTTATAACTAAGATTCATATTAATTTAGGTCTATTTTAGCTTAATCTTGGTTAAATTGATTAAACTTAATTAATCTAATTCATTTTAATTCAACCAAGTTCATTTTATATCAAACTCTATGTGAAATCAAATTATCTAATAAATCTATAAATTCACTAAAATGATGCTTAATCATATCATTCAACAAATGTAACGCATCAAATATCATTTATCTATCTCATTTTAGTGTGAAAAGATTCATTTTATGCTTAACTACATACTTTTGTATAGTAAAACCAGTTTTAAACTTTGTTTGAAAACGTAGTAGTTGGAAATAATTAAAATTTCGACCTTCATACTTTTTGAATTTATAAAAACTTAAAAACACGAAAGCTCTAGATATGTTTTTAAGCTTTCCAATGCAAATTGAATTATCTCCATTCGAGTTTGTATGAAAAAAGTTATGATTAAATTACGAAAATACTGTCACGCTACTGGGGGCTTACCATGCTTGTGATTAGAGAAAAATGCATGATTATAGGCCACCACGTCCTTGATTACGCTTGTGATTAGAGAAAAATGTATGATTAGAGGCTATCACGCCTGTGATTATCCTTAAACTTCAAATCCGAAGGAATAACAGGTGTGATCACGCTCGTGATGGCTCCTCTATGCTGATTTTTTACGTTTTTCCTTTGTGTTTACTTCAAAATTCAACTTATTAATTATGTCATATTTCACCCAAAACATTACACAAGCAACATACAAATCTATTTTAAGTTCAAATAACTCTTCTATACTCATCAAACAACTTCAAACACCATCAACCCCACAACTACTATTCATCATCTTCTCCAATAAGCATAAACCACATATATGTATCATTCATCAATTTTTATCACAAACTCAATCTAAATCTAGCATCAACGCATCATATACACATGTAAACAACAATTAAAACAAAGAAAATAACAGAAACTTATCTTGGTAACAACACAAACTTTTTGATTTCTTTTATCACTACTTCTCTTAACCTCTTGAAGCTTCTCCTAAAACGATTCCCGCATTCTATCTCTATTTCTATAATTGATTTCTTCCATGATCTTGTTCAACTTAAGATTTTGGAGTTGAAACCGAAAGAAAGAAGAGAGAAAGGAAGAGAAGAAAAGAAATGTGAAAGGAAAGAATGAAAATAGAAAAGTGAAAAAGGAAAAGAAAATAAAAAAGGTAAAGATAAGGATAAATTAAATATATTTTTCAATATAGGGTATTAAATTTAAACTTTTTATGGTAATTATGTTAAATATCAAGACTAATTAGAAAACGATTTGAGGATCTGTTTAATACAAATAAATATCTTCATTTAGAAACACAATTTAGAAATTCAGTTTTTAAGAAACTGATATTTAAATCCGGTTTGTGTTTTAAATGGATATTTTTAGATGGATATATGAAATCAAAATTCATGGGAATTAAAGATATGATAACTAAAATGAAATTTAAAGGTTTAGAAGTTTGTAAAAACATATAATTTGAAAGTTTAGGAATTTAGAGATTTAACTTTCAAGAAAGGAGGTTATATTTTTAAAATTAGAAGGGAATAAAATTCCAATCTGTAAATAGTAGTTATATAAAACAATTAAACAATTAGAGAATCGATAATCCAAATCTCAATTTCAAATTAACCTATTTAATAATTTAATTATACTCATCTGCCTATTCATTTTCTATTATTGATTTATTTTACTCATTTAAATTCTCTAAATTATATTTACAATTAATTATCTATTAGATTATTCAATTAAGTTGTCCTAATTTAACCAGGTTAAGAATTTGGATATTTAAATAGTTCTAGTATTGAATTAGTATTCATAAGTTTGAATAAATATTGACTACTCAATGTTTTGTGTAATAGAAATTTATTATGTAATCGCTATTTAATGAACTAAACGTCGTAATAGCTATTTATAATGAATAAGGTTGTAATGGAATTGCAATTACAATGAAGTAAATGAGCAGTTAATATTCTATTTACTATATTTATTTTAATGATTAGATTAATGATAAGACGAGACCGTCGAAACTCTCAAGTAAGTTATACCATTTTTCTCCTATGTTGATCCAATTCAAATGACATCACTATTAGATCAATTGTAAAATTGGATAAATATAACCTTAGTGCTTATTGTTTTTTCTCCCCCAAAAACTCAACCTTGACTCATTAAATGAAAGTAAAACAACAGTAATTGAATCACCTGCAAAATGGAAGATCTTTTAGTGCAAATTAACTTATTGTTAACCAATCATTACTATAAAATAGGTAAGACCAACATGGTTAATATTAGGGCACAAATTAATTGAAAAAAAAAATTTTTTTTTGACACTAGTCTCATCACGCTCCTCTGGTCTTGCTGTCCGATCTGCCCTCCCTTTTCGCTCTCATCTGCTCCGGATCGTTAATTATAGAGAGAGAGGAAGACAGCGCGAAAACGACGACGTTTGTTCTCCTCTCTCCCCCAGCACCTGATTTCTACTTACTTTGTAAGCCCTGACCTGAACTCGTCGCTCGGACAACTTTGGACTCACCAAGGACCTGACCGTAACTCTCTCTCTCCTATGCAATTTTAGGGCTTTGTGTTTACGTCATTTCTACTTTACGTTAATCTTCTAGAGTTTGGTTGATGCGAAGCGATTTCGTGGTTTTTGAGGCTGAATTTAGTGAAGAAATTTCGATATGAAGTCATTAATGACGTTAATATGTTGTTAAACTAGGTTGATTTCGGGAGCTCATTATAAATTCTGTAGCTTTTTTTGCCTGTTTAAAGTTGTTTCAGTGCAATTTGAAGATGATCTGGGGTTGCACGTATGCATTTGCTTATAGTTCATTCATTTTAAGTTAATCTGTTCGTTTTATGTTTAGCGTTTTTGCTTTTCGAGGCTGAGTTAGCATGGGAACTGGAAATGAACGCTTTAACGACGTTAATCTTTGATTAATCTAGGTTAGTTCTGCGTGTTCGTCTTCAAATTCGAAGCTTTGGTTGGTTTCAATGCGTTGTAGATACAATTGAGAAATGATTTAGGGTTGCACGTGTGACTTTGATTATAATATATTTACTCTATAGTGATCTGCTATGTTTTGGCTGATGTTAAGTGGTTTTATGGTTTTTGAGGCTAAATTCCTTTGAAAATATGAAATGAAGATTTTATGAAGTTGAGCTATGGCTCAGTTAGGTCAATAATGCGAGATCATTATGGAGGCTTTTTGTTGGTTTGAGTGCGTTTTCAACATAGTTCTGAATGGTTGAGGGTTGTATGTGTGAGTTAGTTAATAATTCCTCTACACTATGTCAATCAGTCTGTCTTTGGTCGGTACTGGTGTTTGAGGCTGAATATGGAAATACTTGCAACCAAGATTATAAGGACCTTAATTTGAACTTCATGATCTAGTCTGCAGCTTCTTGCTTGTTTGTGTGTTGTTTATATGATTGAGAAATTAATACCTGTTTTATTACATTAAGGCTTTAATGATGTTAATTTTCAAGTAACTAGGGTTATTATTTGAACTCATCATCAAATTCATAGCTTTTGATGGCTCAAATGTCTTTTTAGAGTAATCGAAAAATGATCTTGGGTTGCTTGTGTGCATTTTCTTATAATTCATGTAATTTACATTAAACTGCTTTGTTTTGGTTGATATTCAGTGCTTTTGGGGATTTGAGGCTGAATTTCTAGGTAAGTTTGAAACGAAGACTTTAACAACTTTAAGCTATGAATTACCTCAGAGAGGCAAAAAAAAAAAAAGAACTTTGGGCTAGGGCTCATCAAGGTTAATCCTGTCAGTTCGCAATCAGTCACAGCCTTTGTCTTGTTTAATGCTGTTTGATACTATTGAGAGATGGTCTCCATCATCATGCTTATGTTTGGCTATTGAAGACTTTAATGATATTAGTTTACAGTAACTAGGTTAATTATGCGAGTTCATTACAAGTTCATAGGTGTTGTTATTTTGGATGTCTTTTTAACACATTTGAGAAGACTGTATTTGTGTCTTGGCTTATAATTCAAAGTTCAATATGAAGTTTGTAGCTTTTTGATTGTTTGAATATCTTCTGCAATTGAGATTTTACGTTGGTTTGCTTGCGTGTTGTTTATAAATTATCACTTATTATCAAGTTTGTAGCTTTTTGTTTGTTTGGATGGTGTCTGAGAAAATAGAGACATGATCTCATACTGTGCATATTATGGTTAAATATTGAAGACTTTAATGATGTTAATAACTAGACTAATATGAGGGTTCATTACCAAGCTCATAGCTTTTTGTAGTTTACACATCCCTTTAATGTAATTGAGAGATGAGCTAGGGTGTGCACGGTTGTCTTTTGCTTATAATTTGAGGTTATTGTCTGATATCGTTGGAGATGTGGTGGAATAGATGATTTAAAGCTTGTGGTTATGTTTTTATTGATGTACTGGTTCCTTGTTTTTCATGATAATGCCAGCACTTAATAGAACTGCTGAATTAGTTTTGTTTGAATGTGTGTTGTACTCATAGGGTCTCAATGAAGTACACTGAAATTGCTTTAGCTGTTGTTATGGATTTTACAGTGGCTTAACTATAACATATCGACTTACTCAAAATGAGTATTGTATTAGCAAGAAATTTTTTAAATGTCTCGTTAGGGTCTTGTTCAACTGCTCTGTTTGATCCTATATAATTAAGATGATTTTCATTATCTATTCAGTACTAGAAAAAAGTTAGTGCATACTTTTTATTTATTTAGGAATGCTTCAGGTGTGGAATGTTTGTAAGCATGTGAGATGATGCAGGCTTTGCTGATGGTCTATCTGCCTATTTTACCTAACCTAAAGAGTGCGGCTCTGCCTCTGTGGGAAATATCGTTGTAGCAAAATTGGTGAAAGTTAATCTATGATGGTGACTTTCCAGAAAAAGCATATATGTCTTTCATCATTTCATTAAAAAGCATATCTTTTTCTGACATTTTTTAAAAACGCCTAAATGTATTTGTGTGTATATTTCCCCAACATTTTCAAGTTTTCTGCTTAGTGTCCTTGCTGCTACTTATTCCACGATAAAGAATATGGCCTACTGAGTTTATGTCAGCATTCTCAACTGAGCTATAATATGTGTACTTGCCCAAATATAAATTTTAATTTTCCTATATAATGAAATACACATGTTATTGTTTGCTGTTGCTCTAAATTTCAAATTTGGACTTTCCAATTTTGTTAGGATTTATACACTTTTGCTTTGTTTGATGAATATGATGGAAAGATTTTTAACTCATCATGCAGGACATGAGTAGCTTGGTTGAGAGGCTTCGTGCCAGATCTGATAGAAGGCCAATCTATAGCCTTGATGAATCAGATGATGATGATTTTTTGCCTGCAAAAAACCGGACAGCCCCAGAGAAGTTCGAGAAGATTGTCAGGGATGATGCGGTTTGTTTTTCTATCCTTTTATAAAGTTTACTGTTACTTGCCTGCTGTATTAATCGTCTCCAGCTGTTTGTGAACAATGTTGTCTTTGTTGTACTTTCTTTCTTTATGTTTTGTAATACACTGCACTGTTTGTGTCATGTTTTGAAGAGAAACATTGTGTTGTGACGTCATGTTTTCTTTTATTAGGTTCGAGTCATGGTGACCTTCATATATCATGTGCCTTCTTCAATGTATTTATCCGAATGTTATTTGGAATGTAAAATCTGAATAGTCCATATTATTTTGCAACCTTGTGTATGCATATAGATCTTCGAGGTTCATTACTCATGCTTATGATTTGAGTATTTTCCAAAGGTCAAATTATCTGGAATTGTGCACCCTATGAGTCACTTCCTGTTTTTTTTTTTTTTACCATTCACATGCAAGCTTCTTGCTTTTAGGAATGTCAAATATATTGACAGTTTTCTGTGGAGAAAATGGAATAAATGCCTTTTTAAGTAGGTTGAAATTTGGACTTTTGGATGAAGAAACGAGGAGTCTTTTTTCTGTATCTTGTTTATATATGTCCTCTATTTATCCTGTGTCTAATGGGTAACTAGCATGCGACTGTCTGATATGTATCTTCTTTGTCTGAATGCTCGAATTGAAATGAATGCCAAAGCAATACCAAACGATGAGCCAAACAAGCCCTTAAAGGCCCCAAATGTAGTTTTGTTGTCGTAGGAAAAGCAAGATTTCTGTTCAAGGTAACATCTAGCAACCACAGTTTCACCCCACAAAACCACCACTACCCCCACCACCCCCCCAACCCCAACCCACCAAAAAAAAAAAACCCACCCCACCCCCAACCAGTCTCCATTAAATTCGAGCAACTGTTTTTCCCTCTCTCTGGAACTGCAAAAATGTATGTAATCTCTTCCCTTAAAGTTTGTTTGACTACTTTGTAATGAGTACAATATGTATCCACCTTTCTTTCGTGGCCTTATAATTGTAAAGCCAATAGTCTTGAGGGTAGCATCTCCCTGTCATATTGTACTTTTTTGAAATAGATCAAGTTCTTGTGTTGGTTGCAATTCTTTTTGGTAACCTGTGTTTATTAGCATATTAGTCTTATATCCTGTCCCGCATATTTGGTTAAGTTATAGGTATGGACTATCTTTTAATACTATGGTTTTGCTTTCTTTTGTCATGTTAACAGAAGGAGGATTCATGTCAAGCCTGTGGAGAAAGTGAAAATCTTTTGAGCTGTGAAACTTGTAATTATGCTTATCATGCAAAGTGTTTGCTGCCGCCACTGAAAGCTCCTTACCCTAGCAACTGGAGATGCCCTGAATGTGTATGACGATGCGAATCTCAAATTCTTGTATCCATTTTTACGTATTTATGGTTGCATTTATTACGTAAAATGAGTTATGATTTACTTGTGCTACAGGTTAGCCCCTTAAATGAAATTGAAAAGATATTAGATTGTGAAATGCGGCCCACGGGTGCTGGCGATAGTGAGGCTTCTACACTGGGATCAAAGCAAATTTTTGTTAAGCAGTATCTTGTCAAATGGAAAGGATTATCCTATCTCCACTGCACCTGGTAAAATAGCACTACCAGTTGATATTTTTACTAGTCCCTGTGACAACTTAAAAATTTTAGGTTGCTGTTGGGTTCTTAAAACTTTTTTTTCTTTTCCTGTGGCTGTAATCTTCTATCTTTGAAATTCATTTTTTACGCTGATCTCTCTCTGCTTATGATTGTTTGAACTTACATTTAGGGTTCCTGAGAAGGAGTTTCTGAAAGCCTTTAAGTCGAATCCTCGTTTGAAGACAAAAGTGAACAACTTCCATCGACAAATGAGCTCGAACAATAACTCTGAGGATGAAAATGTTGCCATAAGACCTGAATGGACTACGGTTGACCGCATTATTGCTTGCAGGTTTAAATATCCAAACATTTTTTTTTAGAAAAAAGGAATTCATTGATTTATCAATTACGAAAAGTTGAAAGTACATGATGTTTTATATGTTTTCCCTTTGCTGAATGGTTGCTTTACATGTTGGGATCCTTGTCTTCGCATTTAATTTATTTGTTTGAGAAATTTATGTTCTATTTTCACCTACTGAAACTCAATCCTTGTTTTTGCGCTTTATTTAATATATCTAAGAAAGTTACATTTAATATATCTAAGAAAGTTAAATGCTTCACGGAAGCTAGCCTTTAATATGATGATCTAATAAATATTTCATTGAAGGCCTCAGGTTTGTGCAACTGTAGTCATCTCATCATCATGTGCTGTGTGAGAGAGATGAGCTAACTTACGAGCAACTTTAATATCTTTAATTGCTGCTTGGCTGTCAACTTTACAGAGTTTTAATCTCAATTTTGAAGTCCTTACAATCTAGTCATTTGCTTCCAAATGATTGTCTCATGTGTGACAAACACGCAGACAGGATCTGGTCAGTGGTGATTTACTTGTGCAAGGCTGGGAGCTTGTCTCTGTCTGATCAAAACTAACGAGTCCTCTGCTGTCTTATTTTTAGGGTTTGTTACAATGAACCTCTACTTGATTAAACGCTACTTGTAATTCAGACCAAAGGAGAGAGATAAATATTTTCTTGCCTGTTTTATTACTAACTATGATATTTGTGAGCGTGTGAACCTCTTTCTTCCTAATCTATCTTAATTACATACTATAAACAAAGACCCAAAATTGTCTTTACATTATTACATATGTTACCAAACTAAATTTGAGATTTATAAGAATAAATCTCATATCAAGTACTCGCTTGAGTAAGAAGAACCCCATATTGCATGAAATAGGATGATGGATGCCCATGTAGATTGGATCATGAGGTCTTATTTTGGATTCTCATCCATTATTTTAGATTTAATCATGAGAATTCCCATCCATTGTTTTGGGTTACTTATTTTTCCTATTATCATTGCCTAGCAATATTCAAAAAAGTCTATTTTGTAACTTTATCATGTTTCAGGAAAGGAGTTAGAATAATACTTATTTATTCTGCAATGAAATACAAGCAGGAGTACAAGATACTCATGGATACAGTATACTACTTGAAATAAGTTACAATCTGTGACAATATTAGATTCTACTAACAAATACAATTTATATATCTTATTAATTAAATTAACTAAAGCGTTGAGCAGACTATAACAAGCAATTTCTTAAATAACATTCCCCTCATGATGGTACAAGATTTCTATCATGTCCAACTTGCTATGAACTCTTTAAAGCTTGACTGAACCAATTCTTTGATATGGATATTAGCTGCTTTGTCTAGTTAGCAGATATGGCATGTGAACTGATCCATCTTCAAGCTTCTCCTTGATAATGTGCTGGTCAATCTCTTTGGTTCTGTTATGTTGCATTGGGTTATTAGCAATGCTAACAGCTGCCTTACTGTCATACTAGAGCTTTGTAGGTCGTCATAGGCATTATGAGAATTCTTCTTAATATTTACAGCATAATCTAACTGCATCATTTCACACACACCATTCTAGATTAATATTTTGCTTTGGCACTACTTTGTCCAATAAAACTGTCTTTTACTTCTATGTGACCAGATTTCCCTAGACATATGAACAATTTTCAGATGTGGATCTTTTGTTGATTATTGAACCTGGCATAATATTCTTGTGTGAACACTTGAATATTTCTAGAGTAACTCTTTTTGAGCAGGATCCTTCTCTTCGAGTTCTATTCAATTATCTCAAAATATTGAATGCAATATCTTAGTGTTCTTGATAAGGTGACCACCCCCCTCACCTCCTCAGTCATCCAAAGAAGAAGGCATATGATGCTGTGAATGCAATGGATGTATGTGAATAATAATTTCCTTTAATATATCTAATACATATTTCCAATTAATGTGCCTTCTTTGACTTTACAAAAATACCTTAAGGATTTAAATCACCGATCTTGATGGTTGCTTTTTGTCTTGATGCATGCATCCAAATACACCATCATCATCAAGATATATCGTCCACATACCTTATCATGACATGCACTTTACTTTCACTTGAAAACCTAATGAACAAAATATGATCATTTTGGGCATAATTGATAGCCTTTAGACGTATGATAAGTCGTTCAGCCATATTCTTGTGATTGCTTGAGCCTATAAAACACAATTTCCTAATCTTGCACACACTTGACCTTGACCTTAAGGATTCACCAGGTCTTGGAGGTGTTGGGTCTGCGTAAATATTTGCTGGTTGCTTGCAAAAGGGATTAAAAACACAGAGTTTGCTGCTCTGCAGCTTTTCTTGAAGAAAGTGATGATCAAGCTTAATTTTCAATCTAGCAATAGAGTTGAAGGTTCTTTGTCCAATTCTCCGCATTGTGATTTGGCTTCTCATTTTAAAATTTTCACTTGATGGGTCTTCAGTGTGTTCAAGCCTGCACTGGAGCAGAAATATTAGAAGTATAAAGTTTAGAAGTCCTGCCTAGATCACAAGCTTAAGCTTTTATTAGTTTGTTGTGAGACTAATTAAGTTGAGAAAAAGTTCTTCCACGTGTAAGTTTTCATATTCAATATGTTCAATGTGCTTAGTAATGTGGACAAATCTTAATATAAGTGTAAGTTCCTTTATTAGCCAAAAAATAAAAAAAAAAATCTGCGAGGTGCTTAAACAATGTATCTATTGAATCCAGCAGTTCTCTATCTCCTCCAGCACCAGATCCTGATGTAGACCTATCGAAGGATAAGAAGGAAACTCCTCTTTGTGCTATTTCTGCGGAAACTTCAGGCTTTGGGGTTGATAAATCTAATTATATTGAGGATATGCATTCCAAAGTTAGCGAAACTCCTTCACAATCTGAAAACTTGGTTGAGGTGGCTGAAATAAATCATATGGAACCTGGGCATCTGTTAGGATGGTGGGTGATAAGAAGAAAAAGTCAAGAAAAAAGAGGGCTAGGGAAGAGAAGACTTGGGAGTTGGAGATTTAGGGTGGTTCTTTGCCCTCTCCATCTGTTTGATTCTGTTTAGGGCTTCTTGTTCTCTCTTTTTGTATATATTAATGTCTTTTGGTTTTTGGAATATTAGGGGTCTTAATGACCCCCTCAAATGTACAGAAGTAGCAAGGTTATGTAAGGAACACCGTCTTTCCCTGATAAGGATAGCCGAAACGATGGTTACAACTCCAAATATTCGAGTAATCTGAGGTTTTATATGCCCAAATTGGAAGTTGGAGACATAAGGCAGTGGGCGCTTGTGGGTTGGTTGGAATCCAAATTTTTTGGATGTTAACTTCCTCTCTATGTCTACCCAAAGCATGCATGGTTTTTCTTCTTTGGTGGAAGGGAATTGATCCTTTTTTGTTTCCTTCATTTATGGGGTAAATGATGCTTTGGGTCGACAGGAGCTTTGGAAAAATCCTTGTTGTTTTAAGGCTTTACTTTCTCCATCAGATTCTTGGATTACCTTGGAGACTTTAATGAATGTAGATGGGTGGAAGACAAAGTTGGTGGTAATGTTGTGTTTACCAAGGGCATGGAGGAGTTCAATGCATTTTGTTTGAAAGCAGAATTGGATGGGATTCATTCCTCAGGCATAACCCATACTTGGTCTAATAGATGCTCACACAATCTGATTCTTAGAAGGCTTGATAGAGCTCTTATCAACCAAACATGGATGTAATAGTTTTCGGATTCAGAAGCTCTTATTCTTAGCCCAGTTATTTCTGATCGTTCTCCTATTATTACCCATCTGCAGCTTGATTCCCCTACATGGAGAACTAGCTTTAAATTTTTCAACTTTTGGATGGACCATTTGAACCATATGCCTATTCTGAAAGAGATTTGGGGACACTAATTGGAGGTACTCCAATGTTTCAGGTTATGTCAAAGTTGAAACTCTTGAAAGTGAAATTAAAGAAACTAAACCGAAAGGAATTTTTTGATACCCAATGCCGCTCAGATGATGCCAAAGAAAAGCTTCTTGTTTGCCAAGTAAGAAATTGAGTTAACCCTCTTGGTGCTGATTGGAACGGGGAAGAAGCCTTAGTCGAGTAGTATTATACCTTTGGTGCTATAGAAGAATCTTTTCTTAAACAGAAATCAAGGATCTCTTGGCTTAAATTTGGGGATTGTAACTCAAGATTGTTTTTTCGTTGTCTCCAGCAAAGAAATCACATGAACTCCATTGGATCTCTTGTTAATGAGGATGGACAGAGAGTTTCTACCTCAAAAAAAATAAAAGAGCTGGCGGTAGAGTACTTCAAATCTTGATTCAGTGAATTGAGCCCTGTGCTTGATGCATCCCACTTTCTAGAGCACTTATTTACAAATAGTGTCCATAAAGAAGACCGACAAGCCTTGATAAAACGAGTCTCTATGGAGGAAATCAGATCTGTTTTCTTTGAGATGGCTCTTGACGAAGCCCTGGGTCCTGATGGTTATAATGCAAATTTTCATTTGAAGGTTGTGGAACATTATTGGTAGAGATGTCTGCACGACTATCCAGGATTTCTTTGCTATTGGTAAAATCCTAAAATGCATAAATTGAATGGCCATTTCGTTGTTCTCAAAAGTGGAGAACCCTACTTGCATGAAGGATTTCAGACCAATCTCTTGTTGCAACTCCATTTATATATGTATTTCAAAAATTTTGGCGGAGAGACTCGTAAGTGTGTTCTTCCATATTGAGTTGGAAAAGAGCAAATAGTCTTCATTCAAGGACGAAGGATAATGGATAATATCTTGGTGGCACAAGAACTGCTTTGGGGTTATCATAAAAATTCTCCGGACAAGAGATGTGCAATTAAATTGGATATCATGAAAACTTATGACGATGCCTGTTGGAGCTTCCTAAAAAAAACCCTTGCAGCTATGAATTCATCCTCCCCCCCCCCACCCCACCCAAAACAACAACAATTTATCAATTGGATTATGCAATATATGACAACTCCTACATTCTCAATCAACCTAAATGGTTCTATCTTATTTTTTTGTTCTGTATAGATCCCATGTTCTATAATTGCTGATATCTCGATCCTAGTACCGTGTTAGTTTTTGGGTATTGAGCTCGAAGTGACAGGTCTCTAGTTGTTTTAGAACTTTTGTGTTCTTATAGGGATCTTTTCCTTTTTTTTTCTTTGTTCTATTATTTATATAAAATTAATGAAATATTGAACCTATCACACCTAGGCGCCCCTGCCCCCCCCCCCCACAAAACCACCACAAAAAAAAACTCTCACCCCACACCACCCTCACCCCACCAAAAAATAAAAAAGCAAGGAGAATTGTAAAGCTTCTTTACTATTTCATCGTCTCGAATTTTTTCTCTAGACTTGTGTTTCTATTTTGTGTTAATAAGTTTTGATTGTCTGGTGGGTTTTTTGTCTAAGGCCAATGGTTTATTTGAATGCTTCAGGGGAGAAGATGAAGAGAAGGAGTATCTTGTAAAGTGGAAAGAACTTTCTTATGATGAGTGTTACTGGGAATTTGAGTCAGACATATCTGCTTTTCAACCTGAAATTGAAAAATTCAATAAAATCCAGGCTAGAGGCCGTAAACTATCATCTTCTAAACTGAAGATTGGTGCTCGAGAGGCCATGGATTCCATGAAGAAGCAGGAGTTTCAACAGTGTGATCATAGTCCTGAGTTTCTTTCTGGAGGTATTGTTTCATGAAGTATAATTCCTTTGAACTTTTCTTTTTTGATTGCTTTGCTGATTTTTCTATTACTGTGTTTTGTGCGTGATAATCTCTTTGAAGGTTCGCTCCATCCTTATCAACTTGAAGGGCTAAATTTCTTACGATTTTCATGGTCTAAACAGACACATGTAATACTGGCTGATGAAATGGGCCTTGGTAAATTTCTTCATGCAAAGAGCAGTTGCCTTATTCTCTCATATAGATGATCATATGATGCATGAGGACTAAATCTGATTGCAGGCAAGACCATCCAGAGTATTGCATTTTTAGCATCTCTTTTTGAAGATAATATCCGTCCACATCTAGTCGTAGCTCCACTTTCAACTTTGAGAAACTGGGAGCGGGAGTTTGCCACATGGGCACCTCAGATGAATGTTGTATGTACATGTATCTCCTGTATTACTTTCCGTCTTTCTTTTTTTGTTTTTAATTTATTTTTTATTAAAGGTCATGTATGTTGGTTCTGCTGCTGCTCGTGCTGTTATAAGGGATTACGAGTTTTACTTTCCAAAAAGAAAGAAGTTGAAGAAAAAGAAATCTGGTCAGATTGTTAAGGAAAGTAAGCAGGATAGAATTAAATTTGATGTCCTCCTAACATCGTACGAGATGATTAATCTGGACACAGCATCATTAAAACCAATACAATGGGAATGCATGGTAACATTCTTGGTCTGGTTCCTGTTTTTCCTGATAATATTCTGACTCCAATGCGTAATTGTGCTTCATTTGTTTCTTTCTATAGATAGTTGATGAGGGTCATCGACTGAAGAATAAGGACTCAAAATTATTCTCTTCATTGAAGCAATATTTTACTAAGCATCGGGTGCTTTTGACGGGAACTCCTCTGCAGGTATGTTCTCATCTTGCTGCTCAAGGTGCTGGAAAGTAGTCTCTGGGAATTGCGTTGTCATTTGTGCTTGATGGTCCTATGGTTAATGATTCTTGCTTTTAAATTTAGAACTTTTAACATGTTCCTTTACCTTTGGTCAAACTTTGGCTGGTTGACTTGTCACAAAGAAAGTGAATATCTTTTTGCTCACCATTCTTTCCTAGTGTCCTTTTCTTTTCTTTTTTTTTCGGTGAGGAATTATTATTATTATTATCGGAGCTGGTCTAATTGTGTGGAAAGATTTTCAATATCTTTGCTTATAACTACCATTTGTCATATTTGCAGAACAATTTGGATGAACTTTTTATGCTTATGCACTTCCTTGACGCTGGGAAGGTTTGTGTTTTTCTGGCTTTTCAGAAATTCTGATCAAAATTTGTTAGAGGGAGATTGGTGACGAGTTTCAATACTGCTTTAATATTACTTCTATTCCTGCAGTTTGGAAGTTTAGAAGAATTTCAGGAGGAATTCAGGGATATTAACCAAGAGGAGCAGATATCAAGACTTCATAAAATGCTCGCTCCCCATCTTCTCCGAAGTATGCTGTGAAATGAGAACCTTGTGTATATAATGGCCTAAATTTATAAGCATTATCTTTCTAGGATAAATTGCAAAGACACCTGTTAAACTATTGTTTTGGTGTAGATAGATCCCCAAAACTCCAAAAGAATGACTTCTACTCCCATAAGTTTTGAAAATATGCAAATAACCGTAAAAAAGTTGTTACAACTCCAAAATCATCATTAAATAATCTTAAATACTAATGGTTTGAGGCAAGTATGCATATTTTCAAACCTTAAGAAGGTAAAATTACGCTTTGGAAGTTCAGGGGATGTCTTTGCAATTTGTCTTGTTGATTTTTCTTCATCTTTCCTAGTTTGCCTATTGGCATTCTCTGCCTCTAATCTGATATGCTTGATTAAGAGCAAGCGAAAGATTTTCCTTGATCCCAACTTCTATTTGAACATTCTCTTAACATTATTTCAATGAGATAGTAAAAGACAAGCAGCACTTGTTTATGGATATGTGATGGTGAGGATGAATTCTTTACAATCGATCAGGATTTCAGTAGTAGTGCCAAATTCAGTAGTTGAATTTTGTATTTCTTATAAAATTGTTTGTATGTGAGGGTTTCTCTTGCATTATTGCTCATTGTTTTTAAGGTCATGTAATAAATTATGCACCAACCACATCAGTCTTGAAGGGCTCAATTGTTTAACAATTCTACAGGAGTAAAGAAGGATGTTATGAAGGAACTGCCTCCTAAAAAGGAACTCATTTTGCGTGTTGAGCTCAGCAGTAAACAGAAGGAGTATTACAAAGCAATTCTAACTCGAAATTATCAGATATTGACTCGTCGTGGTGGTGCTCAGGTATTGCTGTAATTTTAGTCTGACAAAGCTTCTTTATATGGTGGTAGTCTATGGTTGAGACAATTTGGTTTCATTTTATTGATGCAGATTTCTCTTATTAATGTGGTTATGGAATTGCGCAAACTGTGTTGCCATCCTTACATGCTGGAGGGAGTTGACCCTGAAATAAAGGATGCCAATGAATCTTTTAGGTATTCTTTCTTCCTTTAAGCATCTATCACTACCTTGCGCTGTATTGCTTGTGATATTTTTGTCTAATAATTAGCTAGTGGCATTCAAACCGTCTCTATGCTTGCTTATGGGTCATCTAACGTAATAATTTTTTTGTGGCTTTTGTATACTGGAACTAATCCTAGATCAAGGTTAGGCTTGTCATTGATCCGTTTCTGTTTAATTTCTTAGGCAACTACTTGAGACTTCTGGGAAACTGCAATTATTGGACAAGATGATGGTGAAGCTCAAAGAGCAAGGACATCGAGTTCTCATATATACGCAGTTTCAGCATATGCTGGACCTTCTGGAGGATTATTGTACATTTAGGGTACTTAAATGGTGTAAATTAGTGTACTTATGGAGTTATGCTGGATCTATATGAAGACACATCAAGTGTCTACAGTATCAGGGTATAAGTTCGTGTTGTTTTTATAACACATCATCTTTCTCCTGCAGAAATGGAATTATGAAAGAATTGATGGCCGGGTAGGAGGTGCAGAAAGGCAAATAAGGATTGATCGCTTCAACGCAAAAAACTCCTCCAGATTCTGTTTTCTCCTCTCAACAAGGGCTGGTGGCTTGGGAATAAATCTCGCCACTGCTGACACAGTCATTATATATGACAGGTTAAATGATGTCACTTTAGTAAATATGTTCCTGTATCCTATTATCATCTCCTCAATCGCTCTAATAAAATTAACATTAAGCACAGAAATCAATGTTCCGCTGGCCTATCTTTTACTTTTTTCTACTGATAGTTACTGGCTTTCATGTGTTAGCGGACAATGGTTAAGATGTTCTATCTTTACAAACAAAAAACGCTTCTGTATTTTTATTGCTGAAATAATCCAAGTTGTTAAAAACCAGCTCTGGATGATAACACCTTACTCTACTTTCAAGTTCTTTGATGAAGTTTTTTCTCATCTTGTTGTTGGTTTCTGTCTGTAGTGATTGGAATCCTCATGCAGATCTGCAAGCAATGGCCAGAGCTCATCGACTTGGGCAAACCAATAAGGTTATTGATGATTCAATTGGATGTTGTTTGGGTATATTTAATCTCTTAATGATATAAGAGATTTTTCATTTGGGATGGTACAGGTGATGATCTATAGATTGATAACTCGAGGGACAATTGAAGAACGGATGATGCAGATGACAAAAAAAAAGATGGTGTTGGAGCATCTTGTTGTTGGAAGGCTAAAGGCTCAAAACATTAATCAGGTAGGACTTCCTTCTTTATGTAGATTCCTTGTGACTTGTGGGCTGTCTGACATAGTAATATCCGTATCAGTCTTAAGGGAAGCTTAGAGAGAGATGAAGAAAACAAGCACTGTTCAATTATGTTTCAAGGCTTATTCCTACTACGAGGGATAGGTTGGCTATGTGTATTTGTTTTGTCAATGTGCTCTGTAGGAGACCATATGTTGATTAGTTCCTAGATATGTAGGATCATTTTGAATTGTTTTCCTTTACATCTTCTTTACTGGATTATGAGCAGCATAATGTAATATGGGGTAAATGTTGCATTTGGTAATTGAACTTTACTAATTTGTGCAATTAATTATCTGAAGTTTAAAGGTGTAATTTTCTATTTACAAAGTTTTCAAGTTTATTTATTAAACTTAGGTGAGGCAGTTAATTGAAAAATGTGTAGAGTTCAGTAGCTTATTGCAAAATTTGTAAAAGTTTAGTTAGCTAATTACAAAAATGATGAAGTTTACGTACCAAACAGCAGGTGACATCTATAAAATATGAAAAAGAAATATTTTCTCTTATGAAATTGGCTCAAGCTCTGGATTTATTTTAATTGTATTTTATTTATTTATTTTTGAATTGCATATGGATTGAAAGGAAGATTTATGACTTACTTTCATGAGTTTGATTTGTTACCATAATAATTTTTTCGTCTTTCTCAATGTTTGTGTTTTTATAAAAGTCAAATTTTCTCTGGGCAACTTTGTGAATGCGGTAGCAACCTGAATTGTTCAGAGCCATAGCTTTTGTGCAACATTTTCAAGATTTTTCTTTACTTTACAAAATTATTGGATATCTTGCTTTTTTTGGCTTTTTTTAGGACATTTTGGTGCTCGCTCTCTCTCTTTTCTGTTTTCCCCATCTGCCCTCTTCTCCTTCTCCCTTCCCCCCCAACACCCCCACAATATACATATATGTATATATATATGCTATGGGTTTCCCATAATACTGGATCTATAAATAAGAATATTATTATTAGATCTCATGGCTGGGACTAAATTAATGAAATATTTAACTTTATTGGTGAAGGATTATTTTCTGTCGTCATTTGGGTAGACAATTTTTTTTTATGTTTTTATTTTATTTTTAATTTTTATAGGAAGAATTAGATGACATCATAAGGTATGGCTCAAAGGAACTATTTGCTGAGGAGAATGATGAAGCTGGAAAGTCTCGGCAGATTCATTATGATGATGCTGCAATAGATAGGTGAGCATCTACTGTTCATTTTTTAAAATTCATTGCTGATATAAATTCTGTGCTCCAAAAAGGTTACTTCCCATCTATCATTATCTTCAGACTACTTGACCGAGAGCAAGTTGACAGTGAAGAAGCTGCATTGGATGATGAAGAAGATGATGGATTTTTGAAAGCTTTCAAGGTTTGTATTTTTGTATTCTTTTGGTATTTTCTTGGTACTTTGCAATAAGTGGGACTGGAGTTTCTTGTTGGAGCAATGTTGCTTGGCTATCTCCAGTTTCTTAAGTAAGAGAGAGTGACTTTGAAGTAGGTGCATAATGGTTTTCTTCGACTCCTTGATCAGTAACTGTTGAGTGTTGACATTGGCAATATTCCTGCAGATATCACTTGGTTCAAAAAGTTCATTAATGTCTAGCACCCAAATAATTTTATTGTTCTGGTCGATAATCAAGAAAGAAATTGAATTTGTGTAGGTTTATCCTACTATTGATGAGCTCTAAATTTTCTATTTAAACATTTCTTGTATTTGTATATGGGATCTAGAATGTAAATTGGGAATTGATGCAACTTTTGAAATGTTGGTTCTTGAATTTCAGCAAGGTTTTACTGGATTTTTGATCATGTTTCATTATGAAGAAACTTTATATTTCCAGTTTTCTGCTTGAATTATTCATCTACTGGTGATGATTCCCCTTGCCTCACGTAACCTATTTGGCACACTTGTTTTCATTGAAAAGGAAATTTTTTAGGATTATCTGTCTGAGTTCTCTGAATTTTTTTCCACTTCCCTTTTTTTGAAATTTTTGGTGCATTGTTCCCTTATCCCCATCTTACCTACAGATTTAAATTTGGAGGAGGTGGGCATCTTATAATTTAACTGCATTCCGATATTTGAACATGATTAAGAAAACCTACTTATCCTTTGATTTTATGGCTTATACTTCTGTGATTAATTCAATTCTTACAACTAATGACTACTTAGTTTATTTGAAAAAAAAAAAAAAATTTTTTTTTTTACTACTTCCAAGGTTAGCCTATCATGCCTCTATGGTTCTTTTTATGTCTTAACTCTTGCGTCAAAGCTTTATACGAGTTTTGAACTATTGTATGAGTATCTTTTAGCTGGTTTAATACTTATTTTGTCTGTTTAAGGTTGCAAATTTTGAATATATTGAAGAAGTAGAGGCAGCAGCCGAAGAAGCACAGAAGCGACTTGAGGAGAGCAAATCTACCCTGAGCAATTTAGAAAGAACTAATTACTGGGAAGAGTTGTTGAGAGATAAATATGAAGTGCACAAGGTTGAGGAGTTGAATTCCTTGGGAAAAGGAAAGAGAAGTAGGAAGCAGGTTTATAATTTCTTTGTTCCTTCTTCACTAAGGGCCTGTTTGGTTCATTGTTCTGGTATTGTTTTAGCGTCGTTTTGGTGTCAAACAGATATTGAACCGATACTGATATGGTACCGGTGAAAATTAACAGTTTTACTTATAAACTGACTAAACTAAACCAATACTGAACCGATACTGATAAAAAATTGACAATCCAAATAGGCCCAAAATTTTAGATTCAATCAAATTTTTATTTAATACATAAAACATTTAGATGTGTTTGTATTTTTTGGTGTTGATGTATTCTCTCACTTTGAATGAAGATATTCTCCGCAATAATCTTAATTGCTGTTTGACTTTCCTAGATGGTTTCTGTTGAAGATGATGATCTGGCTGGGCTGGAAGATGCTAGTTCAGATGACGAGGATGAAAATTATGAAGCTGAATCACCAGGTGGTGAATCTCCTGTTCCTGGAACTCAACCTGGGAAGAGACCTTACAGAAAGAGAGCTCGGGGTATTTTCAGTACTGTTTTGAGTGTTGAAGCTGAAGCTATTTGTACAAAGCAATGACTAACTAGCTTTCCTTTAGCAGTTGACAATGCTGAGCCGCTACCTCTAATGGAAGGTGAAGGACGGTCATTTAGAGTACTTGGTTTCAATCAAAATCAAAGGGCAGCCTTTGTGCAAATTTTGATGAGGTCCAACATTGCATTTAAGATTTTTTTTATGACTTTGTTCGCTTATAATCGTCCTGAAACGAAGCCGTGAGACAATTTCATCCTTGTGCATTAATGATACTATGCATTACATTAGAGGAAATGAAGATCTATTGTATTTGAATGTCGTGCTGCAAAAGAAAAAATTTGTCTTTCTTATCTTCCAATACTCAGAGATTGGAATGAAAGTCATAAGTTCTCTCAGTTGACTTTTCTGTTTAGACTTATCTGAAAGTTTGCTGCAGATTTGGGGTAGGTGACTTTGACTGGAAGGAGTTTGCTGCACGGATGAAGCAGAAAACCTATGAAGAAATAAGAGAGTATGAATTCTCTTGCTCTTTTTCTGCCTCTTCTGTATTCTCTTTGCTGATGGCAAAGGAACAGGACATTTATTGAATTGTGTGCTTTTGGAATGAAATTACTGTTCATGTTCTTTATAATATTGTTATTGCAGTTGCATAATAACTGCATGGTTGTTTCTCTAGCATTTCTTTAGCTAGTGATTTGAGTTTAGTAAATTTTATATGGACTATATTCTAGAGTAGTTCCATCTTTTCCAGTTTCAAAAAGTTGATGTGGCAAATCAGCAATTCCAGGCATTGGCATCTAGCTTGTAAAGAAGAATTAAGGGAAATGTAGTTCACATAGTTTAAGCAGGAGTAATAAAATGCAACAAAATGTTACGTTTTATAACCATAAAATGCAGGTTGAGTTCTGGACTAATCTTTCATATTCATATATATTATTTATTTGTGGCCATCAGATTGATGGCAGAAAACGTTTAGGATCTCTGTGTCAGTGATTTGATGTGCTCAGCATATAAAATATCAAGTGAGATTAGGATGCATGTGTATTAGTAATGAAATGGGCTCTAATAATATAGGTGGAAACAGGCCACATGGTCATTTTCAGATCGTGAAGTCCAATGGTATTATATTGAAATTATTTATACCCAAAAAAGTGAGGCCCTAAGGAAATGTCATGTGGACTTTGCAAAGATATGTGGTAGTACCTTGTAGCAGTAATGTAGAATGTTCTTTAAGGTTATAATAATTTAGTTGGAGATACCTAGTTAGTTCACCTACAATATGGATGTGTTGTGAGCACATTTTTTCAAATGCCTATGATAAATGATATCATACCATAAATTGTTGCAATTGTTAGTGACTCATTTTTTTTATTACTGGTGCAATCTTTCAGTGGAGCATGGAATCTGTATTGTACGTAATAAGTAGAACTAAGGTTAATCATCGAGGAATGAATTTTGGTACATTATTTTAAATATTTATAGGAAGAGCAGGTGTGAAATAAAGAGATTAAAAGATCAATATTAAGAATTTGTTAAGGATCATTCATGAGAATATGGGACAGAAAACGCTATCCTCTGTAAAAAATTCCATCCCTAATGAATGTTCCTTAGGATTTCTTTTCTTTTCTTCCCTGATGTTCTCTCTCTCTCTCTCTCTCTCTCTCCTCCTTCCCCGTCTCCATCTCCTCTCTTCCTGTCTCTACTCTCTCTCTCGTCCTCTCTTCCCCCTCCCCTCCCTCTTCATCTTTCTCTCCTCTTCTCTCTCTTCTCTTGGTCCCTCTTTCTTCTTCTCTACATCGTCATTCTTCCCTCCTCTCCCTCATCTGGTCTTTCTTCTCTCTCTCCTTCCGTACTCTTTTCTCTCCTTTCCCTTCGTCGACCCCTTTGCTTCCATTCCTGTTTCGTCTCCTCCCCCCCAACCACTCCCTCCCTTCCTCATGTCTCTTCTTCTCTTCCTTCTTCTATTCTTTCTCTCTTTCCCTCCGTTCTGACTTGCTTCTTTGACTTCACTGGTGAGGGGTGGCTTGTCTTGTCGACAGTCAAGAGCCGGCTCTACCTTGGGGGAACACTTTCCTCTTGGTCTTGTGTGCCTTGCTGTGGGAAAACATGAGTTGTACTAGTGGGTTCTCATTGGGCTGATGGTAGTACCACCGGTTTGTGTGCCGACAAGGATCATGGGTCTGTCTTCTCCAAACTGAATACCCCCTCAAATGGGAAACCTTCATCTAGGAATGCTTCTTTGCAAGAACTTCACGAAGCCTTGGACAAAGCTGTGGCCGAAAATCCTGTCTCCCAAGGTACATGAAGTTGGAAAACCTGTTTCACCTAAAAAAAAAAAAAATATTTTGCCGAGGTTTGTGCCCAAGGATGGCCTTCTTCATGGGTTTGCCTTGAGTTTTAATTATCCTTTTCCCCTCCCATTTCGAAGGGCCCTACGGCTAAGGTGGTTCTCCCTCCTCCTATTACTGTCGAAGGGGCTAAAAACTGGGAAACTACTTTGGTGGGTTTTTTCCTTGGACGGAATATCCCCTTCTCGCTTGTCCAATTCACTACTTTCCAAATTTGGGAAGATTATGATATTCTCAATGTCTTGGGGAATAAGGATAGGTTGTTTTGCTTTACGTTCGCTGCCTCTTTGAATCCGGATGTTCTTTTGGCTAAACCTCGGTATTTTGCCTAGAGGTATTTGGTCCTGCAAAAATGGCGATCTGGAATGGCTCTTGACAAGCCTCAACCTTCTATGGTCCTTGCTTGGGTGCTTCTCTCCAAAATTCTATGTGAATTTTAGACCCTAATGGTATGGCCAAGGGGTTATGGCCTTTCTTCCTCCTTTGGTAGCGGTAATAGTTCTTTAAGTAGGAAAAAGAAAGAGGAATTCTTCAAGAGGAGGAAGTGCTCCTTAATTTGGTGCTGCTAGTTATTTTTATTTTGTGGATCTATGAATTTTGCAGCTTGTAATGTACGGGGCATAAATGACCCTCTAAAGTAGCCAATGTGAGGAAAGTTTGTGTAGATAATGGTGTTTCTATGGTGGGGTTGTTCGAAACTAGGGTAAACCACTTAAATAAGCTTTCAGTCAAGCAAACTATTAGTTAGAATTGGTCTTTTCAAATCAATGGTCTTGCTAGAAAACACATTTGGTTGGGATGGGATGATAGTATTTGGAATGTTTCCATTATCAAGGAGCATGCCAGTTTCTCCATTGTTACTGCTCTAATATTAGAGCAAATATGCAGTTTGTCGTTACTTTTGTTTAGGCATCAAATTCTGAGTATGAGCACAGGGATATGTGGTTACAGCTTTTAGGCATTTCTTCTCTTGTTTGTGGGAGGCCTTGGATCCTTTTGGGATTGTGGGAGGCAATAAAAGGATGAACTTAGCCATGGCTGATTTCAAATGTTTCCTAGACTATGCTGAACTTTTTGATCTATGTTTCATGGAAATTATTATATCTGGTCAAATAAGCTAGTTAATAACCCTATTCTGAAGAAGCTTGACCGGATGCTTGTCGACCAAGATTGGATCGTCAATTCCCCCTGTTTTGAAGCTAACTTCCTCTCACCAATCTTATTGGATCATGCCATGTGTATGATGCTTGGAAATTTCTCTCCTAGCTGACATAGGACTCTTTTTTAAGTTTTTAAACTTCTAGACAAATGCTGATGGTTTTCTTAACTTGGTCTCCATAGTTTGGGGGAGTGGAGTTGAGGGATCAAAGTTCTTTCAAATAGTATATAAACTAAAACATTAAGGCTGCTTATTTGTTCTAATCTAATAGTAAGGTGCTTGGTTTAGATGGCTATTCCGCTAAATTCTTTAAAGCTACTTGATCTATTATTGGAAGGAATGTTATGAAAGCAATTCTTGAATTCCTTCATTCTGGTTTTCTTCTCAAGGAGGTAAATTCCACTATCATTACTTTGATTCCTAACGCTTCTAATGCCTAAATTATCATATTTCAGGCCTACATCCTATTGTAATCGTGGTCCACTCAGGTGCACCATCAAAGTCGATATCTCTAAGGCCTATGATACTTTAGACTAGAAATTTCTTGAGAAAGTACTAGTTTGTATGGATTTTCCTCCTTATTTGAGGAAACTTTTGTTTCAATATATCTCTACACCAAGATTTTCAATCAATCTTAATGGAGAATTAGTAGGATTTTTTCCTAGCCAACGTGGTATTCGTTAGGGCGACCCTATCTCTACACACCTATTTGTCCTTGCTATGAAAGTTTTGTCATGTATTCTCCAGAAAATGGCTTGCAATCTAGTTTTCTCTTATCATTAGCATTGTAAGGGGGGTAGGATTACTCACTTATGCTTTGCTGATGATCATATGGGCAATTGGATTACTCACTTATGCTTTGCCGATGATCTTATGATCTTTCACAAAGGAGATATCCACCCTATTTTGGCCATTCAACAAGCTTTGAAAAATTTCCAAGAATTATTTGGGCTTCGTGCTAATGGAGAAAAGAGTACGAACGTCTTTGCTAATGTAGATCTTCCTACTAAGGAGGTAGCACTTAATGCAATGGGTTTTCAGCAGGGTCAACGTCCAATCCATTACCTTGGTGTGTCACTTGTATCCTCTAAACTAAGGAGGGAAGATTGTGATTTGCTGATTTTTAAGATTACTTCATGCCTACAAGCTTGGACTTCCAAATTCCTATCTTATGCAGGTTGACTACATCTTTTAAAATCTGTAATTTTTTTTATGCAAGTGTATTGGGTTGCTATTTTCATTTTTCTTAAGAAAGTTGTTTTGGAAGTTGAAAAGCTTATGAGAAATTTTCTATGGAGTGGAAGACCAGATATAGCCACTAAAGCTAAAGTAAAATGAGTATTTGTATGCTCTCCTCATGTGGAAGGAGGACTTGGTATTCCTAAATTAGAAGCTTGGAACAAGGCTGCCCAATTAAAGCATATATGGCACATTTGTAGTGGAGGGTTTAGATGCATCTGGGTAGATTGGATTCACACAGTTTTGATTAAAGGAAGAAATTTTTGGGAAATTAAGATCCCCCTTTATTTGCTCATGGTCTTGGTGGAAACTTTTGAAGTTGCGTGGTTTAGTCCGACAATTCTTTTCGTGGTCTGTTGGGAATGGGCTATCTACCTCCCTTTAGGCTAACTACTGGCTTCCTCAAGAACCACTCCTTAACAGTTTTAATACAAGGGAAATAGTTTCCTTGGGCCTCCCTTTAAATGCTAGGGTTTGCTCTTTGATTGACGATGATTCTTGGTGCTTACCTTCATCTCCTTTTTGGCAAAATTTCAACATCTCTTCAAATATTGTTCCTAATCCATCTACTGAAGATAAGACTGATTTGGGTATTTTCACTATGAAAAGTGCATAAAATATGTTCATACTGGATGGCCTAAAAATTCCTTGGTCTAAACTAATTCGGAACAAGGATGTTATCCTTAGGCATGGCTTCATCATCTGGCTTGCTATTGACAAGAAGCTATACACTCTTGACAAATTGTACTAGTGAGGTGTGACCAACCGCTTCATGCTACTTTTATTCCAGTGGTTTTGAAACCCATGAGCACTTCTTCTTGTCGGGCCCTTTATCCCAATTGGTTTGGATGGAAGTGGCTTGATTCCTTGACTGCCTTGCATTTTTCTTATCGTGGCAAGGTGCTTTGGGTGGTTTGATCGCTGCGCCTAAAATCCTATTACCAGTAGAAGATGTGCTGCCCTATCTGCTACTGTCTATTTCATTTGGCGTGCTCGTAACTCTGCTAGACTTGGCTGACCTTCCCTAACTCCCATGTTCTAGCAAGATAAATCTTGAATTATGTTTTTATCATAAATAGTTCGTAGCTCCATCTTGCTTTTGTTTGTTTGCTTGGTTGTAATCAGTTTAGTGGTTTTCCATAGTTTTGAGGTTTGTAAATACCAAGATCTGCTCCGCTGTATCTCCGCACATTATGGTTGTATATCCTTCTTTGATTAAATAAAATTTTTTGAATCAACCAAAAAAAAAAATATTTAGAATTGGGTTCATTTTGTTTGTCTGTTTTCTTAGCATGCCTTACTTTGGCTTCCAACTGCAGTTATGGTAAACTTTTCTTGCAACATATATCTGAAGACATAACTGAATCACCAAACTTTTCAGGTAATTAGTTGTGTCTTTTTACTGATTTTTGCCTTTTCTCCAGTATTTAGTGCTTTTGGTTTGATCTTTTTAGCAATATACATATTTCTTTCTATTGCTGATTGCAGATGGTGTTCCAAAAGAAGGACTGAGGATACAGGATGTACTTGTGAGAATTGCTGTTTTGCTTCTAATAAGGGACAAGGTAATTTTATGAACACCAATTATGCTGATATGCATAACTTGTGGTAATTGATTAACATCATGCAAATCAGTTTATGTTTTTTTGATGAAAATCGTTTAGGGCGAGTGTTAAATATTTATGGGTACATATAAGTGATCCACTCAATGTGCATTATTCAAAATTTCCCTCACAAGTGAGGTGTTATGTATATTAATTGTTACAGACGCCATTGAATCTCATAGGATTAAGCTTAAATAGGATGTCTATGGACAATATGGTAGTAGAGCAGTTCAAACGCACGTGAACAACATTGAGATGAATAAATTTTTCTAGAGAGCCGAACTGCTCTAGCTCTAGAACTTCTCCAAGAAACCACTTTCCTTGTTGGTGATCTGCATCCCTCCTTGAGAGGGGGCTTGTCCTGGAGGAACTGTAAGGGTGTTTCTTGCATTCTTAAACCTTTCATCTCTCCTGCTTCCTTTTGAAACCAGAATAAGGACACAGAAAGCTCTCCTCCCAATGTGGTTTCAGGCTTTGCATTTTTGGAAACTAAAGTAAATCCATTCTTTTCAGACTTTCAAGTCTTCACAGGTTGACTTAGCTACAAATGATCCATTGGGTTCTCTTCCCAAGGAAGCAACTGGCCCTTTTGATAAGCCCAGACCTTTCTCCTTGTTGTCTGACCCTGCTCAGGATCAACCTGAGCATCCTTCGAGCCCTCTTTCCACCTCTTTTGTCAATACAACACTGAAAAAATAAATGACCTTCATGACAGCAATGAAAAAACTCAAACCACCAATCTAAGTGACTGTATAGGAATTGATAGAAATTAATTTTGGAATGATAAATATCAAAAAGTGATTTATATTTAGGTGACTGTAGAGTAATCCATAGTTCAACTGTTTCATCGGGGTATGAATTTTTACTGGGGTTCATGTTCTAAGATTGAAGAGCCTTCTATTATTTACTACTGTCTCCTCACTCTTGTCTTGGGGAGAATGACAGGACAATACAGGAAGGTCTGTTCTATTTATTTTATTTTTAATTTTCTTTTATTGTTTTTATTAGCTAACTGGTAAAGCTCCTAAATAAATTTTGTTTCTTCCTTCAAATGTAGGTTCGATTGGCATCAGAGAGGCCTGGGTCTCCCCCTTTTACAGATGATATACTATTCCGCTACCCAGGGTTGAGAGGTGGAAAATACTGGAAGGAGGAGCATGACCTGTTGCTGTTGCAAGCTGTGTTAAAGTATGTGATTTTGCTACGCGGTTGAAAGTTCAATGTTTAAAATAGATGTTTTTGTTTGAGATTTAAGGAAACATCTACAAGAAATTGTGCAGCAGCATCAACATAAAGAAGGCAATTCTGTATAGTAGACTAGATTATTTGGTTGCATCAAATTTATATCCTTAGTTGAGTTAGTTGGCATCATACAAAATTGTTTTCTTTCTCTGTTTGTCTGTCACATTGGTCTATGGTACAGTGATTCGTTTTCTTTACAACGGAGTGGGGAGCAATTAATTGATCTCAGACTACAATTTTCTTATCAATAGAGAGGGGATGTTGGACTTGTGGTTTCCATCATAAGATTTTATGTCATAGTTGCTTAATTCGTTTTGTTTTGATCATATTTTGGTATATTGTAGTATTTATTATCTTAGGACTGGGACTAGAAATTTTGTAGTATATGTAGTCAGTGTTTTGGTTAATAAGAGTTTGTTGGCTATAATGTTATCTATTTTTACTAGCTATGTAATGACCAAGACTAAACAAAAACTTCTGAACTTGTAAGCTGCATGTTTTATTTTATGACCTTGTTGGTTGGTTTAGGTCAACCATGCGTTGTATGCCCTTGCAGAATGATACTGAACACACTTCATTTCACTCTTTTTGTAATTAATATGATGCTGGAGCATCAGTGTTCTCAAGATTTTAACATTTACCTTGAAATTTTCTTGTTGGTGTCCATCTAATTTGAACATAAAAGGCATGGATATGGAAGATGGCAAGCAATTGTGGATGATAAGGATTTAAAGGTTCAGGAGATCATCTGTCAGGAGTTAAGCCTTCCGTATATTAACTTGCCTGCCTCGGGCCAAGGCAGTTCTCAAGTGCAAAATGGTACAAATGCTAGCAATGCTGAAGCATTGGGTAACCAGCCAATAAGAAATGGTGGAAGTGATTCAACGCCTGATGTGGCTCGGGAAGCACCTGAGGGTGTGAGTCAGGGACAGCTGTATCAAGATTCAAACATTCTTTATCACTTTAGAGATATGCAAAGAAGACAAGTTGAGTTTATCAAGAAGAGGGTGCTTCTCTTGGAAAAAGGACTTAATGCAGAGTATCAGAAAGAATACTTTGTAAGTCTACTTCATGAAAAATCTGCCTCTCTATCTGCAATTCTGTCTGCAAGTTTTCTAGATTAAGTGTTTGATGATGGCCAAGAAATCCGTTCTTGGATCCTACTTCTCTTCCATGCATGGAATCATTTCCCGAAATATTTTTCTTCTTTTAGCTTTTTTCTTGGGGTTTGGGCGTGGTTTCAGGTGAACTCTCCACAAAGTTGGGCAGATTCTTGAAGTTTAGCCTTCAGTAGGTGATGAAAACCATAAAATTTTTGCTTATCCTAGGGAATAGCAAAAAAATTTAGTTCCTGTTAGATAAATTCTGCTTGTTGCTCAAGTAAATTTTATAGTGTGTGTTTTCATCAATGGAACCCTGTTGCAATTTGAGATTTTCTATATCTTTTCATTTCACTGTTGCTGGTTGCTCAATGTTGTTGGTGCAATAATGTGTCTGTATAAGCAACACATCTGGATTACATGTTCTGCCAATAGTGTATCTATGTACAAATTAAGCTGGGAGTATTATATTTTATTCCATTTATTGTTTCTCCTCAGGGGGATGCTGAAGAATCTGAAACTGATAATAGAGCTGCAGATTCATCCAGTCCTGGCCAAATTGACATTGATGCGCTGGTTGATGAGTTGCCTCGAGCACAAACTATTGGTGTGTAATTCTTGTGCTGAATTTGTTCGAGTAATTATTGGAATTTCTCCTATTTCATTCATTTTCAGCATCTAGGCTTAGGGCAAGCTATGAATTGTTGAATAAGATTTAGAATCTTGTCAACAGCCCTGAGGTACAAGTTGAGAAACTTACCAAAGAAAATTTTTCATCTTTCTAGGACTGATTTTCATTTTTGGAAAACTGATTTTAGAATACATGAAAAACAACTACATGGAAATGTGCATAAAATTCTTCTTTTGGCCAACAGGTTTCCTGGGGACACCTGTTAACTTTTTCCAATTTTCAGATAGAGAGGCTGCATGTTTGAGTGAAAGATCTAGGTGATTGGTTGCAAGTATATCTTATTCTCGTTTTTTCACCATAAGATAGCTTCTAAAAGATTCTTTGAACTGGTCTGGCTGTTTGTTCTCCCATGGTTTTAATTTTTTGCCTCTTAAATTTCCTTATTTTACTGCTAATTTCTATATTTCCTGGAGTTCTTAAATTACTTATAATGCTTCCTATACTATCTCAGAGCGTTGATATTGGCAGCAAAACTGCTGCTGGAATTGTTTATGTTTCAATCAATGACTTACCTGATTAATGAGAGTTTTGAATCTGAAAATTATTGAAAGCAAGATCATATGGTTTTAGCTAATCTAAATATTTATGAAGGGACCTATGCCTTCTTAGCTCTGGTAGTTGTCGCTTACAAATTATGGTTATTTCCCTGCTCTAATATTCACCATTTTTCTATATTGTTGGTTAGTATTATTTGCTGGGATCTAGATGTTAGAAGTACGAAACTTAGAGCTTGTTTCTTGTTAAATTAAAAGAATTGTTATGATAATATAATCTTATCTCGATGTTTTGTGTCTCTATTACACCAAAGGCACTGCAATGTGAATTAAGTTTTCACGAAGTATCATTTTAAAGGCATTTCATTGGTTGAATTATTGGATGTTCTGGTATTCCTTATACTGGGGTGACACTTATGCTGTTTTTGAAGGTTCTGAACAAGTCTCTGCCCTTGCTTGTGATAATAATCCAGATAGACTTGAGTTGGTTCGGCACTATAACAAGGTAATGTATAGAGTTGGACTTTGATATAATTACTATTGGTGGGTTTGTTCAAAGATCTTAAATTTTTTTGATATTTTATCATAGTACTCTCAAGACCTTGTGGCTGCTAGTGGGCTTGCAGCATTAAGTGGTGGTGTGATACAATATTATTGATCACCTTGGTTAATGGCCATGGAAAATACCAACTGATTGGGCTAAAGGATTTCCATCTTTGAAAACGGAAATTATTTCCTGTCTACCAATATATTTAGTGGTGGTTAATTGTCACTACCAACTCAGCTGCTTGCTACTGCCTTTGCCTCCTACATCACTTGGTTGTTAAAGACTACTAGTAATCGTGATCTCTTGAGATTAATAACAACTTAACTATTACTAAGCTTTGATTATAATATATGCTCAAGTAATTCAGAAAATGCTTTTTAAACAAACACATCTTAAAATTTTTAAATTGATCTCTTGTGTTGGGGTATGCATTTGTTTTTAAATTGATACTAGACAGGCTATTGTTTATGTGGGAGAGGGCAACCTTTCTATTAGGTTGGTTTCCATTTAACCCCCCTTTCCTCTTCATTGGCAGATATGGAAGGTTTTGGATGATAATGCTCGAGAGTTGGTGCAAATGACTGTTACTGGAGAACCAGCCAGTCTGAAGTTGAGAAAGAACCTTCTTGCAATTGAAAGTGCTTATGAAAGCATAAACCGAATTCTTACCCCTATGCCTAAGAGCTCTCCTTATGCGGGAGAGAATGTGGCAAATTCAGCCGAAAGAAAAGAGACTGAACCAATGGCAAATTCTGCTGCAGACAATGTCAAGGAAGCAGTTCCAGATTCTATGCCTGCAAAGGGTACAGAAGGTGCAGATACTGCACACACCCAACCAAAAGAAGCTCCCGCTACTTCATCTACTGCTGCACTGAGTGAAAGCGCAACGGGTGGTTCTGAACCTGTCATTGTTTTGGATGAGTGAAGATTTTAAGAGACTCCATGGATATGTTTGTCTGAGTTACTGCCTAACTAATCAACTGATATCCAAGAAAAGTTAGCACAGATATCAATAGCTTTGGAAGCCATATAGAATCTCTCTCATGAGACTTTTGCTTATTTCTAGTCCATTTAAATTGTAAATAAATTATACTTCGAGTATGTTAGAACTCTCACGGACTTCCATCTATTTCTTTAATGACTCTGTAATGGGCCTGCCCATTATTCCACGTACAGGTACAGCGGTATTGTCGCTAGGGTAGGTGCCATTTTCTTGTGATCCATTGAATTTGACCATAGGCCTCAAACCCTTTCTCTTCCAATAGCTTCTCTTATGCTGGTCCAGAGTTATAGGTAGTACATGTATGCTATATGGATGTATGCGAATCGTTAAGTGGCAGTTTGTTTGGCCGCTTGGTGATACCATAAGGAGCATTTATTTATTTATTTTTTTCAAAGAACTTATGTTTTAACATTAGAATGATGGTGGTTTGCGGTTGATAAATTGAGGATTTTTGATAGATTGTTATTTTTGGAAGTCTAAACGGACCCCTAATTCAATTCTTTGTTAATATTTACTAATTTTAGATTCTGCTTTTTTATTTTATTTTATTTTTTCTCTCCTCCTTGGCATAATTTCCTTAAACATAATGCATATCGTATCAATGCGGTGGCTTATTTCTATGTTCATTGATATGTAGTTAACATCTTTTTTCAGTTAGGGCGGATAAAATTTGACGTGCCAACCAGGTAGGATCTTAGAACCTTTTTTTTTTGGCCACGAGTTAGGATCTTAAACTTATCCATGCCAAATTGCCAACTAGTTATCGTGTTCTTCGCCGCTGACACTGACAGTTCGATGACGACATTATGAAAGCCCATGGTAGTGGCTGCCTTTTAAGTAGTAGCTGCCTTTTAACTCTTCGAGGAAACGTTTATGCTGCTTACCGTGTTAAAGGATACCGCCGAGTTGAATTAAAACTTTTAAACCTATGGATTATTTCCGATTTGTTTTTTTTTTTTTTTTGACCAATAAGGTTAATCGTGGCTTTCTAACTTCTGGCCTGGTGGTTTGAGGGTAATCAAATGGATCACGACTTGGCTTCGGTTTTGAAAAACGGTGAACGGAAGATAATATCCTACTGTTTAAATTGTAGTCTCCAAAATTTGTCACAAGTTAAAAATGTTTTTGAGAATACGCGCCTCTTTTAAGGTATTGTTGGTAGGTTGAGGAATTGAGCGTCACCGTTTCGTTTTAGTGTTAGCTGTTTTTTAATAGGCCACTCTCTTAAAAGTGCTTCCTACTATGTTTGTTTGATCTTAAAGAGTTCATTTCCTTGCATCAAAAGTGCTAAACATTTACCGGACTGTATTTGATGGATGTCGCAATGTCTGCGGCCTTGCCCTTTATATGACTGGAGATTGATATAAGTCCAACAATTAATGTGAATTCTACCAATTATTGCTGTTCATGTGAGCACAAAATTTTGTACCTTTCCTACTTCTGATAAGTGCATCTTCGTTACTTGGGTTTTAATGTGATGTTATTACCGCCTCCTCCTTTATGCATAGCGGGGCACAATATAGTTAATTTAATATTTATAGATTATAGGCAACAAGTTAATGTCTTATGCCCTCTTTTTAGTTTTATTTTCTAGGGCATTCCTCTATAGCATTACACATAGATGGCATTATCGGGTACCTTCCTCTTCTCGTTGCACGGTTAGCTCAAATGCTACTTATATGGTTCTACACAATATAGCGTATGTTTCTTAATTGAGCTATATATCAATTCGTTGGTTATTAACTCACCGAAAATAAACATGGACTTGGATCCACTACATGGAAATGTATGGATGATCAAGACGAATTTGATGGTAGTTCATGTACCAAACATGGCCTTATAAAATGGTACAATATTAGGTTCAACCATTTCAAGCTCGAGCTTGACTCGAAATTTCAAAGCATGATTAGGATCAAAGCTTAAATTTGGCTCAAATTGACACTAAATAAACTTGAGTGGTTTGTGAACCAACTTGATTCGTTTACCTATGGAGTTAATCCATATTGAATTTTATTGTCCAACGTTGTAGCTAATAGTATTATAAGAATAGCAAAGATACTAACTCATTTTGCATTGTTTTCTCATGCAAGCTAACACACTTCATCATAGTTTCATGGTACCTAACACGTTGATGGTTTCATGTTTGTCGATGGAGGAATATAATATCTTGCGGATCATATTAGTGTGAAATTGTACCCTACAACTCATCAAGGATGGTACACTTTGAGCAAGCATACCTCAAGCATAGGATATCTTACTAGGCTAGTTGCAACATCTTATGATAAGGGATAGAGACACGATTGAGGTTGTAGGACATTGTGCCAGTCTTACTCCCATCACGATTAAACTCTCTATATTATTCAATGTAACCAAGTAGATAGGCATCATGAACTCTTTACTAGGTAGCTAAGCCTTCTATGGTAAAGCTATGTTGGGTTCTAGAGCACATGATAAGAAGCACAAGAGCATGTTATAGCTCATTCGTGGCCCCACTTGTAACTTTATTTACCCCACGAAGAGGTGTTTAGACATATTAGCGGATAAAGGTATCATGTAACTTGACCTTTCTATAGTGTTTGGTTGCAAAATTTGGATAAGATAAGGGAAACTGGATAACACTATATAAGGAATACTTTTCAACACAATTTACTCATCTCATGTTTGGTATGCACGGTATTTGATAAGAATTTTTGTGCTATCCTTTGTTTGTTATATACAAGTACACCATAAGAATTCTATAAAAGGTTTGAGTTATCTAGTGAAAAAATGATTTCTCCCATCCTCTACAAAATACTATTTCTTTTCAAATTTGTCTAATACCATTATGGCCTCATGTTCAGCACTAAAGCAAATGGCAAAATCAAATAAGGGACTAGGATATTTATTCAAGCCAATCCCATAAATTTGTGTTCACTAAACACCTTCTTCTACTCAATTAAGTTCTGTGCCCCTTGAAACTTTCAACCAACTTGATTCCCATTGCACTTTCTTACCATCATGCATCACGGGACTACACCTTTACCTACATGGTGCACATCATCCTCTTGATGGTGGATACAATGGAGGAATTAGAGAATGAGGTTTAGCTATTCCTTCACAGCCATTGCACATAATTCTCTTGATGCGGGTTGCAACGGAGGAGTTATAGAATAAGCTATTCCTTCTGAATTTTCAAACCTTTAATGTTGATGAACTCATTTCTGTTGGTGACTAATTTTGTTCCTTATGATACGCTTGAAATGTATAATATATTTTTTAGATATCTTATGATCATGTGAAATACATGGTATTAATTTTTAATCAAAACCTTATGTGTTGAAGTTGCAATGTTTGAGATTGGGTTTGGAGTTTGATATTTGCAATTTGGAGTTTCTATGTCAAAGTTTAAGTTTGCTTTTAAGTTTACATTTGGAGTTGGAACCAGGTATTGGATTTGATGGTTATTTTTCTTGTATTCATTTTGGTTTTTCCTTTTCTTATATTTCAATTTTTTCTAATGAAACACCTTTATAGTATGAGCTTTAAGTTCAAGTTGAAAACGCAATCTTAAAATTGCCTTTAATATATAATTGTACATTGACAATGCACATTTTGTATGTGTCTTTAGTTATAAAATGTATTTTCACTTGAGATGCAGAGCTAATGAAATCATTCCATTTTATAGCAAATGGACATATTATCTTTTCAAAAATTGTTTTTAATCTATATAATTTAAGTAAGAACTCTTTTATTCGTTGCATATTTTTATCATATAGTTTTATATGATAATTTATCAATCTCTTTAATATTATTATTTGATCATTTTATTTAAGAAAATAAACTTATCATTGCATTTAAGAATATTGACTAAAGAAAAGAACTATCATTGCTATTTAATCTATATCTATATCTATTATATTTAAGCCATAAACAATTTATTCGTCGCACACTTTTATACTATATATATAGTTTTATATGCTAACTTTATCAATTCCCTTTATTATATATTTGTTTTACTTAAAGAAGCTAATTTATTACAACATTCATGGCTATTGACTAAGTAATGAAATACTCATTGATTTTAAACACTTTTATACTATAAAGTTTTTTATACTAACTTTATCAATTTCCCTTATTATATATTTGTTTTACTTAAAGAAATTAATTTATTACAATATTCATGACTATTGACTAAGTAATAAAATAATTATTGATTTTAAATTTATTACAACATTCATGACTATTGATTAAACAAAATAATAATTATTGATTTTATATTAGTATAATTCTTTTCTTAGACTCATTTAATTTATTCTTTACATTTCACTATATATTTATAACAAAAAAACCACTCCCACCTCTACATACACGTTATGCTACCTCTTCTAACTACTCTATTCCTGTAACTACCACCTTGACCCATATAAATATTAGAGATATATGGTACAAGTGTCGCAAATGAAATACGCAGATAATTTTGAATAAAGAATACCATCATTGGTATCAAGATGTAGATTATGAAATGAAAGCGAGAAAGGAATTCACTACTATGGATCAAAGTGGTTGGCCATGAGCTTGAATTGTTTCATATAAAATGTAGGTTGTTATACTATATTTCATTTTAACAATACTAAAAATTACGTATAACATAAAGAAAAAGAATATAGTGTTTCCCATTGCTTACTGCTTACTTTATCTCCATAAGCATGTAATGGCCATTGGTTGCTTCTCCTATTTTTAGGCTTTTTTCCTCCCCTTCTAATTGTCATTGTAATTATTATGTATATATAGAAGTATAATTTGATTAAATAAATTTCCTTTCTAATGTCTCATTTGTTTTATAGGTATATGATTACGTCTTCGATGAAGCAAAATAATTGCGATTAGGATTGATATGTTATAAACTTAGTTATAAATATTTACAATGTGTTATACTGTTATTTCATTAATCCTATGATTTTTTTTAATGTATTTTTATACAATTTATGCAATATTTTTAGTTACTTCTTTCATTCACCGATCTTGCATGTGATTACCTTTAACTATGTTATTTATTGTAGGAGTTCATTTTCTTATTTAATTTTAAACTCACAACACAGGTGCATCATCTCCTAATAATTTTTTATTTTTCAATTTTTTTCCTTTAAAAGCTATATATATTATATATATGGGTCAACTTCTAAAAGCTCTTAATAATCACACAATTCTCATCATAATTAGATGATCTTTCTGAGAAAAATTTCAGCTGTCCATATATTACACTATTTTAGTAAATGAAATTTAAGTATATAGCTAATTCGATTGTAGGACATGTCTAGAATAGCTAAAAATTATCAAAATATAGGTAATTAAAAAAAAAAAAAACCAAAATCCATCATAGCTTATAATCGCGATTTTATAAAATTATAATCATATCAATAAACTGCACTTTCGTGTTTTTGGCACATGAGCTATATCACATTTCGTCGTTAAGATATTTTATATACATGTATCGTAATTATGAATTACAATTTTCATGCGATTTTGCTTAGATAAAAAGATGTTCTATTCTTATTATATTTAAGTGACCCATATATCCTAATTAATTTTAATTAAATCTTATTTAAGTAATTAATTTTAATAAGTAGCCTTAAAAAAACCAAGCTAAATCATTTAAGCTTATATATTTTAGGGTTAATTACAAAAACTCGATCCATGTTTTAACCAATTTACAAACACATTACCTATGCTATCTTTTTTGACAATTAGATGACTCGGATTTCATACAAAAGTATTAATATTATTTAATAATTTTAGAATGGCACGTATCAATATTTTATTAGTCATAAAAATTAATTATATATATATATTTTAATTTTCTTATTTAAAAAAATTAAATATTTTATTTATTTATTTTTATTTAGTGTTATTTTTTATCACATTTAATTTTTTTAAACCAATAAGACTATAACACCTTTCCTCTTATAATAATTAATAATATTGATATTTTTTTATAAAACTTAGACCATCTAATGATAAAAAAAGATAACACAAATAATATATTTATAAATTGATCATAACACAGATTATATTTTTATAATTAATCCTATATTTTAAGATATTAGAAAAATTTTATAGCCACTCACCTCCCCAACTAAAAACATACAAATTGCATTGCGTTACATTGTACCATCTTCGTCGACATTGATGAATGTACTCTTATCCTCGTACCAGATCAAACTTCAACAATTACATCTTCCTGATACGCGAATGCATAACAGCGAAACAGTTGAAACTGGGCAAAGCCCTACACAGTCACCTCCTAAAAACAGCACTATCCAAACACACCATCATCGCCAACCACCTCATCAACATGTACTCCAAACTCAACTCCCCACAGCATGCCCTGGGAATTTTCAACGATCTTTCCATCAAGAATACTCAGTCCTGGAACACCATCACATCTGCATTTTCCCGAGCAGGCCGTCTCGATGAAGCACTCAACTTGTTCGATGAAATGCCCCAAAGGGATATAGTGAGTTTTAACTCTTTGATTTCTGGGTTATCCGATCATGGGTTTCATAAGGAATCCATTGGTATGTTTGTAAGGATGACGAAAGAAAATGGGTCGTCGTTTATGGATGAGTTTACGTTTGTGGGTGTCGCAGGTGCTTGTGCTTGCTCTGGCATGTTGGCGGTGTTGCGCTGTGTTCATGGGATGGGTGTTGTGATTGGATTGGAGTTTAATAGGATAGTTTGCAATGCGTTGATGGATGCTTATGGGAAATTCGGTGAAGTGGGAGCAGCACGTGGTGTGTTTAGTCAGATGGATGAGAAGGATGTTGTGTCATGGACTTCCATGGTGGTTGCTTATGCTCGAGCTGGTGAAATAGATGAAGCTTGCTGGTTTTTCAATAGAATACCGAAGAAGAATGCCATTTCATGGACTGCTTTGATTGCGGGTTTTGTGCAGTGCGGCCGGAGTGGCGAGGCTTTGAGGTTATTTTGTGGAATGCTTGAAGATGGAATTCGTCCTACTTCCTTTACATATGTCAGTGCTCTAAGTGCTTGTGCTGATCTTGCGATTGTTGAGAGAGGTAAGCAGGTTCATGGCTACATCATCAGAGTCAGTCCCCTGGAGTACTTATCCAGTGTTTATGTGGGTAATGCTTTGATATACATGTACAGCAAGTGCGGTGACACGAGATCTGTTAGGTTGCTGTTTGAGGGGATGCCTGCAAAAGACCTTGTCTCCTGGAACTCGTTGATCACTGGGTTTTCTCAAAATGGACTTGGAAAAGAATCGCTGCTTCTCTTTGAGAAGATGGTCGAGGCTGGTGTAAAGCCAAATCATGTCACGTTTCTTGGGTTACTTTCCTCGTGCAGTCACACAGGTCTAGATGTTGAAGCACTTCGTCTATTGGATTTAATGGAAAATGACTATGGAATACGCCCTAGAAAGGAGCATTTGGCTGTCTTGATTGATTTGCTGGGGCGGAAAAACAGACTCAACAAAGCTATGGAATTAATATGTGGAATTCCCAATAAGTCAGACATTGTCTCTTTGTGGGGCGCACTTTTGGGTGCCTGTAGGATGCACAACAATTTAGAGATTGCTGAAATAGCTGCAAAAGCTCTTTATGAGTTGGAGCCATGGAATGCAGCGCGTTATGTAATGTTAGCTAACATTTATTCTGCTGCTAATAGATGGGATGATGCCCAAAGAGTGCGTAAGCTCATGGAGGACAGAGGTTTAGTGAAGGATGCAGGAAACAGTTGGATTGAGGTGAAGAATGAGAGACGTGAGTTCATAGTGAAAGATGGCTTACACAATCAGGTTGCAGATGTCTATAAGCTACTGGAACACCTAGCAGATCATTTGAAGGAAGCTGGATGTCTACCCAGAATGCATTGCCTGCATCATGATAATGGCATCTAGATGACATCAAGGGAGCAAACATTGTAGTTCCTTTCTAACTCATGAGGAAGATAACATTTCCTGCAAGCACGCATTTGGAGATAAGGTTATATAAAATGATGACTTCTTCAGATTGTCCCAATTTATATCGAATATTAAGGTGTGTAGTCTTCATTCATTCTGGGTACTTCTTTTCGTTGTCTGTTGTGCTATTATGTTGACTTGCTCTTTAGACAGTGAAGGACTATGGTGAAGCTAAATGTTGGCAGTCCACATCTAACACCACAGATTTAGCAGGGAAACCCATGAGCACACATGGTATACCTCTTTTTTAATTTCAAGAGAATATTCTTTTCTTGCCTTCGTAGTTTGTAATTAAAGAAAAAGAATTTCTTGGCCCAAAAGCATTTGCTTCCGTACTAAGATGCCATAGACAAAATTACATAATGATTAGTGTAAATTAAGTATGATTTGTTGCATGAGTAATATTAATTCATTTCCTTGAAGGCATCAAAAGTGACCTTAAAGTACGAAAAATGTAAGTTCTTGGCCAAGACATCATTTGAATAGAACGTACAAAACTTTGTAGGCTTACCTATTGGTAATGCAATGTCTGGATGAGTTCAAGAGATATAGATTAGTCTTCTAAACAACCTTTGGTACTGCGTGCTACCTGTTGGAGTGACATTCTTGACCTCTCCTAGCTGCTGACCTAGATCTATATGTGTTTCAAAAGGTCTACATCCGCAGATACTAGATTGCCTCAATAAATTTTTAATACACTCTTCAAATATTCCCTTTCTTGAATTTTGAGGGGAACTTTTGTTTCAATTCATTCATTGGTATACATCAGGGCCATTGAAAATAATATCATCCATGTACTCTATCACTATCACGACTGATGCTCTTCCTTCACTACTTCAATCAAAGTATGATCATCTTGACATTGAGCACACTCAAGAGGGTTTAGGCATTTGATAAACTGTTAAACCATGCCTCCTAGTAAGCCCCTAAAAAGTGAATTTCAAGCTTGCCATCGTTTGAACTGCAGTAATAACCAAATCTTGGAGGTATTGGCTTAGTGAAATTACCTGCCAGTTGCTTGTCAGAAGTAATGTAAACGCAGACAGTTCACTGAACTGTTGCTTTTGGTGAAGAAAGTGATAATCAATATTAATATTCAATATTTTATTAGAATAAGATGTCCTGAGATTAATTTCCTGCATTATCCAAGCCTACAGAAGAGAGGAAATATCAAAAAAGTCACACCCAATCCATAAGCTTGAGCGTTTATCCATTAGTTGAGGAACTAAATTTAATAAATTCATTATCCAAAAAGAATTTAGCAAACTTTACCAAAATAAATGTTGTTGGACATAGTCTCATGTCCAACATTTTCAATGTTGCAAGTGAGCATACTCTTCTTTCCCAGAAATAGATAATTCTATTGTGCTCAAAAAGGGTGGGAAGGTGAACATTCGTTGCTCTTTTAATGACTACAATTTTTCTTCTTGATTTATCTTTTTTCTTGTGTGGTTTTAAGCTTTGATTGTCTGGTGGGTTTTTGTCTAAGGATAATGTTTATTTAAATGTTTCAGGGGAGAAGATGAATAGATGAATTATGTTGTAAAGTAGAAAAAAACTTTTTCAGGATGAGTGTTAACTGAAGATTTAAGTATGATATATCCACCTGTCAGCCTGAAATTGAAAAATTCAACAAAAGTCAGGCCCTTGTCTTCTAAGTAGAAGACTGCTGCTCCAGGGGCTAATGACCATTAAGAAGAAGCAGGAGTTTCAACAGTATGGTCATAGTGGTGAATTTCTTTCTGAAGGGGCAGTGTTTTTATGAAATATACTTCCTTTGAACTTGACTTGCATTTACTGATTCTTCTAACGCCGTGTGTTCTGCCTGTTGATCTTCATGGAGGCCCGCTCCATCTTTATCAACATGAAGGGTTGGATTTCTAAACAGACACTTGCATGCTGGACGTACGTGTGTTCCCTTTATAACATTTTTTTCTCCTGTTAGTTGAAAAGTAAACATATTTATGTAGCACTATTTGCTTCAGGTCATTCATGTTTGGTTCTGCTGCTGCTTGTGCTGTTATATGGGATTACGAGGTTTGCTTTCCTAAAAAAACAAGGTTGAAGAAAAAGAAACTCTGGTCAAGTTGCCCAGGAAAGCAAGCAGGATAGGATTACACTGGCTGTCCTGGTAACATTGTATGGGATGATTAATCCAGATACAGCATCGTCAAAACCAGTACAAGACAATCTTCGTCTGTTTGCTGGTTTTCTTCTATACATGGATCCTTGTCAGTAATATCCTTAGCAAAATAATGAGTTGAAGAAATTACAATTAACATATTAACAATGTTCAGTGTGTTTATTAATCGTTACAAATTGAGTTTATATTAAAAAAAAAAAGTTTGATGATTCACCATTCAATGTGTACTATTGAGAAAGACCAGTAACATTTCCAAATATAAAAGTGATAGCAGAAATTTTGAGTTATCGGTCTGCTAGAAATAATTTTCACAAATATTAATTATATATATAAAATTTTTTTACTAAAGTATCGATGTAAAATTGCTTGTATAAAATGTGATTTTATCTTTTCTATGAATTTCATGTGTCTTACACACAATTTTTACAAAAATAGTGAAACTTTTTATTTATCGTGAATTGTATATTGAAGATGTGATTTTATTTTTCATTTATAATAAATCATATGTTTAATATGTGATTTTATAATATACTAAAATTTCAATCAAAATTATATGCCCACAATTTTGTGTTGATATTCCGGTAATTAAAATTATGTGAATGGTATGTATATATAGATATATATATTTGTAGAGATTAATAGACATGTATTATACGTAAAGTGAAACATCATAGATAAAAATAATGGTGTTGCTTTGCACTAAATCATGTAAACTTTTATGTCTTTGGAATTAAACTTACTAACAATAGTGTGAATCCACCAAATCATGTATCCACACACGTAGTACAATATATATATATATTATATATATAAAAATAAATATATCATTGCCCTCTTGCCTAAGCACTAATAGAACGAAGTGTGCGTTGGATAAGGTTCAAATTCAACTTTTTGCTTTTGCTCTCATATGTTACAATCTTTTACAATATTCATATTTTTTGTAGCTATCCTAAAAGTTATATTCTAAAATTACCATGTATACAAGCCAGTGGATATAAGGTACTTTTTACCCATCTGTAAAATTATCAAATATTGACATTAAAATAACACTAGTATACTCTTGCCCTTTGTATTGGAAAGAGGGAAAAAATATACCCTTAGCCCGTATATCCAAAAGTAACCTTATTCTTGGGTGAAGATGCCAACAAAACATAGAATAATTACTAAAATCTCGTATATATATCGTGTTTAAAGATGCCTATAAGATGAGATATGTATGTATATTATGTCTATAAGATGAGATATGTGTGTATATTGTGTCTACAAGATGAGATATACTTGTATATCCTGTTTAAAAGATAAGATATAGTAAAAGAGGGAACAGTAGGTTTATCTTTATAAAAAAAAATTAATTATCAAAATAGGATTGAGATCAAGTTAATTGCCAAAATGACTCACTAAAATTATATCTTAGAAATGTGATTAGGCTTACATATAAATCACATGTAAAACATAGGTTCGGGGTAGAAAATTTAGATAAAATCACATTTTTATTATGGGATTTTTATTTATGGAAATAAAATTAAACCACATGTTCAATATACGATTTTAGTGGGTTATTTTGATAATTATTTTAGATTGATGCCTATTTTGATAAATACTTTAAAAAGGTATTCTAGGTTGACAAAAACTTGGATAATGATAGTTCCTCAGCGTGTCTCTAAAAATAATAACATATATATTGCATTGAGATATTTTCAAAATTTAATAATACCAAAAAGATATAATTATTTATTGAATTAAAAAAAAAAACACACACACACACACTTGTAAAATTTGAACAAATAATATATTAGCTAAGCAAATCCAATCGTTGAGATTGTGGTAGATTGATATTGGATTTGATAGATATGGATTTCTATAGATACAAAGATTTGATATGAAATTAGATTTGATTATATTAAAGAGGATCTCTATAAATGTAGACGCCGTTTCATGTTCGTAAAACGGGGCATTAAGAAAGGCAATATGCTTACCTTCATGTAATGTTTTGCACGATTTTTCATTAGGTTTTGGAGATGCGATATGCTTAATTTTTCCCTTTTTCCTTGTTTCAGGGATGATGTCTCTCGACCATGTCTACTATGTTTTTTCTCTAGTAAATCATCGTATATACTATGTTCTCCATGAATTCATGGAATAAGTATATCCAACCACCATCAACTGCGTTTTTGCTGTATTGCCAATCTAAAATCATTGCAATTTTATATTTCCATTGTAATTTACTTACAAATTGAATATATAGATCTGTGCTTTGTATGTTTATCAAATTTGACAATTTTACATGTAGATATATTTTTGTTTTTTATTTTTTATTTTACCCTTTGAATTGTTGATATATTAGTATGTTGAAAATCATGTCAAAAACATGATTTAAAGGATAAATTTTGTGGACCCCTAGGTCCCTCGTTCTCAAAACACCCACCTAACAAACTAGATCATTAATAGTGCATATACAGAAAAAATTATTTTTGAATCAAATTTCATTTAAAGGATTTTTAGATGATTCATTGATAGAATTGGTAGTTGGTAGATTTATGCACATGTATGAAGTAGGTCACAAGTTTGATCCAAGCAACTTTGATAAAACTTGCTTGTACCATTTGAGCTTCTTCTAGATATATATGTATGTATATGATTATTGTCTTATATAATGTTGGGGAAAAAAAATTGATAGCTTTGGTTCTGATCATTACTATAGGTTACTTATGGGATATTTATAGGATTACCTATTAATGTTGTTGTTCATATTTGTGTAGGAATGAGGGAGAATTTTCAATCAATTCAACAGCTAACATGTCCAAGATAATAGTCTTTTCTACGGTATTTTTTTTTTTTGCTCTTTAGTTCATTTCTCTATTACTTTGATTCCATTTTTTTTTCCTTTTGGTATTTCTTTTGAATTTGTGTTATTTTGTGAGAACTTGTATCTTTTCCAAATGGGTATAAAATTGCTAATTCATCATAATGACTAATTTGTATACAATTCTACCATAACTCAAGTACTTAAGATATATAATATAATTCTATCAAATTTTGATCAAAATGAAACAGGACATTTAGATTCTATTGTAATGTTCTTATCAAAATAAACTTACAATTATAAAGATTTGGTTAATTATTATATAATAAGGTTAGATCATTTGCCATGAAATAACTTTATCACATTTGAGTATGGAAAGAAAACTCCGAAACACGACCGCCATTCTCTGCCATAATCATGATTCATGATGAAACTTGAAATGCAAAGAGCCCAACCACAACCACTTTGCCCCTCGTACCCCACTACTGCCATAAATATGGGGGAAAAAAAAAAAAAAGCTCATTAGATATATACCATAATCGTGGAGGTGACTTTATAATTTTTAATATTTATTAAATTATATCTGCTTAGATTTATATTGCAGTTTGTGCATAATTTTTGGATAAATCAATTTATTAATTAATGCGTAATTTTTCAAAAGAAAATTTAAATTCATATTAATGGCTACTTAAATGTTATATGCTTTTATTTCAATGAATCATTAAATATTGAAAAAAAAAATGTAGGAGAAAGAAAAAAGTTAAACTTCGAAATTTATCAGTAAAAAATAAAAATAGAAAACAAAATTTAAAGTCCAAAAGTGCCTATTATGAGAGATGAAAACCAAAAACATGAACTATAATTTCCATATATTTTGAGGATTCACATAAAGATGGATGATAATAGAGAAAATGCCTCTAAATAATATAGAAGATAGGATGTTCTCCTTGCATTTATAGTATTCCTATTTCAAATTATTGTTTATCATGCTTTTAAAGTTTATCGAATGTAATTCAAGGATAATTGAAGGAAAAAAGTATGGACACAAAAGAGTTTCATCTTCTAACTCTTACAATAATTTTATTGCAAATTGCATTTTATATATGTATACTTAATGATATAGATAAATTTGTATTTACTTGAATAATAATTACCATTATTTGAATGACAATACTATGAGTTAGACCATAAAGTCCTAAAAATTGAGACCGAATATAAATATAAATATACATACATATATATATATATATATGTCATGAAATCACTTTGCCATATTTTTTTGGATGTGAATGTAGCCATTTTGTTATTTGTTAACCCATCTCAGTGTAAAACTCACAAAATACTTTATTAATGATAAAAATATACCACATAAAATTGTTTCATTTTATATGGTTTTAGCTTACAATGCTCATTTATATAGGGTATTAATCATCTTCCAAAATGAAAAAGTTGGATAAGTGATTATTGAACAATTCAAAGTTGGAGCACAAACTAAGAGGATATGATGATTATTCTAGAACTTGACAAGCCTAATTGCTTGAAAAAGTAGATGTAACTTTCATTCTATATTTATTGCTTATAGAAAAACACTTGTGGACTTATGTTTCCATATGCAAGTGAACTTGTCCTGAGTTGGAAAAAAAAATTGCATTTTTGTTTGTAAGTGCACCTAGCTATGAATGGGTAGATATACATTAGAATATTTCAAAATGTATCCTTTATAATGAATGAAAATTATATTATCAACCCTTAATTTGTTGACCGCATGAGACTTACATTTTAGCTTGTCGGTGGAAATCCTATTATAAGGTACTGAATCTGCACCTGCACACACTATTTTTTTTGGCTTGTTGTCATCTTTGCCATCATCTAGTTCATTATTTATTTAATCAATCTTCCCTTTTCGTATCATCATTTTTCAGTCCCTTACCTTTGTGATCCTTAGGTTCTAAAGATATGTATTGTTTTTCAAAGCAACATTAATACTAATATAATTTGGTTTCATATCAAAACTCTAATTTTTTTTTTTTATTTGTATATTTCAATCGCTTTGATGAAGTAGACACTAACTCCTTTTGCATATGCTTTCATGATCGTATTTTTCCATCATTAGAGCAATACTTTCTCATGTTGATGATGAAAACGTGATTATGGAAGTATATGCAAAATGAGCTAGTGTTTGTTTGATTAAATTGATCCAAATTGAACATTTAAGAATATTTGGAGTTTTGTTGAGAAACCAAATTACACAAATATTGCTCAAGAAAATAACAACTTGTTTGTGGAATCTAAGGATCATAAATGGAAACTTTGTTATCTTAGAAATATTGTTTGGTTCTAATTTTCACGAACAAAGACTTATTACGTGTCATAAAGTGATAATTATTACTTATTTTATTTCATAATTTTTCTTTTTATTTTTTAAAATTTATTTCACCCTTAGCAAGCATTTATTCATGGAGATAGAAACGTGACAGTATTTAGGGCACAACAAATTCTCATAGATGTGAGAGGAACTAAGGAATCTAAATAGGAAGATTGATTAAAACATATTGAGCTAGATGAAAATGTAAACATAGAATAATATGATAATAAAGAGGATGCATAGTCCGTCTCTACACCAAAAAGAGTCTAATGCAATTCTTTGCAACATGTGTCTCTTATAATAGTTAATTGTAGTAAACTTTTTGGTGTTTTTAAAAGTTTCTTAAAGAACACAATTTTTGAGTAACAATTGAAAATTGATGCTATTACGTATTTCACACAAAAATATGGCCGTAAGTATGTTGTTATAGATAATATTTTAAGGAAATACGACAATTCAAAATACAATTGTTGCAATTTATAAAACAATTATCAATGTACTCATGGTTTTTGTATTAATAATGTACAAAATAATGCAATAATTTTTGCAAACTGATGCAAATGAGATAACCAACACATTTTTAGATAAGTTGGAGATGTCCAAGACGCAAATCAAGAGGCCGAGGAACAAGGCTGTCGGGCTTAAAGGATGGCCTTGATGGAGCCGTGAATGTCGGTACCTAAGCTAGCGGCATAAGAAAGAAAGCTACCGACGTACAAGGAAAGCCGCCGACCTTTTGGCCGGTGTAGCATGTAAGCCAAATAAGACAAGTTCAAGGCCACCAGTTTTCTTTTATTTTGTGCCAACTTTTTTTTAATTGACTTTATGTCTTTTATTTCGTTTTTAGTAATTTTTTATGCATATAAATAGTCCAGAATCCTTAGCTTAGGTTTTTTTAAGAACATTTTATCTTATTTGAAACCCCATTTGAGAGTATTTCTCGATAAAGTTGCAATCTTTTGCATCTTGGCTTTGAAATCAATCGTTGTTATTGGTTTCTGTTATCTTTACGCTTTCTGTCCTATGTCAGCTGGTATCAGAGCTTGGTTAGAATCCTGCCAAGATGTCTTCATGCGAAGGTGCTGATAACAATCGTACTCGTGGCGGTGTCCATGATTCGAAAGTCTAAGGGGCTGAGGTTCCTAGGGCGACAAATGAAGCCATGGATTAAAGAATCAGACTGATTGAAGACCGTCTTGAGGATTTGGTCTAGCATTTTGACACACTAGCAGAGGTTGTCAACGGAGGTAGGGAGGTTGATAGGAGACGACCAGGGGTAAGAGAAGCCTTTAGCGGTCCAAACAATAGACTTGCCTCTGCGAATTGGTGGGCGCAGATTTTCGATGAGGAATCTGAGGAGGAGGATGAATTTTTGTTAAATGAGAGGCAGCCGTGAAGGAAAGGCAGTGAAGATGGAGGAGGTCGATACCAGAGAAACTATTATGGCTACGATCAAGTTGAAGGCAGAGACTTCCGGTTAAAGGTAGAAATTCCTTTCTTTAATGGTAATCTAAATATAGAGGAATTTCTGGACTGGGTAGTAGATATAGATCGATTCTTTAAATACATGGAGGTACTGGAGGATTGGAGGGTTAGATTAGTGGCTTGTAGATTGAAGGGTGGAGCCTTTGCTTGGTGGGAGAGGTTGCAGAATAGGAGACGGAGGGAAGGAAGACAGCTTGTGAGGACTTGGTATCGGATGAAGTAGTTGTTCAAAGGGATTTCCTACCTCCCGATTATGAGTAGATTCTCTTCTAGCAATATCAACGATGTCGCCAAGGTCAACGGTCTGTTCATGACTATACGATGGAGTTTATGAGGTTGGCTGGGAGGAATGATTTGAGAGAAAGTGAAGGGCAACATGTAGCTAGATATGTTGATGGGTTGAAATTGGAGGTTAGAGATACGATTGGCGTTAATGTTATGAGGAGTTTGAACGAAGCAAAGAACATAGCATTGAGAGCTGGGATGATGATCTAAGATAAGAGTAGCTGCTTTGATGGAGGAAATAGGAGATATGGAGTTGAAGATGCGAGTGGTAGTAAATCCATGACTGCTAAAAACAATGGTCATGAGGAGAAGTAGAACGTAAGTGGTGATAAGAGGGATGACAAGGCTGCTGGTAAAAGGCTTATGGAAACTAAAGTTGCCCCGAAGCAGAACAACCCTTATGCTAAGCCTATCCTAGGAAAATGATGTCACTGTAATCAGCCTGGACACAGATCAAATGAATGCCCGAATAGAAAGAGTATGAATATTATAGAGTGGGATGAGGAAGAAGAGGTATGTGAATATGATGGGGATGACGATGTTTATAAAGAATAGGATGAGGAGGTTGAGCAGACATATGTGATTAAAAAAATGATGTTAGCGCCTAAGCAAAAGGACGATACTCAACGACATCAATTATTTCGCCCTCGATGTACTATTGGTGGAAGGGTGTTCGATTTGATTGTGGATAATGCGATTTGTGAGAATATAATTGGTAGAGCAGTTGTCAACCAGTTACAGCTTCCTATCGAGAAACATCCTAACTCATATGTTATTGGGTGGATAAATTCTGCTAAGAGGATAGAGGTGAAAGAGAGGTGCCGAGTGCCATTTTCTATTGGAAAGTACCAAGATGAGGTCTATTGTGACATTGTAGACATGGATGCTTGTCATGTGTTGTTTGGACAACCTTGGCAATACGATGTGAATGCACAACACACTGGGAAGGAGAACTTATATAGGCTAGAGAAGGAAGGTGAAGTACACCTTGCTACCCCTTAAGGTGGCAAGCCGTTCTAAAGCTGCTAAGGCTGAGAAACAATCCTTCCTGACCATTACTCAATTAGGAAAGGTGATGAAGGAGACTATTAAGGAGTCTAGGGTGGTAAATGCATTAGTTGTAAATAATGTTATGAAGGTGGAGGAGGAGAGTAGTAGTGAGGTGCTAGAGTGTGTGAAGGATGTGTTGGAAGAGTTTAAAGAAGTGATGCCTAAAGACTTGCCAGAGGGGTTACCACCTTTGAGAGATATCCAACACTAGATTGATTTGGTGCTTGGAGCTAGTTTGTCAAATTTGCTACACTATAGGATGAGTCCTAAGGAAACAACAATCTTGCGGGAAAATGTACATGAGCTGATACAGAAGGGCTTTATTAGGGACAACTTAAGCCTTTGTGCTGTGCGTGCGCTGCTTACACCTAAGAAGGATGGTAGTTGGCGAATATGTGTGGATAGTAGAGCTATCAACAAGATCACCATTGGTATAAATTCCCAATTCCCCGCTTGGAGGACATGTTGGATAGACTGAGTGGGGCAGTTTTCTTCTCCAAAGTAGACTTGAGGAGTGGTTATCATCAGATCCGGATTAGGCCTGGGGATGAGGGGAAAACGACCTTCAAAACAAAGGAAGGGCTCTACAAGTGGTTGGTGATGCCCTTTGGCCTTAGCAACTCCCCTAGTACATTCATGCGGTTTATGAATCAGGTATTAATACCTTTCATTGGATGATTTGTCGTAATTTATTTTGACGATATCCTGATTTATAGTAAGTCTAAGGAAGAGCACATAGAGCATATGAGGAGTGTCATGACTGTACTGTTAGAAAATAAATTATATGCCAATATGAAAAGGTGTATTTTTATGGTGAAAAGGCTGCTACTTCTGGGGTTTATCTTTAGTAGTGAAGGGATCATGGTGGATGATGAGAAGGTGAGATATATAAGGGAGTGGCCTGTTCCTAAGACGGTGACAGAGTTGAGAAGTTGCTTAAGCTTAGCGAGTTTTTACAGGAGGTTTATTAGGAACTTCAGTACCATTGCTGCTCCTTTGACTGAGTGCCTGATGAAAGGAAAGTTTCAGTAGGGTGAGGAAGCTGAGGTTGGTTTTGCTGTGTTAAAGGAGAAGCTATGTAGTGCTCCTTTGTTAGCACTATCTGATTTTGAGAAGCTCTTTGAGGTAGACTATGATGCTAGTGGAGTAGGAGTAGGGGCTGTGCTATCTCAAGAGAAGAGGCCTGTTGCTTTCTATAATGAGAAGCTCTGTGAAGCAAAGAGTAACTGGTCTATATATGACAAAGAGTTCTATTCGGTTGTGAAGGCTTTAAGAGTGTGGGAGCACTACCTAATAGGGAAGGAGTTTGTCCTGTACTCAGACTGTGTGGCTCTAAAACATATGAGTAATCAAACTAGGATCAGTAAGGATATGCATGCCAGATGGATCTAGTTTTTGCAAAAGTTTCCCTTTAAACTAATGCACAAATCTGGAACTCAACATAAAGTTGTTGATGCCTTAAGTAGGAGGGTTGAAGTGTTAGCTATGATGAGCGCTGAGGTAGTGGGATTTAAGCATGTGAAGGAACTTTATGCAGGAGATCTTGATTTTAAGGAGATCTGGGAAAAGTGTAGTAACCAAGGAGCCTTGTGGTGAATATTGCAGACATGAGGGTTATCTGATGAAAGGTAACTAGCTGTGCATCCTGAATCATCATTGAGAGAAAAATTAATTAGGGATCTGCATGGAGGAGGATTGGTAGGGCATCTTGGGAGAGATAAAACTATTGCTGCAGTGGCTAAGAGGTGTTATTGGCCCCAATTGAAAAGAGATGTAGGGAAGATTGTGCAGAGGTTTTATATATGTCAAATATCAAAGGCTAGTCTCAAAACATTGGACTATATACTCCCTTGCTAGTACCTAAGAACATTTAGGAGGACTTGTCCATGGACTTTATTTTAGGTTTGCCTCGTACCTAACGAGGTGCTGACTCAGTTTTTGTTATTGTAGATAGGTTTTCTAAGATGACCCATTTCATTCCATGTAGGAAGACAGTTGATGCTCAAGCTGTTGCCTCGTTGTTTTGCAAGGAAGTAGTATGACTACATGGGGTTCCAAAGTCCATCATATCAGATAGTGAGACCAAATTTCTGAGCTATTTCTGAAAGACACTTTGGTTTATGTTCGACTCATCGTTGAACTATAGCAGTATAGCTTATCCACAGACGGATGGACAAACCGAGGTGACCAAAAGGACCCTTGGAAACATGATCAGAAGCATTGGTGGAGAGAAGCCAAAGATGTGGGACTTATCGCTTGCCTAAGTAGAGTTTGCCTATAACAGTTCAGTCTATAGAACCACTGGGAGATCTCCATTTTCCATTGTCTCCATCAAGACAACACAACATGCCGTGGATTTAGTGAAGCTACCAAGATCATTTGAGTTTAGTACACCAGCAAAGCGTATGGCAAAAAATTGGCAGACTACTACAGCTGAAGTAAAGATAAGATTGAGAAGGCCAATGCCAAGTACAAAGCGAGTGCAGACAAGCATCGAATGCAACAATTATTCTCAATAGGGGATCGGGTGATGGTATTTTGAGGAAGGAGGAATTTCCAATTGGAAAGTACAGTAAGTTGCAACCACGTAAGTATGGGCCATATCAAATAGTGAGAAAGATCAACGACAATGCATACGTGGTTGGACTTCTAGACAGTATGGAATCTCAAAGACATCTAATGTTGTTGACTTATTTCTTTTTCGTCTTGATGATGTGCCTTTGTATCCAGATGAGAACTCGGGGTTAAGTTTTTTGCAAGTGGGAGAGAATGATGCAAATGAGATAGCCAACACATTTTTGGACAAATTGGAGATGTGCAAGACGCGAATCAAGAGGCCGAGGAACAAGGCTGCCGGCCTTAGAGGCCGGCCTTGATGAAGCCGTGAACGTTGGCACCTAAGCCGGAGGCGTAAGAAAGAAAGCCGTCGGCGTGCAAGGGAAGCAATCTAGTTATTTCCTTATTTAGTTTATAAAAGATTTTAAAATAAAAAATATCTATTCCATATGATGTGAAATAAGTAAAGAATCTCTATTTGTTTTTTTTCTTTATAAAAAAATTGTCATCCCTAACAAAAAAAAAAAAAAAAATTCCAAAAGTACTCTTAATTATGAAGCAAAAGAATTGCTATTTTTTTTAATGTTATATTATTTTAGTAAATCAAACGTAAACATATTATAAGGGTATATAAAGAAAGACAAATGTAACAAGCATATCATAACATTAATCCATTAATAGTTCACCCACTTGCAATTTAAGAAATTCTTTTCCAATAACAAAAAAAGAAATAAATAAATAAAATAAAATAAAATAAAATACGTAATCTTGCTCCCATGCGCTGTGATAGAATAAAACAAATATTTATTAGTATTTGCACCAAAACTGTCAATTAATATAAGCTTCACTGAGAGAGGGTGAGATTAAGTTTTAAAAGAAAAAATTGCAAATATATATAATATGGTTCTTTTTCTAAATTGTTTAAAGTACAATCTGAAAATTTTCAGAAACTTATGGGAGACTAAACAATTAACAGCAAGAAGATAAACAATGTATTCCTGCAGACAATTCCGTCGTTACATATTTCAGTTTTGAATCCTTATTCTTCTACCAAGAAACTTGACAAAAAATAAAATAAAATAAAATAAAGAGATTGAAGAGGACACCGATTTTAAATTTTTTCTGTAAGTTAATAATCAAGTCTCAGCTAATGTATTTTCACTAGTGGTATATGATTATTGGTCCATCCCCGCTCAAATTCAATCATATGTTATTGTTGTAATAGTCTAAAAAATTATTCTTTTAATTAATATTGGATATCCTATTGGTAGGTGACTTAATAAGAGATGTTTATATCCTTGAAATATTCACAAAAGAAGTACGATGAAATTCGTTCAATTGTTTGTCCTACCAAACAAACCCAATAATATATTATAGTTCAATTTTTTTTTTAGATTCAAACTTAATTATATAATTTTGTTTGTAATATTTTCGAACGGAAAAATAAAATAATTCGATACGGTTGAGTTTATAGTTCTAAATGCTTTTTCATTTGTAAAATAAAATACATTCTATTGAAAGGTTCAATTACATATTTTTAATCACTAATGTAAATACAAACAATAATATTTAAAATTAACTACTTATATATATAATTATGTAAAACTTAGAGCAAGGAGAGATTTTATCCATCATAAAATTATAATTATATGTTTGTTTCATTCTCTTGAATTATCATGAACTATAATGATATATTGTACTCAATAAAATTTGAATATGCTATCCTAAGATGAGGAGCATATTTCAATCTGTTATACTTCTTATCAACACATTATCAACTGCATAAATTGATAAGTAACTAAGTAATAAAAGTAGACTAATTAGTAAGGCAAAGAAAAAATAATTTTTAGACACACACAACAATTGAAACATGATATGACCAATCTTAATTCATTCTTAAGAAGGATAAATATCTAAATAAAAAATTTAAAAAATAATTAATTTTTTAATAAAATAATTAAAAGGCAAAAAATATTTTCAATTTTTTTAATGTAAAATGGTTTGGGGACTCGAACCAAACTGCAAACCATTTACTCTTCGCCAAACCGAATAGCAAATTGAACCATTTCAAAATTCTGGTGTGGTTTGATTTGCAATTCGATTGTTTTTTGCACAGGCTTAAGACACACCTTAACATATTCAACCTATAAACTACGTCAACATTAGTTCAAGCACCTTAAATTAAAATGATTTTCAAATTTCAATACACTAATAACTCGTTCACTTCGCCATATAAAATAAGGGAGCAATTGAATTCCAATTCAATATGAAGGGTTGTAATGGCTACAATGTTTACTTAGGTGTAAAAAAATAAAACAAATAATTATCGGAATAAGATGTAAAATATTTATAATAACCTTTGTTTTTATTACGGAGAGAGAATAATTATATATATGATATTTTCAAAAAAAAGATATTTATGATAAATGTGGAAAATAAACTATAGAATTACAATTCATGGGTGTGATTCATTAACTGCTGTAAAAATATTTTCATTATAAATTGGCATTTTCCTCATGCCAATATCATAATTGCAACTTTATGTAAAATAAGGAAGGAATGAGCAACTATTCATATTCAATGAATTGTAAAATGTATGGGTGCTAATTCCAAGTGACAACCCTTCAAATTTCCCTTTTTTTGCTTCTTAGTTTTTCTTTTAATATAGAAAAGGAAATCATGCATTCATACAAGCATAGAACTCACAAGCAAAGTGCAATAGATAAGATAGTAGAGATAATAAAGAAAGAGATGGAAGTACGGAAAAAGACAGTCTCTTAGACTCTTACAACGAAATTGTTTACTTACAACTCTTGAACAAGAGCTGTAGAGAAACGACAAGTCTAATACAATACTTGGTCCAACACGAGGATAGACAGCTACTAAAAGGTGGCAACTCCTAAGGTTTTAGTGGTAGGGTTTTTTGTTGGTTTTGTTTTGTCTTGGTTTTTTTTTTTTCCTTTTTTTTCAACTTCTATCATTGGATAATGCTTGGTTTTTCTTTTTTTTTTTTTTGTGGGTGTTTGGGCAAACTAATTTACTTTTTCTTTTTTTGGGCCGTTGAGCAAACTAACTTACATTGTGGGAAACTACCTGAATGAATTGCACCATAAATATCATTTGATCAACAGGAAAAATATTGGCTGTTGCGTCCTTCTGCAAATGGAGACTTCGTGCATATGATTGGCATGTCAATTTGCTCCTGGGCAACAATCATGAGCATCATCATAGATAATCAAAACATTAAAAATTCATACACACACATATATATTATATCACTCTTGGTGCATACCCAATAAAAAAACATCTTGTATTTATTTACTTGGTAAAAGTTTAATCAATGTTGAGAAGTAATGAAAGATTTATATTTTTAAGGTAAATTCTCTTACTTCATTATTATTCTTTTTATGGAACATGTCTCATTGTTATTTAATTGCTCATAATCATACTATTAAAATATTTAATATATTGAATTTTATATTTTTTTATTACATGATTAGCTCGATGGTCCTCAACTAGACCCTGATAGTTTCTTTTATCAAGTACTTAAAATGCTCATTTATTGGATCATGATACTATAGAGAAATTAAAAGAAAAATATCACTTTGGTAGTAGATTAAAAACGACATTTGCATCTCTTTAAACATACTTAAAAATATTTTAATTACAGTAAATATATATATATATATATATATTACTAAAAGCAAAAGGTTATTATAACAATGCACGTGTGGCAAAAGACATAAAATGTGTAATGATTTTTTCTTTTACAAAAAGTTAACTTATTACTTAACGACCATCATATGCATCCCAATTAGATATTTTTATCATGTATAAATTATTTGGTTAAAGAGAGAAATGAAAGAAAAAATGTAGGAAAAAAAAGATAAGCAATATAGTTTAGGAAAATGATAATATGTGATTTAAGTTGTTTCTGTTCATATTATTTGTGAAAAAACAGATACATATAAAAGGATAAACACTTTACTCATAAACAAATCAGGTACAGATACAGATACAGATACAAATTGCATATAGATAAAAATAAAAAAAATTCAAATAGCCCTAAAGTATTTATTAAGAATTTAAATAAAAAAAAACTTTTCATTTTATATCTATTTTTTCCTAGAGCATATAATTAGTGCTTAAAAAGTACGAAGGAAGTTCCCTTTTTAACTCATTCAATGTGAGTGGCCAAAAAAATAAATAAATACTCATTGCATATGTGCTTCCATGATACATATAAAGGTTAGTATAAAAGTACAATCCAATTAAGGTTACAAATAATCAAATTGTTCATAAGTTATTTAAACTCGATATACTTTAATCTTGGTTAAATCCAAACTTAATTGATAAAGCTGATTATAATATTCAGAAAGTAAATAAAAATTTAACTTGATTCAAGCTCAATAATCTCTTAAACAAGTGGAGTTCCACCATTTAAAAACGCGGCTGGACTCCGGCCTTGACCCAAATACCGAAATCAAAAGTGCTTACCATCACGGAATGCATATTTTCCTGTCGACAAATGTGTCATGGGTGCCAAGAATCATTGATTGCTATCACCCCACCCAAAGTTTCAGCAGCAAATCCATTCTCTACTCCAAGTCCTTGACGTGGTGGGAAACCGTTGCATCCATCCAAGTTGTTCATGCTGACCTGTTCTAGTCCACTATGTATCAAATAATCATTGGAATGTCCTATGTTGTTTGGAGGATAAGAGCCCTCATTTGATCGGGTCGCATCATTTGGAACATATCCGTTTTGCAAGCCTGCAGGTCCCGTGGCTAGCACAGATCCTGTCGAGAAAAGTTGAATAAAAGATGGATGATGTCTTGCTACAAATGTATTACGTTTTGTTTTACTCACGGGAATGAAATTGTGGTTCTACTTTTATTATTTTGAAATAATTATTCATTTATTTGATTTGCGATAAATTATGATATAACTAAGATCTATTCTATATAACATAAAATAAACATGAAATTCCTTTTCCTTTTGTTCACCAGATGAAAAACTATTTATTAATGATTATAATTTTCATTAAAAAAAAAAGCTCTAATCATGAAACTTCTATTTAATTGTTATTTTATTCTAATGTCATTGTATTCCATTGGGGTTAAAAAGAGGAAGGGTTGTTGCAAAATATACCTGATGGTGATGGCCGCAGCGGCGATGCTGTGCAAAGTGGTGGAGGAGGATCAAACCAAATGGAATCAGGGCATAGTCCATTGTACTCGATCGTGTTAGTTTCAAGCTCCATCGTAGCAAAGTCCTGTTGATCTAGCAAGGAGTTGGTCATGTCATTTTCAGCCTCTATTCTAATGAGGTCATCTTGGAAAAGCTGCACTTGATCTCGAATTGGCTTCAAGTTCAAATTTGCAAAAGAAGCACCAAAGGACATTCCTGATAGATTCATTCTATTACTAAGCCCATTATTGCTGAATTGTCTTGGACAAGCCTCATTAACCAATGGTCGTCGTGCTTCATGGATAGATAGAGGAAGCCTTGCAGGGATCATAGGAGGACGAGGATTGTCCAATGGCATATTGCCAAGGGTCCTTGAATGGTTTTGAGGAAATAACAAGTGATGACCATTAATGTTATTTGGAGTTATGCCCCGAGGCATGTTCATGGAAGGAAGAAAACTTGGTCTACCAAACATCGTCCCATGTTGCATCAAAGGTTGCGTGGTCGTTGGTGTACAAAACTGATTTGGTCTGATGAACTGCCCACTGCCTCCACCGGCTGCAAGCTTAGTTTGTGCAGCATTTGCTTCCAAAGGCATCATCATACCATTTCCAAACATTGCAGACATAGCAGCTTGCTGTGATTTCCTATGGGCTTCCTTTTTGCGAGATTCCTTGAATTTCTGTTGTATATAACATTAGGTAGTCTGGTAAGAAAATATCCTATATTATGAAACAAAAACTCTTAAAATTTTTTTCTTAATTACTATCTACTACAACATCAATTACATTAAAAAACTAGAAAAAAGGATATGGTAAATAATATACGCCATGTATAATATACAAATGATAAGTAACTACCAATTATTATCTGACATGTAACTATAGTTTTAAACCATAAATGTAATTATTTTAGAAACTACTCATTATCTTTTCTGCACGTCAAAATATAATTGATTCAGTTACCATATATACATACACGTTGCACGTCAAATATCTATCTATATATATATATATATATATACTTATATGATGTTGGAGAGTAACGGGAGTGTTTTAGTGTTTTACACACTATAGAAAACATATTAGTTAAATAAATTTCACGAATATTACAGGAATATAATAAATTTTTCGAATGCATCTAATTTATTTCCAACATAAACATCGTGAGTACATATTTATGATGAGTTATAAATATAATTGATTAATGATTAATTAGATAAATTACCTGAAGATGACTTGCAACATTCTCTCGAGTAAGTCCTGGCTCATTCATCAATTCCAAAATCTTTTTTGGCACAGCGTCTGCATTAGAATGAAAAAATAAATCAACCTAAAAAAGATGGTCAAATTCTATTGTGATTTTTACACTCATGAGGGGAAAAGAAAAAAGACCCTGAAAATACAATAGTTTGTGATTTCAAAAAAATTCTTAGAAGAGTGTGAAAATGTTAGCTCACTAAAGAAATACATTTTAGATTTTGTTAGAACTTATAATCAAAGGGAAAACAAAATGGTTAATTATAGAAAACATCATTGTGTTTATACCATTTTCTTAAACTTATTCATCCCTTTTTTTTGCATGCATATATATATATATATGCTATTATAAAAGAAAACGTACTTTCGGGTCCCAAGCTGTTATATGCTTCCTCAAACTTTTTCTTCAACCTATCATCCCAAACCAGGCGAGTCTTCTTCTGCGGCACTGGATTTACATCATTTTCCTCCTTGCCATCCCCTCTAGCCCTCCTTTCATCCTGCTTCTCCCTCTCACGCTTCCTACCTGACCTCCCATTGTTTGGATCCATAGGTCTTGCTTGTTTGTCCTCGGAAGCACTCTCACAACATTGTTTCCTCCTGCTGTTGACAATGTGATGTGAAATGTTCTTCAAATCTTCAATTTGAACTGGTTTCACTAAGCAGTGACATACTCCTTTGGCTATTGCCATCTTGATTCGGTCTTGGTCAAGATTTGTTGACAGCACTGTAGATAATTTACCAAAAATAGAACCAGAAGAATTTTGGTCAGATAAATTGCCTTGATAAGATGGTTTGCTCTTGATGACATGTTACCGAGAAAAGTCTTCAGTGGATAATACACACCATGATGTGTGTTAGTATCAGTTATATTTTAACACGTAAATTACATGTATAAAAAACATGAGTGGTACAATACTAGTATCATGTATTAAAATATAATTGATAACTACTCACCATATAGATGTACATTAAATGTGTATTACCCACTGAATCTTTTACTCGTTAACGAGTATCTAAAACAACAATTTACATTTTCTAATTTGAGAAGCAGCAACATATTTATCAACCGGTCAGAAATTTTTACCAAATAACTAGTGAATTATTTTTTGTTACTTATCAGTATAATGATAATATGATAGATTTTATATGATTGAAAATGAAAAAGGGTAAACTTACGAATGGTAGGCAGCATCTTCCCAAGTCTCTCAATAAGGCAAAAGCTATCCGAGTTCCATGAATCAACATCAGCAACTAGAATATCAAACTTGCCCTCATTTTCCATCACCAATTGCAACGCTGATGCATTGCTTACAGTGGTCACTGAAAAATTTGGCAGTTTATTATGAAACAAAAATCAATGAATAAAGAAGCCAAATATTTACTTCAAAAAAACAAAAAGCAGAAAAGAAAAGACACAAGAAGATTGTGTTAATATATGCAAGATTTGAAATCACAGGTACAATATAAAGTTTTAAAATTGCCTATTAGAGCTGTGATCTTTTTTTTTTTTTTTTGTGAATTTTCAGTTTTCCAGATTCAAACCAAGTTTCGATTTTAAGTTGGCAATTCTTAAACGGAATCTACCAAATTACTTGCTAGGAAACATATTTAATAATAATAATCGTACAGTTCGTTGGTTTCATTGCTAAGCTAATAATTAAACAAAGAACTACAAAACCCTAATAGATCTTTTCTTTTACTGCAGTCTTAACTGTGAGACTCATTGCTTTTACCACATATACGGCGAGTCATATGGGGCAAGCAAAGCATAACCAAAAAGATTTTGTAAAAGTTGGACACCTAGGTTTCAACGAGTAAAAGTAGGAATATTTTTATTTTTGGTAACATACTCCATCGAAGTGTGACATATGAAAAAATAGAGTATTAATAACATACTCTATCGAGGTGTGCTATATGAAAAGTAGGGTACACGATGGAGGATGTAATTTTTTTTTTTTTTTTCGGTTTTAAAGTATCTAGTCAATTTTGGCTTTTCCCCGGTTGGAAAAATCTTGCCTGTGAAAGCCAGAACTATACTATTGTGTCGTAATAAACCCTAAGAAAGGAATTTTATGAACAAAAAGAATCGTATACAAGAAAACATGTGTCAGCAGTTAATGAAAAAAACAAGAAGAGCTTATTAAACAAGGAATAAACTGAAGAATAACATACAAAGAGGATCACAATCGATTATGATAGCAAAATAAAGTCAACACTTTTTTACATAGTAAATCCATTCGTATTTATTTTCATAGTCAAAAAGTCAACACTTTTTTACGTGAAAAAGTTGTAAACTAATAAAGAGTGAGACGATACTGATAGACTAAGAAAAATTAAAACAAACCCTCATAGCAACACTTTTGAAGGAGAAGCTTCAAAGATTCAAGATGATGAGAAACTTGATCATCATCGACGACAACAACAAGAACACTCAACCTTCGCTTCACTCCAATCTCTCCTGCCATGTTCGTCGTTTGACAACAACAGCAAAAAGTCAAAGAAAGAGAACAAGAAAGACTAAGACTCTGTGTTTTCAAAGGTAGTTATGTGGTCTAGGTTTTCCATGAAAAGATGCGTATATATATGCGCTGGACTAGGTCTTCTAGGTCTTTTTTTTTTTTTTTAGCTTTTTTTTTAAGCTTGTTCAAATGGATCGCGATAAATAAGGGAAAAGGGGCAAAAAGGATTTAAATTATCTATACAAAATCTCCTTAAAATTTTGGTCTAACCAACCTCACTTGCGTCCTTAAAACGCGATATATTATTGCGGCCTCATTAATGGGTAGTTTTTTATTCAATTTATATTCTTAAATATGTGATATTATGTTTTATCAAATTTTATATCCATATTTACTGCTGAAATAAAGAAAAGCACTAACTTTAATAATATCCATAATCCTTTTTACTTTTAAAAAAAAAAAAATATTTAAGCATTTTCAATCTTTCATAGTTCTCATTATTCTTTTTAAGTAGACATCTACGTTTCTACATTGTAAGTAATTATAGTATTGCATTTATTTTTCGTCAATAATGAATAAAAATCCAATACTATCTTTTTCAAAAAAAAAAAAAAGAATATTTATGGTGCTCTTTTGACAAGAATGTGTGGCTATATATATGTCACATCTACAATTTTTCTTTTCAATTCACCCATGTATCCTCTTGATTATAATATTTTGAAAACCTTAGATTAGACAATAATTTAAAAATATAGATAATGTTTGGATAATGCTAGCAAAAGATGCAAACAATGATTGCAAACACGTTGAATGCCATTTAACCTTTTACTTATATATGGTTCTATACTTCTATTTTCACTTGTACTATAAATGAGTGAAGTTTACATCGGCTGGCTAAATAATATGCTTAAGTTTAATAATCCCATCTTGCTCAAGTAAATATACTTAAATAATTTATTGAGTAGTTAAAGAGACATGTACTTGAATAATAATTAGCTAGCTTAATTAACTTGCAAAATCTAATCAATCTTAAATAGTTCAATATAAATTTAAGTTGACTACGATTTAAGTTTGAACATCAAAATTATTATAACTAAAAGAAACATAATTTTCTAATTAAATTAAGTCTAAACGTGCTTGATTAAATTAACCTCAAACTCTTTGAATGCTACTTCTAACTCAAGTTCTATGAATGGCACTTCAAGTTTATATTAAACTTAAAATTTTAAAACTCAATTAAGATGAAGCTGGGGTTTAATACGATTCTAAGAACCACATATCTAGCAGACACCCGGTTTAAGAAAGAAGCTCGACATTGTTTTGGACGCGCAATTTTGTAGGCCTTAGATTGAAGAAAGCGATGATGATTGTAAAAAATATATATATAGTTTTTCACATGACAAGAAATTGTAAATTGCCTAACGGTAAATACAACTCATGACCATGTGGATGGCCTAACGGTAGCCATCCGAAATTGTATATTTCGTGCATATGATTTTTCAAAATCAACATCCATTTCAAAGTTGTTGAAATTTAGGAGTATTAACACTGATATTTTAATAGGATAGACTAAGTTTGGTTGTTTGTTTTTCTAAAAGTGTAATATGAATTGAAAAAAGAAGGAAAAAGAAAAAAAATAATACCACCATTAGCATGTCAATTTGCTTTTGTAAAACAATCAGCAATCATCGAAATATTAAAAATTCATACACACGCACTAGGGCCAGGTGTTGATAGATGACTTAAAGGTAGGGCCGTGAAAAATATTGATCAAACCAAACTGAACCGTACCAAAATTTAGTTTGTTTGAAAATTGAACCTTTTTACATATTAAAAAAACTCAAACATAATATTTTTTTCTTTTAATTATTTATTAAAAAATTAATCATTTTATTTTATTTAAATATATATCTTTCAAAAAAATGAAATTAGATTGGTCTAATAATTTTTTATAGTTTTGATGTATTTACAAATAAAATAATTTTTATGTTTGGCCTCTAGTGTTCTTAACACTCTTTATTTATTTTTGTCTTACCAATTAGTTTATTTCTATTACATAGTTGCTTATTGATTTATGTAATTTGTAATGTGTTAACTACAACCACATTGAATTAAAATATCCACCTCATTTTGGGATAGCATATTTTAATTTTTATCAGTTTCAGTACATCATTGTAGTTTATGATAGTTCAAGAGAATAACATTAGTGTATGATCATAATATAGATTTAAGAATAAAAAAAAAAAAGTTTGAACTACACATCAAACCATACTAAATATTTTTTCGGTTAGGAAAAGAAATTATGAATTGAATCGTGTAGTTAGATTTAAATTTAAAAAAAAAAATCGAATTGTATAGCACATTCCTACGTGAAGGCATATACTGAAATGCCTAATAAAAAAAATTCATGCAATATGCTTTCTTCATGATGAAACATATAATCCAAGTATTAGAAAATGTTGAAATTTCTATTTTTAAGCCTAAGTACTTGAACTACTCATTAATAAGACTATACAATAGTTTAGTGAAGTATTGCTAATATTGGACATGATAAGTTTGGTAGATTAAGAGTGAGAAAAAAATGACATAGAAGTGTCTCTACTTTTGACTTATGGGCACTTTAGTGTGAAAAGTTTCAAATGTTGTAATCAAGTAACCCCAAACTTTAGAATTTGTTTAATTTAGTGCCTCTATTATGTATACTTTTATCAAACATTAATTTTGCAGATGTGCATTAGTGCATTTTTTTTTATGTGGAAAGGATGCTTACTAAATAAAATAATAAATTGTGAGAGGCAAAAAGTAAGTTAAATAATATAAATGCTAGATCCTTAGCAATCATTTCTAAGGTTTAATAATAAATTACTAATCTGGCACGTCTGATCAACATAAAAAAAAAATTATACTCAATTGCTACATCAGCAAAAGTTAACCTCTATTAAAATATAAATAATGGAAATGCTAAATTGAACCACTATTAAATTTTAAAGTACTAAATTACTAATTTTAGAACTTTAGGTAGTAAATTGCTTAATATCAAAAGTGAAGGCACTTCTATGGCTTTTTTTTTTTTTTTTTTTTTTTGTGTGTGTTGGAGGCGGATAAATAGCTGATTTCTAAAGTGTTATTTAACAAAGATCTGTACTACACCCATGATTGAAATCATCAATCTGTGGAGGATGAATAACTTGAGATAGCTACTGCGTCTCATGGAAGCATTTTGTCCGTATATGAAATTACCATATGTGTGATGTCCTTTAATAGAAATAACAACCATTTAATTAGACCATTCAATTTTGCAGTCAAGGTAGAAAAAATAGATAAAAGCAAGGGGAGTCGATCAGCTGTAAGAAGCTTTAAATAGTTCGACTATTAGTTCAGTTTACTCCTATCACTTAGCACTGCGTTCGACTTTCTTTTCCTTCTTTTTTTGTCTTTTGAAGTAAAAGTAAGTGGAAATGGTTTGAATATGCTGCATTTAGATTTCTAAATGTTGCAGTTCGCACCCTTTCAACTTTGATAAATCCTTTTATAGCTGAAAATAATCTTTTAAACTTAGGAATTAATGTAAAACATCCTACAAACTTGTAAATGAATGCATCAATACCCTATAAACTTTGTTGCTTGGTGTTTCTGTTACGTTAAAAAATCAAATGTCCTTAAAGTTGACAACCTATAAAAATTAATAGGAATTATTTGTTACGTGTAAAGTTCATAGATATATATATGCACACTTATGTTCAAGTTTAAGAGGTCTATTTGTAATTTCCTTTTATAGTTTTTCTTTTTATTTTTTATTTTTTGTCAATAAAAGTGAATTCCATTCACTAAAAAGAAATTATATCAATTACAATAATTGATTCAAGAAAAATGACAAATAAAGACTTGGGAGATACAATAACCCAACTGTATAAACAAGCACATCCCTTCTATAGAAAAAATATCTCACACATACATAGGCAATAAAAAATCTCCTAAAAGAATAAAACCCAACCAATTAGCGAGTGAACTAGGTCTCATAAAATTGATAACAAAATCTCACATAAGGGATGAAAACAAAGTGCAAAAACAAAAGCAACGAATACATGATAAAAATTCACTTATTCTAAAAGCTATCGATAGAATAATATTTACTTGATCTTCAAACCACCTGGATCATCAATGATGGTGGGAATATTATATTACTATTCGGATCTGATGTTAAAGGTAGTAGATCTATGATGATCAGTAGTGATAGATTTGCTAGCTTATTATGGTAAACATAGAAAAAGATTTAAAAGAGAGGGGCGGCCACATGAACCTCCTGCACTAGGGTTTGCAAAATAACTCAAAGAGAGAGAGAGTTCTTTTGTTAGAAAAACCATGCATCACTAGGCTATTACATACATGCAAAAGCTACAAGGCAGATTTCTAAATAGATTTTAAGCTTACGTAACCAATCATTATCTTTTTTGTCAATTATGTCCAATTCAACAATAATAATAAAGAGATAAGGGAAAGAGAAGATCACACTAGGATATAATGGGGAATTCAGCCGGCCTCCTAGTGTTCATGGCCCATAATTGCCTCACTCAAGAAGGATTTCACACATTTTGTTCATTTCAAACAATGCCTCATAAAGAGGACTTCACAACAATGCCTTACACACGAGGACTTCACAACAATGCCTTACACACGAGGACTTCACAAATGCTTACCATAAGTACAACTTCACATTGCCTCACAAAGAGGACTTCACTCAATGCCTCAACACCTCAACACATGAAGACTTCATCTATTGCCTCAAACAAGAGAGGACTTTACTAAAACACTCAAACAAAACATAAGTGTAAAGACCCGACTTACCTTAATTCATGATTAGGCAAGCAAAGTCTCCAACCATGCATAATACACAAAGGTATTATACACAAGGTTGTCCAAGAACTAAATATTTATGTTGATTGCTTAATTAAACTTGACTTTAATACAAAACTTTACAAAACTACCCATTTAAACATTTTAAGTCAATATTTAATTAGAGTTGATTTAATAATGTCTAACTTAGCATTCAACAAACAAGTTACTACATACTTGAAAGATTCTATATTCTTAGTGGAAGACTAGCAGATAGATCTAATTGAGTAAAGGAATCTATTAAAAGAAATCACTTTATATAAAATTTAACATTAATTCATAATTACAACTAACACATTTATCAATTATCCAATTTAATCAAAACCCCTATCAAAACATAGCTTAACATATATTTATACATATATTTATATATCACATTTCATTAATTTAAATTTTGAAAAAAAAAATAAATTTTTTTAAGGGGTGCACAGGCAGATAAACGGCCATGCACGTCCCCGTATTTCCTTTAAGTGAGAAACACGGTGAATTACAAATCATGTCTTTTTGTTTACCAACTTTGCTTAGAGAGAAGCACACCTAAATACAATTGATGTGTTCTTGCCGTGTTTCCTCATTACATAAGCACCTCAACGAGCCGAGAGAAGCACGGGCTAATAGAACAACCCGTATTCTAGCCATATATTGTTAAAACTCAAAACTTTAAGAAAATAGAGAGAAACATGATTAGATTGAAGAAGCCATGTTTATCCCATGCTGCCTTAAAATATACTCGTTAAACAAATCAAAGAGAAGTACTGCTGAATAAAATACCTCATGTACCATTCGTGTTTCTTCTCAATTAGCTTGATTTTCGAAATCAATGGGAAGCGTGCCTTAATACACGACCTCATGTTCCCCCCATGCTCATCTTGAAAAACAAAGTATGTTACATTTTTTCACTTTAACTTCACATTTTTTCTTTAGTTAGTTCACATATACTCATTACATTAACTTAGCAGCATCATTTATACATAAATTTCACATTTGCTTCATCTCACACTATTTATAACTTCAATTTCAATATTAAAGCATCAGCACTACCATCATGTCAACTCCTTCATTGTTAAAACAATTAAAACCACTTCACAACCCACTTGTTATACATTTAATTCCATCCCATATATATAGACTCTACATCCACTTCATTTAACAATTTCCTTAATAATTTCTCAGCTTCATCACTAGTATATCATGCTAATTACACATTTCACTTATTCATTCAAAACAACCATAAAAAATTCATTTCTTCACTCTATCAAGTTCCTAGGATTGATCTAAGTGTAGAAATCAACTTAGTTTCATCAAAACTACCTATAATTCCCTCAAAACTCATTTAAACAGAAAGATATTTTGTACTAATTATATTGAATTATATTAGTCTAGTATATTTTTAAAATCTTTTGCATTTATCTTCTAGTGATAATGATATCCAGCTGGTGTAAATTTTTAAATTTCCACTTGCTTCTTTTGCAAGTAAGGAAAATAAGATAAACTTGATTTGAAAATTGTATTTTCCAGCATTTAATGAAGAATACTTTATGAAAAGTGGACAAGTTTACCCCTTGTTATAATAACTTAAGGTACAACATACATTATCAAGAATTTTAGGCAATTTTAAGAGAAATTTGGATGTAGATGCTGAAAATTGAAGTCTTTGATGTATATAAGACAACAAACATGATATCATACAGATATTACATAATATAAAAACAAAACATTAATTATTTCATAACAATAAAATTAAAGACAAGGTTTAGATTCTAAATTTTATAAAAATAAACTTTCGATTAATATTTAGTGTTTTATATTTATGCATTTTATTTCTACGCTATCATTAATTACTTAATATACATTAAAGATTTAATTGTTCATACCATACTTTAGGATTATATAAACATAATACTATAATTTTACCTATGTCATATAATCTTGTCTTTAGTATCTTTTATTTCTATGGTAATTAACTTTTAAATTTCTAAATTTAATGTAACGCTCTAACCTAAAGGCGTTATCTACCCGCCACGTGTCCTTATCATGATAGACACGCTAAGGCTATTTGTTTCTAGATCCACAAATAAATATCTCAAATATCATCGATATACTCTCAGTAAGGTTACTTTAAACTTCATGACTAATAAGAAATAAATTTTCTACACATCATCAAAAACTATTTTCAACTCATCCTAACCATAATAAGAGAAATCCTTACATATTAATAATCCTCAAAATAAACAAATCAAAATATAAAGTTTCCTTATCAGATCACTGATATCGATTCTTAATTGTCAGCAGGATGGTCTAGTCAACTATCGCTTTCCCCATAATCAACGTATACATCACAGCTTGTAAAAATAAAGGATTGAGCGAAAAACGCCCAGTACGCCAAATTGAAACCACATGCACATGATCGCACAATAAATAATAACACATATAACCTAAAATCTAATGCAACAAGCACAATTTGTTATCTTTTCATTAGCCTGCATCCAACAAAGTTTAGGAATATATGCATTTAATCCCAAACCTGGAATAACTCATGACCCTGATAAAAGCCATAGTATAATAAGTATACATATATATATAGTTGCATTCCACAATTAAGCTCGTAACGACTCCTAATCTACTGGAATCATTTTCCAAGTGCAACTCTACTAGGAACAACGCTATACAAGGATCATCAGGTTGCTAGCATTAGTATCACACTCCTGTGTGGTCTTTACTAACCGTAGCCACTCATAACCAACACTCGATTCAATTAAAGTCCGATATAATTAAGTCAGATTTATAAACTAATCTTACAAGTACAAACAATCAAACATGATAAGGTTGTACCTGAATTTGCTTTCAATACTCCAATCCATCATCAGAAACTTCTAATAGAATAGAAACGCTAATCTCACAAGTATTCCTGACCATCAACATATTTCACATCAATTTCAATTGCAACCACAATATTAAACCGTAACCCTAAATTCCATGATCTTACTCAAAAGATCTATAACCTTAAATCATAGATCTACAATAAAAAATTAACACATCTATTTCATTTGTTCTCAACACTACATACCTTCAACACAGTTCCTCCAAAGTTCCTAGTTATCTCTACAATTCTTCAATATAAACAGACAATCTTTAAATAATAAAACAACTACAAAAGATTACAACTTTAGATCCATAAAGATAGAATAGATCTACACTTACCTAGAACTTGTAGATCTCACTTGCAACAGTATTCTAGTTCAATCAATCTCCTGTCATGAGTGATTAACTATTTTTAATTGCTATGACCATATTTCTATAATCTATTAACCTTAGGAATCACAATGCTATAATAAAAGTCTTATCTTTATCTTGAATCGAATCCACGAATCCCCAAATCCAATTTAAGGTTTCTTTACTATATCTTGAATCTCCTTCAATCATATGAAAAGACTTAAATTAGAATAATTATCTAAAGAAATTGATCGAAATAGACTAGTAATAGACCCACTTACCTAGGGCTTTGGTTGAGGAATGGTGTGACAAATTCGTAGGTCAAGGGGTCTATTTATAGATGTAAGTTGCTTAGGAAAAACGCCAACATTGCCTAGGAAAAAAGCAACCTACGCCGGCCACTATACCCGTGGCTTTATCAGCTAACATTGGCAGCCTTCATGCCGGTGTACAGCCAAATTCCTTAGTAATTTTCGAAGTTTCAACACTGCCATCATAGGCCGGTGGTGCTCCCTTTTAGGCCAGTGGCATTCACCTTTAGATCAGCAGCTTTATGGCCAGCTTAGGCAGTCCTCCTCCATCTCTTTGCGTATATCTTCTCCGAGTCCAGCTTCATTTGTTTAAGGACAAAAATACCCTTTTAAGTGACACTATATTACTATTTTATCCTTCATATAATTTATATATTTGTATTTTAAACTTAAGTTAAGAAAAAACTCAGGGATTTCATCCCCACCAGGCATAAACTTTGTCCTCAAAGCTTGGGCATACATAATTCATCAAACACCAAAACAGTTGTGGATAATTTTTCTTGATTCCATCATCTAATTTCCATGTAACTTGGTTAGTTTGTGGATTCTATAAAAATTTGACATATTTGATTTCTTTGTTCTAAAGGATCTATAACTTGGAATCCGGAATTTGTATTAGATGCTTCTCATATGTCAAATTCTCCTTGAGTGAGAAAGGTTCTAATTTAACAACTTTGTTTGGATTTGGTATATATTTTCTCAAAACTGATACATGAAAAACATTGTATATACCAAAAAGATTTGATAGAAGTGCCAAGCAATATGCTAAATTTCCAACTTCATCCAATATCTCAAAAAGTTCAATATATCTTAGACTCAATTTCCTTTGTAATCGTCTTCGATATAAACTTTTAATTGGTCTTAGGTTGAGATACACATGGTCCCCAACATCAAACTTGAGTTCTCTTCTCTTCATGTCAACCCAACTTTTCTATCGATCCGGGGCTACTTTCATTTTTTGTTTGATTGTTGCCACTTTATCAATTGTCTCTAGCACTAATTCTGGTCCAATTACCATTCTTTCCAACTTATCCCAGAATAGTGGTGATCTACACTTATGCCCATATAATGCTTCATAGGATGACATTCCAACTTCTTTTAAATTCTATTATACATGTTTTTAGCATATCTTCCAAAGTTTGTATTGTTCTTTCTGTTTGCTCATCTATTTGAGGATGATATGCAGTACTAAACCACAATTGAGTTCCTATGGCTTTTTATAAACTAATCCAAAATCTTTAGACAAACCTTAGATCTTGATCTGATACAATTCCTACTGGTACGCTATGTAATCTAATTATCTCCTTAATATATATTCGTAGCAATTTCTCCAAAGAATAAGTCATGTTAATGGGTAGGAAACGAGCTAACTTAGTAAGCCGATCCACAATATTGCATTTATCATCATATATTGCATTATTCATTGGTAGAGAACTTGCAAAGACCATTAAAATCTGATCTCACTTCCATTCCGGAATAGGTAATGGTTGCAACTACCTACATGGTTTTTGATGTTCGGCTTTTACTCTTTCACAAGTCTTACATTAAGCAACATAATTTGCTATGTCTCTTTTTATTTTGTTCTATCAATATGCACTTTTTTAAGCTCTTGATAAGTTTTAGTCTCACCTGGGTGGATAGTATATCTAGAGTGATGTGCTTCATGCATTAGATATTTACTTCGAGAATTTCTTCTCCATCTACTTGAAATTCTTTATACTTCCTTTATGCAAGACCTTGAATAAGTTCCTTGAAACTCCAAGTCTTGTTTTTGTGCTTCTCTAATTCGTTGTAACAAGGTAAGTTCTAAAACCAAATTTGCAATTTCGATTTCTAGATCTTGTAAAGTAAATTCCAAATTTAGCTTTTCAAATTCTCTTAAAAGTTCCTTTTGTCTTGTTAATATCGAAGATATCTCCCCATAACTTTTGCGACTTAAAGCATCTACAACTACATTAATCATTCTTGGATGATAATTGATGCTTAAATCATAATCTTTTATTAATTCCAACAATCTACGTTGCCTCATATTTAATTCTTTTTAAGTGAACATGTATTTCAAACTCTTATGATTAGTATAGATTTCATACTTTTGTCCATACAAATAGTTTCCACATATTTTTAAAGCAAAAACAACGGCTGCTAATTCCAAATCATACATCAAATAATTCATCTCATGCGGTTTTAACTATCTTGACACATATGCAATGATCGTTCCTCTTTGCATTAATGCACACCTAGTCCATTCTTTGATGCATCATTGCAGATAGCAAAAGGATCTTTACCATTAGGCAAAACTAATATTGGGTTAGATATTAATCTTTTCTTTAGCTCCTGAAAACTTTATTCTTCCTTCTCACTCCATTCAAATCTTTCATCCTTCTTTGTTAATTGAGTTAAAGGTAGTGCTATTTTAGAAAAATCCTGAACAAACTTCTTATAATACTTGACTAATCCTAAGGCTTCTGTTTTCGTTTTCGGTCTTTTCCATTCAACAATAGCTTTATCCTTCCCTGGGTCTACTGAAATTCCTTCTCCTGATATTATATATCTAAGAAAAGATATTCATCTCAACCGGAATTCAAATTTTGACAATTTTGCATATAACTTGTTTTTCCTTAACATTTCTAACACCATTCGTAAATGTTCGTCATGTTGTGCTTCTGAAGTGGAATACACATGCATCTAACTAGCACATGACACAATATTGATATATTTCATTTTTCAAACGTGATATTAATACTATATTTTCTTAATTTCTTTTAATCCAACCTTATAAAAGTAATTATTTTCAATAAATGTTATAAACAAGAAATAATTTCAGTTTAGTCCCCTTAATTATTCAACAGTTAAAATGCATATTCAATCATGATTGCACCACTGAGATTATTAATATATCAATTTTAGCTGTTAGATAATTAATTGAATGATTTCGTTGATGATATTCCCTTTCCTTTTAAGTCCTAAAAGGCTAGAATATCTAATACTAAAAACCAACTCAATGAGTGTATGTGTCTTTGTAATTTTGTTTATATAAAAAATCAACACATATTACCTCTTTATTGGTTCAAAATATGTCATTGTGCAAACTCTTATTTAATTTTAATTATTTCAGATGATTTCAATAGATTGAACGGGAGCCACGCATTTATTTACTGGGGGGAAAGCAAACATTTTCCATTCATCAAATTTTCTTCCCTTTAGGATGTCTATATTCCATGGTACAATTTAGTTAGGTAACAGGTTACCATTCATCATTATAAATTGACCGAAACTTAAAAAACGAAATGCAATTATGAGTGTTGGTCCCTTGGGTCATACGCCCCGACAATAACATCACGGAATATACATCAACCCGACGATTCATAACTTCACTTTGTCATCATTGACAACTACATGTCATGATTTCCCTCATTAGCTCTCTCCACGCCTTTTACCGTGTGAAATGACTTATTTCACATATACTGTCTGTTTCTATATGTCCCATTCCGACGACAGCGACGGTGGTTTTAGCTTATGGCTTTATGAAATTGGCCGATAATAAGATTTGAATTGAAATCCCCACACTCTACCAGAAGCATCTACGTTTGAAATCCCTAACGTGAATTTAACATGGGTTCTAGATTAAGAACGAAAGCAGAGGGGTTTTAAAAGTTTTGCGATCTTTTGTCAAGAATTTTAGAAAGTAGGGATGGACATATGATGATATGATTAGAGGGGTTAAATCTTAATTAAATGAATATTAGAACTGCATTTTATATATGTAGAAGAATTTCATTAATAACTTTTATTGTTAAATTTTCTACCTTCATAAATATAAAAAATAATACTATTGAAAAAGTAATTAAATGTAGTTAGTGCATTTGGTAAAATATTGTATCATATTACTTTAAAAATAATTAATACATAAAATAATTAGTGTTATATAAATTAACTTTATGCAAAAAAAATCAATTAATTTGTAACATGAATAATATAATCATCATTTATAGCGTACTACAAATAAAACATAATTGCTTACAAGAATTCATTTAGTTTAATATAATTTTGTGAAATGAGAAGTATACCCATTTGATTAGAACTTGCTCTTGGTTGCAAAGCGAAGTACCTAACAACTATCTTTTATTTTCATGTTATTATTTGCTATTTGTAATATACATATAATACCTATATATTTCTTCTTTTCTGAACAATTCAAAAAAATTAACTTTTTCCGAATACAAGGAAGCCAGTTCGCTTATTGCCCCTGCATCCACCCATGTCAGAAAGTGGATTCCTTCTTATTTTATTTTATTTTTATAAAAATAAAAGTATTGAAGTGTTGTATAAATGTATTGTCCAAAAGCAAACATCAATTGAGTTTTGACCACAGTCATTTGACATTACTTTACCTTATGTTTATAAGTCTAACTCTATGCAGTAATAGGTCAGTTCGTGTCCAGAATCAGACCCAAACACGGTTTCAAAATTGGTAGAACCAGACTCGTGGAAGCCAGTCTAATTCTCGATTCTTATCAACTATTGATTCTTACAATTCAATTTCGATTCCTATAATCGGAACCTTGAAATTAAAAAAATCAATTAAATAATTTTTTATTAATTTAAGTAAGAGAAAATGCAAAACAAACTTTTACAATTAAAACAACATTGAGCATAATAATAACTATTTATAGCTCATCAATTAAAAAAAAATTATACTTATGCATTTATTTATATCCAATCACTTGCATATTTTTTAGCTGTCATATTAGCAATATAACATTATAAAATACAAATAAGTCTCACAAATATAAATATATATCCCACACTGTTAAGATAAAAACGTTTACTTTGGTTAGGAGTCTATATAAACTCAATAACACATGATTTTAAATATATTTATTACTTGCATTGTTAATAACAACATATTAAATACCATGAATAGAAAATATATTTTTCCCATTCAGGTGAAAATAGTTTAAATTTTTAATAACAATTTTTTAATATTTGTTTTATCTTGATGGTTCTTGAAGTAGTGGGAATTGTTGGTTCTTGAACTAGTGGGAATTTCTTATTGTCGTATTACATTGGTGTATACACATAATTGGATTGAAAAGTTTCCTAGGTAAGTATGTCGAAAATTAGATATAATATATTATGTTAAAAATATAAAATAATTATATATATTAGATATGATGTTAAAGATATAAAATGATATAAGAGTTGAAACTCTTTCTTATTTTCCTATGATTTTTATTGGAATTTAATTCAGTCACTTAAGATAGATAATAAAATGTATAGAAAAATGAAAACTAAGAGAAAGCGAAAGACCATAAATGCTCATTATTAAAGAAAAGGAATTAAATACAATCAAAATAAATATAAGGTAAATATATAATTTACCCCCCCCCCCCCCCAAAAAAAAACAAGAACAACAATGTCCCTTAAGACATTGGGAAAAAAAAAAAGAAAGAAAAAAAATTCGCCCTGAAGATCATATGACCTTCATCTCCCAATTGTACCTAGGATAAGGCTAAATAATTAGCTTTATATTCTCTCTCTTTGTTTTCAATTATTATATCCATCTTGATGAATATATCCTTAATAGTAATAGGATAAGGCTAAATAATTTGATGGAGATATCATTGTTCATCTAACTTTGTGCTAAAGCTTAACTATGCATTTGAAATTCCTTATCCTCAAACGCAACATTTATAAATACATATCAAATATGATAAATTAAACTTTTGAAATTTGTTATAGTATGACATTATTATTTTTCTTTCATACATATATATCAATCTCTTCTTTTTATTATCAACAGTGTGTCTAAAATATTTAAACTAATCTGTTTGGATCATCGTTTTGGTGTCGTATTAGCATCATTTTCAAACTGAAAAACTGATAGTTTTACTCATAAACTAATGATACCAAATCGATACTGACCTGATATAAATCCGATACAGATAAAAATCCGATAATTCAAACAGATTCATATGAGTTGGTTGATAATTAAGTAATATTAATGTTTTATTATTTGTAGGAATTATTATTTTTCCTCCAGATTTTAGATCATTTTGCATGTGCAACAATGGGAAAAATAAATGTTGAACCTTTAGAATATGTTGATTAGATTTTTAAATATCTTATTAGATGTTGAATTTTCTGGCGATATGTTATTACTTTAAGAAAACTTTTATGGTCGAAGAAATTGTCTAATTATAGACCATTCCAAAAAGAAATTACATGAATACGAATCATATAAAATTAATTATCAAAATACTGATATAAACTTATATCTAGTAAATGCGATTTATACATTTTGGTGATGTATAAGTGAGTCGCATTTGTAACATGTAATTCATGTATAAACATGATTTTCATGTAATAAACACAAATCATACATCATATACATGGATCGCATTTCTGAAGAGCATTTCTTATTCATATATATATATATATACATATATATAAGTTAGTTGGTATGTGTATGCTTGTGCCTTCTCTCTTTTTTTTCCCATTTTTTCTTTTTACATGCATGTGCCATGCCATGCAAATTTGGCAATTTCACATTCTTGCAAACTCTTCTTGTGTGCTAGGTCAAATTCCAAACTTAACCATTATGGAAAATTGCACAAATATAACATAATCTAGCATTCCTTCCTTGCTATTTTCTCATATTGTATATTTGATATATTAGAATGGACCTGAATGAGATAATAATTTTGGGTTTTATTCTCTTTTTTATATTTAGAAATGTTATTAGGAGTTTCAAGTGGGAATTCTATTTTTTTTTTCTTCTACGTAGAATTGTGATTTCATTCTGCTTTTTATGTTGCTTTAATTACCTTTTATCCCATAATTATTTATTACTTGTATTTATGATTAATTTTTTTTAAATCCCATTATAATGGAAAGAATAGATTTGTCATTCTTTTATTTATTCATTTCATTTAAATCAATTCCTTCTATTTCAATTTATTTCACTCAAAACCATTCTAATAGTGTATTATTTGAATCATATTCTTTTGAATTATTTTTTATTTATATCTTGTTTGTATCAAATAAATATTTACTTTAATTTAATATTTTAAAATTATCCAATATATGATTTTATTAATTTTTATTTTATAATTACAATGAATTGAGTGATTAAATTTAAACATAAGAAAATAAATATAATTTAGAATAAAAAATAAAATAAAAAGTTCTTAAACCTTTTTTTAACCAATTTAGTACCAAAAACTTCACTTGTGGATATATATCTATGCGTTTCCTGGTGCATCTTACCAAAAAGAGTTCCACAATAACATTTATATGAAAAAAGATTCAACCAAGGCACGGGGATGAGCTGACTCCTCGGCGACTTTCCGCCGGAACATCCTATGTTCCGAGATTCTCTCTCTCTTCCTTTTCTCTTTCCTCCTCCTCTCTCCAAACAAACTCGTATAAAAATTAAAAATAATAAAATTTTCCAAATCCAAATTTAAATAAATTCAATTTTATTTTCCCAACACCACCGTATCTTCTCTTCTATTCCATATTTCCACTCCCATCATTCTCTATAAATAAAAAAATTTATAAATAATCATTATTTTTTTGTCACTATAATAATAATAATTATTTTTTTAGTTGTCACGCTTCCCTTTTGCTGCTTTGGATCCAAAAGTAGTAAACCTTACAGAAAATTTTTTGCTTTGTTTTGGTGAAGTTAACTAGGCTACAGAGAGAACAAGAAAAAGAGAGAGAACAAAAAAAAAAAGCAAGAATGTTGTGTAGGATGGTGTTAGTTCCTTCTAAAAAGAAGAAAGGTTCAGTTCCTGTTTACTTGAATGTGTATGATTTGACTCCGATTAATGGGTATGCTTATTGGCTTGGACTTGGGGTGTACCATTCTGGTGTTCAAGGTAATCAAGATTCAATCTTTTTTGTGTTTACTTTAATGGGTTTGTTTTGATTTGTGTTGTTTGGGTGCTGAGAATGTGAAGGAAAGTGATGGAAAATTATAGATACCCCATCTGGGTTTCTTGTGGTAGTTTTTGTATTTTTTGTTGTATTGGATCTTCACTTGCTTTTCTTCATCTAGTTTTAGTTTAATTCTTTTTTTTTTTTTTGCCCTTTTTACGTTAGTTCTTTGAATACTTTTTAATTTTGATATATTATGAATCAAAGGTGAAATTTTTGGGTAGTTTGATTCATAAAGAAGAAAATAGTCATGTTTGTATGTTTTCATGGTGGTTTTTATTGAGATGAAGAAGGCAACCTTTTTTTTTTTTAAAAAAAAAGAGCCTGTTCATGAATTTCCCTTGAAATTGGGATTGGATTTGTATTTATTTTTTAGGCAATATATTATTTTTGCTTTTAAACAGTATATTGGAATGGAAGAACTGATGTAACTTTGTTTGGCTCCGGAGAAAGTGGAGGAAGTAGGAAAGTCTTTAGATTTGTTGAAGAGGGTGATGTTGCAAGGACTTAAATCTTTGAAATTTGGGTTGTATTTGACTATGTCGATGGAATTAATTTGTGTAGTGATATTTGGAGTAATTTAATATGTATGGTTTGGTTTCTTACCGCATTGAAGAATTAGTCAAGGCTTTTTGCTTGGTTGAATCTTCTTTGACTTCTTACCTAGCAGCCGTTCCTATTTATTTTGGTATCCGGAGTATGCTTGGACGAGTTCAAAACTATTCTAAATTATTGTTTTGATATAGTTCATGGTGTTGAATATGGATTTGGAGCACATGAACAATCGACTACTGGGATTTTCGAAGTGGAACCAAGGCATTGCCCTAATTTCACGTTTAGGAAGTCGATTTTGATTGGAAGAACCGATCTAGGTCCTAAGGAAGTTCGACAGTTTATGGAGAAACTAGCAGAAGCATACCCTGGCAACACTTACCATCTTATTTCAAAGAATTGCAACCACTTCTGCAATGATGTTTGTCTTAAGTTGACGGGGAAACCAATCCCAAGTTGGGTCAATCGCCTTGCTCGACTAGGTAAGATATACTTATGGATACATGATTTTACTTTCTTCATTGTCGGATTTCGCGCTGCAAAATGTTGCTTAGATAGAAATTTAATTTTTCATTTAAAAAATTGTGTTCTTATATTAATAGCATCAATAAGGGATGTCTGCTACCCCATTACCGAATATAGGACAGAGGCTCCAAAAACAACAATTCAACTGAAGCTAACTGCACCTTACTGCATTAAGTCTCACTTTTTAACTGGCATTTGTCCTTTTGGTATCTGAATTGAAGGAACTGGCATTGGATATACTCAATTTCAGATTTTTTTCATTCCATACACATTATGTCTTTTCTTGGCCAGTTTGTTGTTTTATCTTGAGTTAAGTTATCAACAATTTCATCGTCTGGATGCCTCTACCAACAAGCAGTGCTATAACTCAGTAAAGTCTAGTAGAAAAGTGAAAACTGTGCTCTCTCAACAAATGCCGCAGCCGTATTATAAGAGCGTTTTGGTAGCTGTTCTAGTTTGAAATGCTTCAGATCCATCACAATCTGCTATTATAGTGAGACCATCTGCCACCCATTTGTTCTTCAAAAATTTCCAGCTTCAGTTTGAAAAAAAGAACTGAAAAATTGCAAAATCTTCTGATGCATCCCTGCTGCTTTAGTGCAAGAAATCTTTTCTCTTCTCCTACTTTTGGGTGGGTTGGTGGAGAGATGACACACCATTTTACCTGAAACTCAGAATCTTTCCCAAAAATGGAAAAAAAAAAAGATTACCTAGAAGATAAAAGGATGACACTAGAGAATTTTCTTTTCATGGTAATCTTTTGACAAAACTTCTTTAAGTCTTTGTTCGCCTCTAGATATATTTGTATATTACTTGCCAATATATAGTTACCATCCAACTGCTTACAAGTTACAGCTAGTATATCTTGTTACTGGCACCATACAAATAATAAATTTAGATTGCTAGATTTGGAAAGTTTTCCAAAAGGATTTAATCATAATAGCTTGGTTTAATAAGGAACGTCCCTTTGGCACTTAATAAGAATTTCATACAATCTAGCTTCCCTTACTTGACCTGTAACAAGTTCTGAAAACAATGACTTCCATGTGATTATCTTTAGTTTACTTATAAAAAAGACATTAAACAATTTCTAATATCATCATCTTCTATGTGACTATCTTTAGTGTATTTTAAAAATAGACTTGTAATGTTGCTATGAATAGCGTTTATAAACTGCCCTGGGTACCCGTTAGCAGAACCATTTATGGGTTTTTCCCCATTTATGGAATTAATATTGTCTAAAGAAGGATTTAGGCTTCTATGTGAAATGGCCTTACCATGTATTTCAAAAACAACATTTGTTGTGTGTCTTGTTTGTGTCTTCTAAAGTAGTATATAGCTAGTCATTCTTGTATCTCATTCATGACCGTTTGTGATGTTCCACAGACATTTCATGTTATTAATACAATCTCTTTAATGCTGTTAGGTCTTTTGTGCAACTGTGTTCTCCCTGCTGCACTGAATGATACAAAGGTTCGGCAAGTTCGTTCAGATGATAAGATCCAGAAAATGAGAGCCCTATCAGCCATGTGTGGATCGTCTTCTAATGCTTCACCTGGTAGTCTGCCATCTCAGGTGCCGCATTCAGCAACCACCAAATCAAGTAGTAAAAGACAATGTCTTCCTCCATCCTCCTCTTTGATTCATTCTTCTTCAACTTCAAACTTGACATTAAAGCTGTGAACTAGCATTGAGACCTTTGACAGAAATTAGGTAAAGAACAATGGGGATATTGCAAATATTTTCAGTCCTTCCTCGTCGTTCTAAATCTTTGCTGATCTGTCTTGTGGTAATGTTAAACATTTGCTGTGAAAGTGTTAGTGCATTTTTTTCCCTTTTATATTTCTATAATGCTTTTGTGTTAGTAAAACAATAATCGACGTATTTGTCCTTTATAACTTTCACGGTAATGGGTTCAGTCATTTCTTGTAGATAAATGCTATTGATGTTGATGCAGATGCTAACTTTAGGATTATATTGCCTGTTTTGTGTGAATCTTATCTGTATTCATCTGTACTTGACCTATGTCTGATCCGTGCCTGTCTGGCATCTTGCATGTGTATTTTCCACATTATCTCTTTGGAATAATTTTTGGCCAAGCATCCTGTTTCGAATTTGTGCCTATACACCAACAAAGGACACCAAATTGATGAATCAAACAGATCCCCAGATGAAACTCTAGTATTATCTTTATGTATGGAAGGATGAGGAAAGTTCATGAGAACGACATGGAGAAGTGCCCTGGTTGGTACTTGGGGGCCACACTTGTTCTGTTTTTGCAAACTTTTGATGGGATATGGTCATGGTCAGTATCCACATGAGAGTTGGCACTTGTATGATGTGAATGCGGTTGAAAGGGACCCGGCTTCCCATCAAGTTCGTGCTTTGTCTCTTTGAGGGCAATATACCATGTGAGGATGAAAATGATTTCCTTAAAATTCTCCTTCTGTTGGTGGCAATCTACATGGGTCTAGGATCTAGATGTTGGATTATAATCAACTCACAAGCGATGTTTCTGATTCAATGTGAGCTAGAAACAAGCTAAAGTAGGTCGTGTCATTGTTTTCTTGGCTGAGTATGTTTTTAGGAAAATTCGAACCCGTTTCATTTTCTGGAAAATTCATGGATGTGTTGTCATCTTTATTGTGTCTTGCTATAAGTTGTTGCTCAAAAGGTCTAAAAGTAGTGGCTGGTTGTTGCTGCTTCAAGCTCAAACAACAAGAACAAGCTATTGAATGTAGCTTTGTAAAATGATCAAAAGTATCCTATTTGTTTGGTATTTCATTTGGATGGTTGTATTTTTGGTCAATGATTTGGTAAACTTTTCTTTCCTAGACATATTTTTCCTCAACAAATAAGGATTTTGGGGGAGATTTGGCCTAGCAAACTTTTATTTTTCACATAGTAGGGAAGTAAAGTGAATTCTCCTCCCAATATTTGATAAGATTTGCTTCCAAGTTCTGGAAAGACAATAAAAATAAGAAAGCTTAATTTAAAGCATGGGTCATTGATATATTTTAAGTATTTTAGTAGTGCAGTTAATGAACATGAAGCCTTTAAGCCTTTAATTTAAAGTATTTCTCATGATTAAAAGTGCCAAATATATAATCGTGATCTACGATCTCCATGGAAAGCAAACTCTTTTTAATCATTTGTTAAATCTATTCCAATGGAAGAAAGTACATATTTATTGTGTTATGGGCAATCAGTTTTATAAGTTCTGGGCACACTTAATATAAAAGTGAAAATAAAGATATCCCTAGTTCTAATGGTGGCTTGAATGCTAAGTATGGACTTGACTTTGGCTTGTGGGTTTCCCAAGGTTTTTTGAAGTCTCAACCACCTCTTTTGCTCAGTGGCTGCTTTTGTCACACCAGAAGCAAATGCTGCCTGCTTGCTTCAGCTTTAATTTAGCTCATTTATTATTATTGGTGTATCTTAAATTTTAAGCTGATAAATATCATGCCGAATTTAATTTTAACTTGTCAAATTTGATATGAAATTTAAACTTGCCAAATGTTATATAGCCAATTGAACATTTACTTTGCAAATTTACCATCTTTATCATCTTTAGAAAGATAAGATGGTAAAAATTCAAGAGTACAAGTACCGATAAAGTAGTAAATTTAATGAGCAAAAACTTCAATTAAATGTAATATCTAGTAGTTTCACGCTTTAAGGATCATATTGTAAGAATGCTAAAATGTTCGAGTAGTAATTTTGATATATTCCTAATTCCTTTTTAAGTAGATATTTTAAATGGAAAATGTCTACATTTGGTACTCAAACTTACATGAAAAATCCAACTAGATACCTAAACTTTTTAAAGTCCAATTCTCATACATATTGAACTTTTTAGGAGTATAAATACACTTAACTCCATAATATATGTTATCCCATGTAGACTTGTGAGCCTATTATTGACTGGCACATGTCAATTTATTAAAGAAAAAAGAAAAAAAAAAAAACAAACTAACCTAACCATGGTAAAAAAATATGCATAGGAACATTATGAAGACATAAACTAACCTGTTCATAACACACCATTTGACGGAGAGCTCCAAACCCTAAAGAATAAAGAGGGTGAGACTCTAACCTTAATTGACAAAGATGAGTTTCACCTTAAAGTGATAGAAAGGAAGGTTAAAGTGTGTACAGTGAAACCTTATCTTAGGATTTGTTGTCAAACCTAAAGTAAATCTCCATTTTAACCCTTAAAAATAGTCGAACTTCTTTGAACATGCAAAAATGTAGCCCATGCGATAGTGACTTTGTACTATGTACTTGTCCCTAGGTATAATATAATGCTATTTTGTTAAACCCTAAGTGAAATTTTGATTGGACGAGTCATTACTATCTCAATAACGAGCCAAAGAAGGATCCTTGTGGAATGACGTTGAGTGTGGTGATTGCCAGTGGAAGGTAATTTTTTTCTCCTTTGGTGTATTTTTGAGTTTCCTGTGTGTATTCCACGACACATATTAACAAAACTGATAGACATTAACAAAGCTATATTGTTCACTATGTCTATTTATGCTATTCATAAAGGACGACACACCCTTTTTTTCACTGCACTATATTGTCTTACTTCCCTTTTGTAGACCGTATGCTATGAATCATGTTGGTTTGAATTGCTAAGATGCTGGTGATATGTATCAAAAGATAAAAATAGACTATTATTCTAATTTCTTTAGCAAAGTTCTATAATTTGTTTCTTACTAATGTAGGGTGAACCTATTGGTACATGTGCAAAGGCGATTTGAAGGTGAAGGTGAAGGGAGACAATATGTTTGTGGTGAGCAAATATGCTAGACTATTGAACCTAACAACATTAGTGAGGAGTCCTACCTACGTTTTCTTCGAGATTTCCACTTTATAAATGTAAAGAAGATTTGTTTTCTAGTCCGAGGGAAGAGCATTGCAAATGGGCTGCTATGCTTGGGTTTAGGGGATGATGCCACTAACAATGTTGTGGTTGCTGTTTTGATAAGGAGTAGCAATGGGCATGTTTATGTTGAGCATACCTCGAGGTGAATTTATAGAGAAGGGGGTTGAGTTTGATGAAGTTGTGGAACATAGTTTAGACTCTGAGGTGGAAGAGGAGGTTGTTGAGGTAGATTGTTTTTCTAATGATGTTGAGAATGAGGTGTTGGCTGCTAGAAAGAAGAAAAAGAGATTCTTAGCAAATAAAGATTGTTATCACATCGAGCGTTTCGCTTTTGACGTTGACTCTGTATTTGAGCATTATAGAGAGGATTTAAAGAAGTCACAGTAGGGAAGTGTTGCTGGTGGTGGTGCTATTAGTTCTAAGATTGAGGAGGAAAATCCTTTTTCTAATGACAAAGGTAGTTTCTACATAAACATTAGTGGAGAGGAAGAGGGAGATGCATTGGTAGGACCCACTAGGAGAGATAGAACACAAGGTCACTTCAATCCCAACACACATGATCCACAAGTATGCATTGGCATGGTATGTCTCCGTAGAGAATAGTTTAAGGAGGCTATGAATAAGTACTCTATCCTCGACAGACATGAATTGAAATTAACTCTAAATGACAAGAGGAGGATATAATATAAATGCAAGAATGTGGAATGTAACTTTGCTATCTATGCGTCATATGAGTCAAGAACCAAGGAGTTTGTGGTGAAAACATTCAAGAAAAAGCATAGCGAGTTTTGTGGAACCTTGTTAACAGTCATGTGACATACAAGGTTTAAGCAAAGCAATTCTTGTCTCATATCCAAATAATGCCAAAAATGTCTACTATTGACATCAAAAAGTAAGCGAAGGAGAAGTTGTTGGTAGATGTGACGAAAGCTTAGTGCCAGAGAGCCTAAGAGTATGCCTTAAAGCAAATTAGTGGATGGTTCGGTCTTGAAATAGAGAAGTTTTGGGACTATGCCAGCGCATTGAGAAAGGCTTCAAAAGGACAGAGTAACTTAATAGAAATTTTACTTGAACAGCCTAGACCTGTGCACCCTCTGTACTTTAAGACAATGTTTGTCTATTTAGATACCTATAGATTGGGGTTTCTTGAAAGGTGTAGGCTTATTCTAGAGCCTGATGGATGTTTCCTTAAGGGTGGCTTGAAGGATGAGATATTGAGTGTAGTGACACATGACACGATTGACCAAATGTATCTTAAAACTTAGGCATATGTCAAAGGCGAAAAAAAAAAAAAAAAGATAGCTGGGGTTGGTTTCTTAGTGAATTGGACTCCTTAGTTCTCTTGTGTTCATCGGCTAGCTTTACTATAATAAGTGACACGCAAAAGGCAATGAAGTATTTTTTTATTTTCATACTTAATGTGTTATTTATTATCCAATTGATGTGATTTGTTCTTTATTACCCAATTGATGTGGTGTTTATTATGATGGGTGACATATGCAGGGGATGGATTTGGCCATCTCTTCTACATACCTGCTAGTTGAGCACCACTTATGTAATAGGCATTTTTTTGCAAACTGGAGGAAGAAGCATAAAAGGAGTCAACTTTAACAACTCTTTTGGGGTAGGTGCAAGTCTACTACATTAGGAGAGTTAGAACGACATTTCTATAGTATGGAGAAGATCAAATCGATAGCAGCAAATGATCTATTGTTGAAGAATCCAAAACTTCCATCTACGGTTATGCTCCGTCCTCGAAACTAACAATCGTGCCTTCGCATCATAGTTGCATAAGATTAAGCCACTAAAAGATGAGAGAAAAGGACCCAGACGTCTATTCCCCACACATAAAAAAAATTCAATTATCAGGATATTGTTTTGTGGTAATTTATGTTTTCTATTAAGCAGCATCAAATCTTTTTCTTGCTTGCTCTCTTCAATTGATTTTGCTTAGGGTTCTCTGCTATGGAGGGTTAAGGTTTCACACATGTGTCTCTAAATTGGATGGGATGTTGATCTCGATAGAGTAAATATTTGATTTCACTTAGGGTCGAACATGGAGTTCTCTGTCAAATGGCATGACATAAACAGGTTAGTTTATGTTTTTATAATGTTCCTGCGTGTATTTTTTACCATGGTTAGGTTAGTTTGATTATTTTTTTCTTTTTTTTTTTTTAATAAATTGGCATGTGTTAGTCAACAATAGGTTCACAAGTCCACATAAGATAACCGACATAATGGAGTTAAGTGGGGTAGTATTTATGCCCCTTAAAAGTTCAATAAATATGAAAATTGAACTTTTAAAAATTCAGGTACCTAATTGGATTTTTTTCTAAAGTTAAGGTACCAAATGCGGCATTTTTTAGTTTTAAAATATGGTAAATTATGTTGATATGACTGCCAAAGTTATAGAGAAATTTTAAATTTATTAAAAAAAAAAAACAAAAAACTACATTTGTAGCCGTTTAAAAAGATCAACACTGCAAAGTAATAATGAATTGTCCAAAAAGAATAATTCTGGACATATATTTATATAACCGATCTAGTAACATGATAATGGGGGAATTTTTAATGAAATTCGATGCGTGGAATTGTAGGGTGTGCTATGTTACTGTTTTGTCGCGTCAAAGCATACTTGGCTCCAGCTTTAATTAGTTCCATCTTGAATGGATATTTACATTAATACAACTAGTATTAATGAATGATTACATTTATATCTTTTTTTTTTTCATTATAACGGGGAAAAAAAGATCCGCACCTGTGACATCCCACTCGAGAGACCAAGAAGATGCCATTAAGCTATAATACCATTGGATATATTTAATCTATTTAAAAATATAAAAACGGTAAAACGTTATATTTACTAGTATGAAATCAATCTTTTATATTAGCATATTATTATAATTATTTATTAAAAACGATTTTTCACTCAACTTGATCTTATTTTCAAAGTTCATGCATCAAATTAATCAATTTTAAAATTCAGGTACCTAATTGCTAATTTTGTTAAAATTCATGTACTATTTATGACATTGATCCTTTGATATTAGATGAATTTGAATGTGTGCTATAAAAAAAATCAAATAAATAAAAGAAAAGAAGTTGGGTTGGATGTATAGTCGTAAAGTCATTTGGATCGTTGTTGTTATATATATAAATTTTACGAATAGTATATGAACTTTTGTAAAATATATAATTAGGTATTTGAACTATAAAATCGATGAATTTAATATTTGAACTTTGAAATTAATTAATTTAGTACTTAAAATTACCTTTTGTGACCACCAACTAATATCACGGTGGTAATATGGGCATGTAAGAAAATTTTTTCTAGTTATTAAATTGATGAATTTAAAAAATTAGGAATCTAACAGCATATTATGTCAAAATTCATGTATTATTTGTAGCATTGAACCTTTTTCTTTCTTTTTTTTTTTTACCTTATTTATAATTGATTGAAATGGTTGTGGAAACCATTTGAGCATAGAAATTTCGTACTAAATGGTGTGATCATACGTTGTTGGATTTTTCTAGGTCCTGTATGTTTCCCGAAACGGTGGGCTAAACCCAATGTCAGAACCAGCAGCAGGAAGGCACGGGGTTCTGATATGACGTCGACAGATGCGACGGAATCCAAGGCTGGATGCCAGGTGGGCCGGTTCGAAGAATCCTTCCGTTACCGCACTCCAAAGGAAAGTCAGGGGTCGGTATCATATGCAGATCCTTGTATTTAAATTAATTAAAAGAATTGCATGGCCAAACAAAATAATAATAATTAAAAGAAATATTATAAAAAAATATTAAGGATTTTGATGTTGAGATAGATTGAACAGTCAAATAATGTTAACATGGATTGATTTTTTCATGATGGCTATGGGAACGTAGAATTTCTTTAAAGAACATGTCACTTTTGTCATTTTATGGATCTTCAAAGATAAATGACTAAATAAAATAAAATAAGAAAAAAAAAGGAAATAAAATGTTTTATGGTCAATTGAAAATCACATATATAGATATTATATTCATTTCACATGTGTTTATTTCCTTTGTCTTCAAAATTGGAATTTTACTTTTAGATTTTTAAACAATGTGATTTTGTATCCCATTTTATTATTTTATCATTGGATAAAATTACAAAAGAAAAAAAAAAGTTAGCTGAAAATATTGCATAAGATAAAGGGCGAAAATGGCTATGTAAAGTGTGAACACTAAATAAATAAATATATATATATATATATAAATATCCTAAAGATTTAGGTAGTAAATGTACTATTTAAATATAGGAGGACAAATCACATGTGAATCATGAAACATATGCAAAAAAGTGAATTTGTAATGTCGTGTATCCAGCTCGAACACATCCATCCTGGATAAGAATATGCAAAACTCAATCCTCCATTATCACCTCTTCAAGCCTAATCAGACCAGCACGATGGTTGGACTTTACACTCATATATACATACACATATATACACATTTGTGAAATCACATCTTCACATTAGTTCTAACATTTCTAAACGCATCAACCATCAATTTGTTTCTTCTCCAATTTAGGCAAGATAAACATCAGAATCTTAACATTCCAAACATTTGGAGTAGTTCAAACTTTGGTCTCTACAAGGATGGAAATTTTTACGATCCCCACAGGATCATCCCACCCGCAATGTTATTATTAAATTAGTTATAAAAGATCAATATAAAAAAACATTAAAAGTTCAATCATAAATGAAATAAATCTAAAGTGTTTATCTAATCCTCTCATATGAGATCGTAGAATTTATGGGGTATGCTGATACTATAATTTGTGGGGGTATGATGACTCTGTTATAGTAATTCTCCCATGCTAAGTTCATAGGTCGTATCATGTCATTAAAAATTAGTCTGTTATAATATTGGTATTGGTCATTTTTTATGTCTTGATTCGCTATAATTTTGTTGTTATTTACATGTCATCGGATGATTTTTTTTCATACAAACAATAATTAACGTGTGTGCATCAAATCCCTTTAACAACCAAAACATTTCTTTAATTGTGAATTATTGTTCATTGAATTTATATATCTATCTTGTTTCGAATTGATATTGATGTGTAATATCCAATTTCCTAGAAGTCCATATAAAAACCTAAAAAATAATATAATATCTTTTTTATTATTTTTATTAGTTTTTAAAATCTTAGATCCAAATCCTAAATCATATTCACGATCGATTTACCTTGATAGTGATTAAGGTTTAAATGACAAAAAAGACATGGACAATTGATGCAGCATTATAGCGTAAATCAGCAGAAATCAATATCGTCGGATGATTTCTAGAACAAGTCAATTGCAAAGATTTCAACTCTTCAAAGAGATCCTCTCAAAATAGGGTTTTCAAATACAAAATATCCGTCTGTCTTTTCAAAACCCTAAAACACTCTATATATAGTCCCAATGAAACAAACAAACAAAATTCATAAGGAACACAAATTATAAACATATGTTGACAGCTTTGACACCGTACGCTGGCGGCATACGGATATACGTCAGCTGCGTATATTGTCAGAGTTGCCTTCTGTCAAAACTCCACTGTCATAATTTGGACCGTGGTAGAAGTTGGGCGCTATCCTTCATTCAATGCTGGCCTTAAAGGCCGGCGGCCTTCTTTCTTGAATTAGCGACCTTCATTGAAAAACTAGCAGCTTTAACCATCTAATAGGTGTGTTTTTGCTTATCTGATCTTCCATCCTCACTTTATTCTTTCTCTCTTTGGATCGTCTTGATTTATCACTTTGTCGAATAAAGAAGACTGTAATAGAATTGTTATTTTTTTAAGGAATATAATAAAATTGTAAAACAATATTTTTATTTATTAATTTTTGATTTAAAAAGTATATTAAAAAAGAATCTATTCCAATATCGAATTGCTATTCACAGGTTTGAACAATAAATTACTATTCAATTTATTATTATTTTTTAATAAGAATTTATCATGAAATTACTATTATGGTTAACTAAACATTATAATAGCTCTTTATAAGTAGTAAAACTGTAATAAAATTGATATTAAGTAAATGAGAACTTGACTTGTTCTGAATAGAATAAGAGGAGAAATTCCAATTTAAAAAGAATGGAATAGGATTGTAATGGCAGTAATTATTATCGTAAAAAGTAAAATATTTATAATGCCCCATGTATTTATTACAAAGAGTGTATAATTGTATAAGAGTTGTTTTCAAGATAGAGGTACTATTGATAAAGTTGAAAAATAGACCTGGTTTATGGAATGAAGACATGAATTGCTATTCATCAATTTTAAGTAATAGTAATTTATTATGAATTGTTATATCATTTCAAGTGAACACCGTAATATTACCTTGAAAGCGAATGAGAAAAGAATGAATAGTTATTCATGTCAAGTGAATGGACTGTTATAGTTAAACAAGATGTATAAAAGCTTGTTTGAATAAATAGCTCAAACTACAACACATATACCTCTATTTGTTTTTCATTTCAATGGATTTGAGTATAACTCTAGGTTGCTAGGACACGCTTTTACACGAGGATTACAGACACAAATACAACAGTCTTAAAACACGTTTTTGTAGTTAAGATATTCCTTTTTTTTTTTTGTTAGATTCCTCGATGCGTTCACTGAATAGGAGCAACACGTCTCCAAAGCATGCCGAAGAATCTCTTTTGACTTCTAATTTATCGGTAGACAAGATACCTGCTATAAGATGATAAGTAATTGCATGATTTACCCGTGTCAAGTAGGGGTGGACAAAAAAATCGATCGAACCGAATCAATTCATAATCAAACCAATTCAAATCGAAAATATGGTTTTTTTCATGATTTGGTTTGAAATTTTTTTAAATCGGAACCAATCCGTAAATTTATGATTTAGTTTGGAAGATAAACCAAACCAATCCGTAAAATCGAACCAAACCGTTTTAGAAAAATATAATATTTTACTATATATTTATATGATTTCATTTGATATTTATTATTTGGTGAATATTAATTAAAATCAACTTGTTCTTTTTTAATATTTTTTTAAGCTCATGATATGTAATTTTTTGTTAATGATGAACTATTGTTTTTTTTCAATAGTTTTTAACTTTGTAAAGTATGAAATTTATTTATTCAGTTATAAACTTTCATTATGTATTAATTGTTTAATATATTTTGTCAACTGGTCATTTTATTCATTGATGAATTTTGTTGATAGATGATTTTTTATTTTAACTAAATGATTGGTAGATAATTGACATGATGGTTATATTAAAAATCATAAATTATGACTTACTATGTATTAGTTAGTGAATGTATTTTATTGATGGATAATTGATATTATAGAGAACTATAGATTAAAAGTATGATGAATTTATAAAGTATTTTATCGTGGTTTATAATATCAACTTTGTAAAATGATATAAATATTTAATAATCTACACAAATGTAAAAAAACTAGAACAAGAAAAAATTTTAGTTAGAATTTTGATTTAAACCGTAATAAAAACCGAACCAAACCGTTAATTAATGGTTTAAAAAAATTATAATCCGAACCAAACCGTTACTTAATGGTTTGGTTTAGAATGAAAAAAAAAAACCAAACCGTAAATTATGGTTTGGTTTGATTTTAGGAAAAACCGAATCAAACCGATCTGCGCCCGCCCCTAGTGTTAAGATATAAGAAATGGCATCTCAATGTAAATGGAGCCATGGAATAATAAAAAAGGTAAATTTATATTTATACTAGTGGCAATAGATCTTTTTGAATCAGATGCTACGAAATCATCAACACACACCGATAGAAATATTGATAGAATTTTTCTTTACGCCGGTTCCAGGTTTTTATCAGGAATAATAGGTTATTTCGGGACTTGACTTTGAGAGATAGACTTAAAATATATTCTCGAGCATTCTATTTGGTCGTATCTTCCGGCTACGACCTCGTCCAAGTCCAACCTTTGATGCTGAAGTCGGAAAATTCAAATGATAGAACCGTACAAACTATCGCTTTAACCATAAATTTTTGGTTGAAATCCAGCCCAGAAAAACGTAATTAAAGTCCTTTTGTTCCTAGATACGTATGTGTGTGTGTGTAAAGATAGAAGCCAAACATTAGCATCCTAGTTTGACTAGTCCTCATCATCTAACCAACGGCCAAAATCTGTTTTTATGCCAAATTCAAGTGCAACTTTTGCAATTTCATCCAAATCTCAACCCTTGCATTCTCATTCAAATCTCAACTTTTTCATGATCATGGGTTTGGGCACTCAAATTTGGATTGATTTCCATCCATAAATGTCATATTTGATAATATGGTCTATTCAACTATCTATTTTTTTTTTTTATAAACATTAGATATTTAAAAGTATAATTTGAACTTTGTTAGTTTTAGAAATTAATTATTGAATTTTTTAAATTAATTATCCAAATGGAGAGAATTTAATACTTCATTTGCATACTATCAATGAGCTTAAAAAGTTTGTGAATAATAAATTGATTAAGCTTCTAGTAACTAAATAGAAAAGGAAAAGAGTTTTCCATGAAAAATATAAGTATAGTTCAGATACTAAATATGGTATTTACTCATATTAAAATTACTATAAGTAATTTTTTAAGTTTTGTTGTTCTACGATTTCATCAAGTGAGCATTCTGATTTATTATTTGATGGTTGAAGATTTCTCCTATATATTAACTTATATTGTCATCTCAATGGTAAAAAACACAGTACAACTTATAGTCCCGTCAATAGAAGCATAAAAATTACACTTAAAACTAAAACAATATATCCTTTGACCCTTCTTAAAAGCAACTAGTTAACTCTACTGATCCAACATAGTTTTTGTAGGACCTAGATAGGTTTAGCAGTTTGAAATCACCTATTAACAAAAAAGAAAAGGAAAAAGAAAAAGAAAACCCTAAATCCAAGAAAAATGAAAGGTAAATTGTAAGGAGATCTTAATTTTCAAATCTGAAAAGACACATAACTTTATCATTAAATAAATAAAATATCATTCATATTTTAAAACTCTTATTCACACAATTTAACCCTTATTACATTTTCATTCTTAGGTCATTCTATATGCATTGTCTTGTAATATCAACTTTTTACTCATCAAATTTACCATCCCATCTTTGACAAAAAGTCATGGCAAATGCCCCTTTGTTATATAGTACAAGCGACAAAAAATGAATGGTTCAAATGAAAATTCGCCATATAAAATTCAATTAACTATGACATTTAAAAAACGTTTGTAATTTTACTTTAGAAAAGTTTAAAAGCACTTCAATGCTAGCAAAATATTAAAAAATATGATTTAGCAGCAATTTAAAAAAGTGAGAATGTTAGGGGGTATATCCTCATCTTTTTACAGAAGTTTATAATTTTGCTGAATAATTATAACTTCAATTTCATTGTATATGACTTTTATTTTAATGAATATGAAAATTAAAAAAGGAAATATAGTTTACATCTTCAAAAGTTGTGTTTATCTTCAGAAGTGATGATAACATATAAACTGCGGATGACTATTATATATATAACTATTTTATTTTATGATAAATTACTTCATAAAGTATTAATTTTGAGGGTAAATTCATTTAAAGTATCAACGTTTCGTAAAGTATATCAAATAAGGTATCATCTTTTTATAAAATTCATTTAAGATATCGACGTTTTGATTAATTTTCAATTAAATTTCTAAATTTTTCATTAGCAATAAATTATTAATACCTCATTTGACTCACTATACAAAACGCTGATACTTTTTTTTAACCACTTAAAAAGTTGATACCTTAAATGAATTTTGTCCTCAAACATTGATTCCTCTTTTGAACCACTTGAAATATTAATATCTTAAATAAATTTACCCTCAAAAGTTAATACCTTTCAATGCAATTTATCCTTTTATTTTATCTCTGTTTCCAGTTGTTAGTATGCAATTTACTAGTTGCTGTTAATATAGAGGGATTATGTTAAGTCTGGTAGAAGATTTTGTTAAAGTCTACTAGGTTGTGTACATATAGGGATGCAACCGAGTCGGGTGTCGGGCAAGTCATATGAACCCAAACCCGAATCCGCTACATTATAGGACATACAAAACTGGACCCTATAACCTTGTAAGGTTTTTCTTCTATATCCAAACCCACCCTATAGAGTTTACTCTAAAACCCGCTACCCACCTAGTTACCTGCTTGACTATCAACTCGATTATCCATTCGACTACCCACCCAATTATCAACCCGAACCCATCCTGCTTATTGTTTTTTTTTTTTTTTTCAATAGATTCAGCAGGCTTAAGCCAATGAAATAATAATCTAATAATATAGTAATTCACTTTCTATTTTCCAACCTGTTTTTAAATTTAGCTTATTACTATGTTTATATTTAGTAAATGTATTTACATTATAATTTTTTTTTTACTGAAACTAACGGGTAAGGAGAGTATCTATCGAGTTTCAGTGGTATCCAAACCCGACCTTTATACCCTACAGGGTTTTTTTACCTATGTCTAAACCCAACCCTATTACTCTATAGGGTTGAACCCTATAGGGTTTTTATCGGGTTGGATAGGTCGGAAACCTGTTAATGCTAGATCCGGTTGCATCCCTATATACATATAGCTTCTCAAATATTTTTCTAAATAGAAATCAAACAACAAACTTCTTACACGTTTCTCTCAAGCTCTAGAACTAGTTGTGCAATTGCACGAGACAAATTGCAAATTCTTCATAGTATCAGAAGAGCACACAATTTGATAATCTTCAAAGGATACGTAAGTACCTGATTTGTTTCTTCTGTTCTTCAATGGTAAATCTTGGAGAAAATACTCAAGTTGATTCGAATGTGTTTAATTCGCTTTTCATATATAGATTTAACTAAGTGGATTAGTTGTAATTACACGGTTCATCGTTGAATTTTGAATTCATGGATACAGATTTGTCAAAAAACTTTCTCTATGCGAAGTCGTCATTTGATCTATGGAATGAAAAGCCCAATAGCTTCAGCAAGAAATTTTAAGTTTGAAATAAGGAAATCTGTCTGTAAGTGTGTATTATAATTAATTGAAGATGGTTTTGGATGAGCTAAGTGCTTTAAATGTGTATCCAACATGTATTTGTGGTTGTATAAGGTACTATACATGTAATACGAGGGAACATGATACGCCTTGGAGGACTAATCACAAGGACATCTAATAATTGATTATGTAATTAATTGATGAAAGCCCTAAATTATAATTCGAATTGAACTAAGGAATGAATTAATAAGATATAGAAATTATACTAATTGGATATGATTCACCGAGAAATAAAATTTCAAACTCTAACAAGGTATTGATATCACCCATGATAATATGATAGAGTTTCACTTGCCACAATCAATAGGATTGAGAGTAAACATTCTAAAGCAATGCTAAATGATGTCAAATGTGACGAAGGTAGCCAAGATAATTATGAACCCCGTGATTGGGGTACCAGCTCATCAGTGCAAACCTTATCGACTTATCGATTGGTCCTATCCTAGCACTATACTCCTCGCACAAACTAATACAACTTCTTGCAAAAAAGTTCAGCAAATTTACCACTCAAAAATAACAAATATAATGTAAATGAAAAGAAGATATAGTTTGTAATTTTACTATGAATTAACTTTAAAGAAATTATCAATAGTCTTATAATCTAGTAACATTTGTCATGATCTTTCATGTGAGAGGTCTTAGATTCGAATTCTTCTTCCTATTATAATTAGCAATATTTTCCATAACTTTATTGATAAGCAATGTTTTCCATAAATTTGTAGAAATCTTGTAAAGCCGCATCTCTTCATGACTGTACTTTGATTTTTCTAATTTACCTCCGAGTAACATATAATTGGTCCTAGTTTATTAATTTATACTTTATAAAACACCTGTGAAATAGTCATTCGGCTAAAGTTTCGCGAAATTGATATTGTAACCAAAATTACAAACTTACAGTTGTATATTTACTTTGGAGCATTACCCTAAACTAGATAAAATGTCAATATCACTGTTCATATGTTTACAGCCAAATTCATAATATTTTGCAAAGAGATTTGATAAGATTTTTCAGAACATTATAAATTTTATTTAACGTACATGAGCAAGTTATTAAATGTATAGTCAATTTTACAAATTGGCTGAATTTTACAACGTTTCCATTGTAAGGTAATTTAAATTATAGAACTCGAGTTAACTTATAATAAAGTTTTGGACTAAATTGAACGCTGCTCACATGGATCAATAAGGTTCTATTTGGCTAGTTTTTTCTCGTAGAAACATATACTATTTTTCCAAATTTTTTTCTAATAAATTATTTATTAAAAAATAGATTCAGATAAAAAATAGTTGACAATTCTCATGAAAAAAAATCAATTATAAATAAAGAATATATGCAAATCGGATATATTTACACACATCATTTCAATATAGATACAGATATAAATGAAAAACAGATAATCCAAACCATGTTTAAGTTTTTGCTTTTCCAATTCACTCGTACTTTAAAATTTCATCATTCAAAAATCATCTCAGATTCAATCTTTTTTTAGAACATCTTTATTGTAGATACTTGATGAAAACTTCAAGGAATATGAGTGATGTGACAGTTGTTTGTGTAATAAAGTGGGTTACTCGTTGTGTTGCTTAACTATGACAAATAACCATTTCATTCATCTTTTCATTGGTTTTTTCATGCTTATTTAACTTTTACAAAAAGCAATCCTTCACTTCTCTTTTCATTGGTCATTTTGAACTTATTTAATATTTATAAAATAAACAGGACCTAAATTTTCTTTTAAAAAAGTAGATAAGTAACTCTATCAAAGTAATCGAGGATAAAATAGATAATTGTATAATAGAAAGAGTTACTTCAAATGATGACATGATATTTTAAGCAACTCCGGAATAAAAATATCCTCAAGCAATGTTTTTATTTTGACTTGCCAAACAAACAATGGGTTGGTGTGGTTAGTGCACTTAACCCGATTTGGTGAAGAAAATTCTCAATAGCACAGTTCTGCATTAGGTGATGGGCTGATATTATACGGTCAAGCCGCAGGATAGGATGGGTTCCAACTAATACCCTGTTTTCTTAACAGAAGATTCTCTTTTCCAACTAATATTTAACACTCGGTCCAAAAAAAAAAAAAAAAAAACTAATATTTAACACCATCCAGGTATTACATTCAGACATCATATATGGCCATTTTATTCGCTTAAAATATCTTCACTAGCAAACAAGAATGGGAACTGTTTCTATTGCGAACACTGTTTCTAACTAGAAAAAAATCCGCTAAATAAAAATAATAACAAAATTAATACTTTGTTTAGAAAAATAAAAACAAAATAATGATATTTCAATTTTTTTTTTTAAATTTGATCATATTGCAATCCATATGGCATATTGATCCTAATAAAACGTATTTTTAATATATATATATAATCTGGGGGAATAATGGCTACTTGAAAAAAAAAGATGAGAACAATATTTTAAGCCTGTTGGAATGAGAATTTTAGTCTTTGATCATACACGTGCAAATTATTCAGTGATATGCAAGACTTTGCATCAAGCTATGTTTCATTTTTTGACTAAGGAGAATTAATCCTAGATATAGGACCACCTATGCCTATGGAGACCATATTCCGGAGTTGCATCAAAAGTAATGTCTATTTTAATTGCTCGATTGGTTTAACTTCTACAATTTGCATCTACGATGCAGAAACACAAGTCTTGGAAGTTAAAAAACAGTGAAGTTGGTGGATTCTAGAATTTCTTAAGGATTTTCTTTTTTGGTTAGTGATGTATTGAAATATGTGTAGTTATTAGCAGTGCATTTATCAAGAAAGTACTTATAATTATTTTGATTTTGACGCATAGATTTTTTTTTTTTCAGTTATTACTATGGGTTTTTTTGTTTGGCTTTTTTCAACAGATATAGATATTTTTTTAAAACTTTTTTCTAACAAATTATTTATCAAGAAATAGATATAAGTAAAAATAAGTTGGCAGTTCTCATCAAAAGATCAAATAGATCAAATATAGATAAAATATAGATGCAAATCGGACATATATACACATATCATTTTGAAAAATATACAGATATAGATGAAAAACTGACCATCCAAATAGACTCTATAACTCAGAGGAGGTTCCAAATTTGTACAACTAGAATATATATCTGTACCACCTAAAACATAAATATTGATAGGGTTAATTTCTCTTGCGGTACTTGAACTTTTTCAATTTAACAAATTTGTATCTAAAAAAAAAATACAAGAATCGTCATTATTTGGTCTTAATCAAAAAAATCAAAATCGGACCTTTTCAACCTAACATCCAAAACTTCATTTTTTTAAAAAGTTATTTTGGGTCAAATCGTATATCTTTTGGTGAGTCTTAACGTCTTAAATCATTTTCAAGAAGTCTTTTGTCTCAGTTTTTCTTTTTTCTTTCCAAATTGTGAATTTTATCTTAGGCAGTTTTTTCAAGTCGAACCCTAGATCTCCCTGCTTAGGTCACATTGAATCTTTTTTCTAGGGGGTTTTTGTTCGGGTTGACTGTCTCTAGCATTTTCCAAATCCTTTTTCCTTGATTTCATTCATAATCTCACATATTGAATTCGGAATCAAGGGTTTTTTTTGTGTTCTTTTGTCGTATCATGCTAGGGTGCTTTTCAATCTGTTTCTTCAAGGACTCTTAATCGTCTACCTCTAATAGACACGTTTCTTAGAGCTTTTTCGTTCAATTTTATCTATGACGACCATAGAGGTAGGTCAAGGGTGTTAAATGGAGGTTGATGGTTATGGGCTTGGTGGAGGTTGACGAAGGCGCGTTTGTGGTGATGGAGATTGGGGTAGTCGGGTGGTGGAGATGGTGGTTGTTAGGTGGTTATTTAATTGTTGGATGTGGAGATTTAAGTTGAAACTGAGGAGCAGGGAGATGGAAAGCGAAAGGGGATTAGTGAGAAAGAATCAAGGGCATCAGGTTAGAGAGAGAGTTGGGTAGGCAAGAGGTTCGAAAGAGACTTGGGGGTAGCATTGTTCAAAATGTGTTGGTGGTTTGCTTATGAGACGTAAGGAAGAAGAAAAAGAAGAAGGAAGGAGAGAGGAGAGAGAGAACGGAAAGTGAAAGAGAAATAAAAAAATTTAAAAAAATTTGCTATCGTAGACAAAGAAATAATATTATAATTGATTCCGCTTGTTACGTTAGCAAATGGACGGAATCCATCCATAGATACCATTGATGAAAGGTTTAAAAAGTTTGGATTTTTTTTTTTTTTTTGTAGCGAAATTTGTTTAGGTATAATTTTGTTAAATAAAAAAAAGTTTATGTACCATGAGTGAAATTAACCCAATATTGATATATAGTACTTTTTTTCCCTATAAATAATAATACAAGCATAGAAAGATGATAAAAGACCTAGTATGCATAATTTTAGACCAAAAAGATTTATGCCTCAATAAAATGGAACACGGAAGATCTTATCATTGTCCAACACAAAGCTCCTGGATTGATCTAAAGAATCCATGCAAGCTAGTGGCTTCAAAGAAGATGGTGTAGGTTTTTACCTCCCCAAATTCCTTAACATGAGCAATAGAGAGCATGGTGCGGTCGATTTGGGCAAGGGTCCGTCGATTGGGGTGAGATTTGATTGACCTAAAAGCAAGTAAGCGATACTAAGCTCGAAGACGAGCTCAATTGTAAAAATGCTAGATTCAATTCCACTCGATTTAAACATATAAAGTGTGAGTTGAATTTAGATTTGATCATGTTTAGAATTATTTTAGACCAAATTTGACTCTAGGCGTTATTTTAATTGTTCTAGTTTGAGCACACCAAAAAGCATTGAGCTCTGGTCTTAAAATTCATTAAATCTATATTAAAATTCAACTTTTTGAAACTCAACATGTGCTAAAACTTAATTTAAGGTCAAATTGAATTAAAGTCCAGCTCGCCCTCCATAGATTTCTAAATAGCTAAAGGTAAATAGATGATGAATCAAATACGATAACTATTTAGGATCTATTTGGATTGTCTGATTTTTATTTGTCTTGTAGATGTATCAGATCTATACTTTTAACTTATTTGTATCATATTTGTATCATATCTATATCGTATTTACTTAGTTTGTGTATGAATAAAACCGTCAGTTTTTCATTGGTATGTATTACTTAATAAATATATGTTTAAAAATAATAAAATATGATGCTAGAATGATCAGAATATAATAAAACAAATAGGAACTTAATCAAACTAAAATAGCACACAGCTCGTACTAATTTAGGAAACGTCCTTAATTCGTTTCCACATGCAGTCTAAGAATACAGAAAACTTAAGATCTAAGCATGTTTCTTCCCCGCAAGTTAAACAACTCACAGAGCAGAGCAATCAATAATTGATCACGATCATCATTGATCATCATAAACCTCCATTCACAGCCATTTCACATCATGTCGACATCCCAGGTGGAATTTTCACCCTGAATACCACTGATTGTTCATCATTAATCATTCATTCAACTCATGGTGTGAACACAAAGGACAATAAAGAAAAACACACACCCACATGAACCCCACATAATTCCCAAATGAAGTAAAAGGGAAGTTAGAGACTTAACATGGAAACGAATAAACCCAATAAATTACTTAAAATTTTCACCAGCATAACGCAAGACACCAAATTAGTATTCAGGACAATAAATCCTCAAATATTTCCTCCTTCTCCTTGGATACGTAAAAGAAACTATATCTTATCATTTTGATATAATATCTTTATTCTTTTCAAATAGATATTTATCAAGAAATTGATAGTTTACTCATAAACTGGTCAAGTAAATACAATACAGATATGAGACGAATATACTACAGATGCAAATCAGATACAGATAAGATACATATAAAAATCCGGCAATCCAAACAAACCCATAATACATAGTGTGAAGGCTTTTTTTTTTTTTTTAAATATATACACGCACATATATATTATAACTACCGTATGGAAAAGAAATCAAATCTAGGTTATACTATTAAAAAATTAATATAATTCCATTAAATTATAGGAGTCTTAAAGAGGTTAAAGAGGACTATAGTATCATATTTTTAATGTTTCTGAGTTTAAAAAGTATATTTGGGCTTATTACAAATCTACCTCTAAAATTAGTAGTCATATACAAACAGACTTGTAACTTCACATAGCGTCTGTCTTAATACACCTAATAATTTAAAAAAAATTGCATAACTTCAATTTGTTGCAAAAGCCTAAAACTATTGTAATTTATAGTTCTTCGCTACCAAGTCGAGGAGATTTATTCATACATAACCAATAATTGAGGATTATATTTACAATTATTTCATATATATATATATATATAATATAGATTAATTTAAGGCAAAATTAAGTATTACACTTAGATATATTAATGAGATTGGAGAAGAAGTTAAGAATCTAATTACCAACTTGATAAGAATCTAAAGATAAAACATTTTATAATATTTAACACTGATTAGGATTTACCAAAAGAATAAGTATATAATTGTTGGTCTAAATTGGAACATGGACCATTCGAGCCAAACCCATTGCATTAATGGATCGAGTTATCATATCAAGCCTCGACCTTGACAATATTCTCTACCACACGACTTCATTGGGCGACCATGACCTCGTTCAATAGCTGCACTCCATCTACCGCTTAGTATAAATAGCTTGGTCGGACTATGTGTCTAGTAGTGGAATAGCTGGTTACTTATATTTTCCGCGATAATTGTCAACTATCTACTTGCCTACTAATCTATGATCACATGACATTTTATAATTGCCGGGTACGACTGCCTCCTCTCTATAGGAGTAGTAATGTCGCACTTAACCAACTGCTTAGACATCACCACGAGGCAGTTTCGAACTGCGAACCGCCCCGAACCGTCACCGGTGGTTTCTGATCCGGGAACTGCCCCGTCAGTGACGGTTCCGAACCGTCCAAGGACCCGCAGGAATCGGCGGGTCCAACCGGTTAGCATGGCGGAATCGGCGGTTCTAATCGGGTCCGAAACCACCAAATATTTGAATTAAAAAAAAAAAAAAAAACCTGCGCAACTCTTGAAAGGGGAGTGGGGCGTGGGGCTTTGGGGGGAGGGGGGTAGGGTAGGTGGGGTAGGGTTTTTGTTTTCTTTATTTTTTTTTTTAAAAAATGGTTAACGTGAATCGGAACCGGAACTGCTAGATCCGGCGGTTCCTTGGAACCGTGAACCGCCCCGACTCTGACGGTTTCGGTTCCGGTTCCACGAAATGTGGAATCGTGAACCGACAATTCCGGTTCGGGTTCGGAACCAATCCGAACCGTTCTGATGTCTACAACTGCTTATATTTAATCCATGAGTTTATTATGACAATCCTAACTTAAGTATTCGAGCGGTTACGTTGGATTCATGCTCGGCATGCCACTAACTAAGTTTCTGTTTTGCATGTCTTGTTCTCTTCATACCAGCCCATACCTTGATTCAACCTCAACTAGATTTGCTAATGATGTTGTAGCCTAATAGCATCTTTCTTAATCTCTTAAATGAGAGATATTATGTTCGATTCCCTCTTTCAAAGTTGTAATGATTAAAGAAAAAGAAAAACCTCTATCATAGTCGAGCAAGCCACATTAATATTAATAAATTATATTATATTTTCTTAACTACCTAACAATTATAAATAATTTCCATAAATGAAGCTTTTTTTTCTTAAATTCACGAGACTTACTAGTCTATGGTCTATGTGCAAAGATGAAGGGTTGGGCATAGACAAGTCATGTCAAATTGGTCAAATGGTCAAAGTTACCTCCAACATGGCCCAACTTGCCTTTGGCAATTTCTGAGCAATTGCAGTACCGTTTTCGATCAGGTACCACGCTGTTTTTTAGTTTTTCAACACATGAAATAGGAAAAACAAAAAGCAAACCTACAGAAGAAAGAAGAAGAAGAACAATTCGCAACCGTTGATTGCAAGTTAACGTTGACAGATCCGAGGAAAAATTTAGTAGCAGGATGATTCCATTTCCATTGGTTAAAGGTTGGCTAAAAATTATATTATCACATAAAAATTATAATTTTCTAGGTTTTGAAGATTGCCTTATCGCATCATTTCAATGTTTTATAATTTGTTTATAAACATAACGCAAAGAGACCCACACTCACATGCATTTGTGTTGTTAGCCTTGTACTGGTCGGAGACAGAGACAATGAGTTTCATCTTTTTCTTGTTAATAATAATAGAATGATTAAATAAATAATTAGATAGCTTGTCGTCAACTTTCAGATCTATCAATATTTGGAATATGGGAGTTTGAATAGATCGTATCAAAGCAATAAAATTACAAAGTTTACAAAATTATGTAATTAAATTGACATTCTACTATCAGTTTACATATTTAAATGATTGTATATATATTTTAATTGAAAATTATTTATAAAACAATAAATTTATAATATCGTATGAGTTAGCTTATGATTTTAGCAATAATGATTAAACCAACTAAAAAACCATGATTTTTGTCCCTATGGTTAAAATTATTTACCTATGTGATGGCAAAAGACATATATATATATATATAATATATATCTTTAGGCAAAATAAAGAAATATATATACGATATAAATATATATATATATATATATCTTTAGGTTTATTTTGCCTATTAATTCACTTATCTTATATTAATGGTTTTATAACTCAGCAACATAAATGCTGCTCTCTTAACTGAGATTAAGATAAGATATAACGATCATAATGATGATAATAATAACAGTGTATTGAAATATTAAGGAAAACTATCCTAAAAGATTTTCATGATCATTAATAAGGCAATTAATATATTTCAATATGATCCATACAATTATGTTTTAATTTCCCATTTTGGAAAAAAATGATAAAATTAAATAATTTACTTATTTCGGAACTTACTATTAGTGCGCCCACTGTTTCGAATTATATGCACAAGCTAGAGCTAGAAGGACTTGGCCAAACCCATCATTAGAAGTAAACAGAGACTTTAAACAGAAGCACAATCTGGATGGAGATTATAGATTCATTGTACTCCAAACACAATCATTTCTAGATAGTACTAACAAGGAAAATCATCCCATAGATAACAAAAAAAAAAATTATAATAATTAAATAAATAATTAACATATAGGTAGGAAAAGAAAAAAAAAAAGCAGTAGATGAATAATACTAATTGAAATTTACTTTCTATTGCAGAGACAATAAAATCTGTCAGATCCAATCTTTTGGGGTCAAGCTTATACACCCAAAATGATGACACTAGAATATACTTTTTTTCTTGAAACAATGATATGACTTATTTATGTTCAGTAACAAATTAATGGGGTTAGAAATAAAATAAAAACAATGAAAATTTAAAAAAAATCATTTTACCAATTACAAACAGCAGAATCATCCCAAAAATCTATTATAAAAAAAAAAAAAAACCCAAACTCTGTAACTTGGAATAATTGCTCCTGCTTCTCTTTTTTTCTTGATCTTGTTCTTGTTCTTGATTCATAAAATTATTCATCTTTTCCAAGCATAAACCAGCAAAGAAAACCCAACAGGACCAGTCAATTCATTCTCCTCCATACTTGCCCATTCCATAACTGAAGAACTCCCACCTGAAGAAGCTGAAGAGCATATTGAAGAAGAAGATGAACTCCTTGCACTCCTCAACATACTCTTCCTCATCTTCCTCAACTCAATCTCATTCATACCAAAAGTACATGTCGTAGTCCCTGACCATAGCACCATATCTTTCACCAAACTAACCTCATTATTATTATTGATTTCCTCAAAGTTCTCATCTTTCTCAAACCTAAACATGAATACCGCATGCCCGTCAACACCATCCTCAAACAACCAATTATAAACGTCCCATGAGACTTGCAAACTCGTCCCATCAACTTCAATCTTCTCATTCCCTCTGAATTTCCACTTCAGCTTCTTGATCTGCAATACCCTCTTGTTGTCCACATTGATATTAAGCTTAGCATCACCATGATTCACATTGCAATCGATCAAAATGTCCCTGTTTTTCCCTCCAATCCTTGCATGCGTCCTATAAACTCGATTGCCAAACACATGTTCCCTCCTCAAGATCAAAACTTGGGACTTGGGTTCGTGTTTCTTTGCTTTGGTTTTTGAGAATGCTTCCTTTACGGAGTCCCCGACAAGGAGGAACATCTCAGAGTCAACCACGACGGTGAGATAGAATCCGGATTGGGGTTCGGGGCCGGAACCGAATTTGGCCCTTGAAAGGTCCCAAAAGATGTGGAATTTGTTGATCTTCTTGGAGCCTGATTTCTTGCAGAAGATGAAGTTTTTCACATGGAGGTGGAAGGAGAGAGGAGAAGGAGAAGAGGAGGAGGAGGAAAGAGGAGAAGAAGAAGGAGAGAAGTCAAAGAGGGTCTGATGGGGGTGGAGGTTCAGATGGAGAGAGCGGCCAAAAAGGGTTCTTGACCAAGTTAGAGAGAATAAGCCTAAGTGGGTGTTGTAGAGACAAGTTGTCAGGTTTGTGCTTTTATCGTTTGGCGGTGTTGGTGGGGGTGGCGGTGGAGGGGGTGGTGGCGCCACCGTGGACGTGTGGCGGTGGGAGGTTGGGGTTGGATGGAAGCAAGATGGGAAGGGTGAAGAGTGGGTGGACATTTGCTTTGTTGGGTTGTGGGTTGTATAATGTTTGATGTGTTTTTATAATTTTCTTTTTGCTGTTTCTTGTGATTTGTGCTTTGATTTGTTTTTTCAGCAATGATGTTAGCTAGGGATTTGGAGGGACATTTAAAGGCTGGGGTTAGGGAACTATGAGAGATATATAGAGATATGGTGAGAAAGAGAGAGAGAAGGATGAGTTGGACCGTGGGAGGAACGAATTTTCTAGTACAATTCACGGAAGTGATAGTGATAGTAATAATAATAATAATAATAATAATTACCTCAGTGGAATTAATTTTTAACTATCTGTATAACAGAAGATAAATTTTAATTTAAAAGAGTATAATAATAATAATAATTAGTTTGGTGGAATTAATTTTTAACTATATTTAAGAGAGTATATTATGGAATATATTGGGAAGAAAAGCTAAAAAGTTGATATTTTCGATTTAAATCTAGTTTTTCTTTATGAAAAAAGACATTAAATAATATGATTCAAGTCAAATTTATCTTTAAATAGTAAAAGGTTGATTTTCCATTACCAAAACATTGATACACAATAGCAAGACATGCGTTTTCCTTTCCCTCTCTGTTTTGTTTTTTTTTTTTTTATGAATAATTTTATTAATTATAACAATATCAAGATAGCAGTTGAATATACCAATAAGTTTCATTTATTTGAATTTTATTAGTATGTGATTTTTTTTTTTGCCCTTATTGGTATGTGATTAAAATTAGAAAAACTGCATAATATATATATATTTATATCTTATATAATTTTAAAAAAAAATCTTTTTTATTATCAATGTATCATAATTACGATAAAGAACTAATTAGAAAACAAAAAGTAAAAAATAAATTCCAATGGATTTAAATATTTCAACTTGCGCCACCAAATTTTTGACGGTATGCTCAACTAGACCACTAGCTTGATCCGAGTGGGTCATGCACCAAACTCACCAATAGTAATAATCCGATTCTTAAAGTTTATGTCGGAAAACTTAATTGTTATTCTTAGATAATGCAATACAGGTAAAGTGGAAAGAAAATCTGGATACAAATTAGAGTTTTACGACCGAAAAATACAGGTAAAGGAGAACATTGTTTTAAACTTTTATGACAGGTATGGTTTTGGGGTATATACTTATCGTTGGTCGTCAATCACATGTTCCTGGAAAGCTAATAAATAATAAATTGTATAAACATTGTTCAAAGGAAAAGGTAACAATATCATGGCGAGAAGATTTGAATGTATATCATCTCTTTAACTTTTTTTATGATGTTAAAACATTCAATTAGTAAAAGAATGATAAAAACTTGAACTTTCTCATTCCAAATGTAGCGAACAAAGTAAGAATGAAACTATAGTAAAAAAAAATATATATATAAATAAGAAATAAAAACAAAAAAATAGCATTGATTAGATGGTAAGCAGGTTTAAGATGGATAGTGGATGAAGTTTTACTTGTCTCCTATTCTATAAGACATATAGTACGAAGTTTTATATTCAAAACCAACATGGTAGCACGTTATTCACACCAAATACTCTATATCTTATCAATCTTATATAGTTCAAGGTGTGATGTGAAACTTATAGAATTTTTCTTTCTTTTTACATCTTTCTTTTTGTTGAAACTAGGCAATATTTGATCGTTTAAGAAGACAAAAAGCATACAAAGTTTATTTCCTTTACAAATTTCAAGTTTATTAAAATATATATAATTTATATGATACGTAAAACTAACTTATTTTTTATATTAGAATTTGTTTATGTGTTAAAAATTGAAATTTATAATAAATAATTGTAAAATATGATTACGTGATTTCAACAAATTTGTAAATAATTAAGCAAATTCTAAATTTAGAAACTTTGAAGGCACTTCTATATCGATTAGCCTCAAAAGATAAATAATCTATTTAACTTAAAAGTTCAAATACATACCATGAAAGTACTTTGTAAAATAAAAATTGCAAGTACTTCCCTAATAAAACAATATAAGTTTTTCAAATAAAAATATATAAAAAGGGAGCCAACAAATGATATTCTTACAAGAAAGTGATTGCAAAAAGAAAAATAAAGTATTATTATTTTATTTTTATTTAAATTTATTATTTGATAGAGTATAAGTTTAAGGATACCCTATAATACTGTACTCTATAAATAATAGAGCATAGATTCCGAAGTGGGTATAGAGTATGGAAACTCATACTTGAAATTAATCCCATGACCCTCAATATCCACTTGTATCCTACTTGATCGATTAGGATATAAATAAGTAAGGATGCAAACAAACTAGATTGCTTGTGAGCTACTCAAGCTCGGTACGACTCAAACTTGATTAGTGAACAAGTAGGGCTCAAGTTAAAAATAAAACTTATTTAGTTAAACAAGCCAAGTTTGAATTTCCATTTAGGGTCATGAGCCATCACATGAGCATGCTCCTTTATGCTCATGAACATACACGTAAATAGGTTTGTAAACAAGTTGGTCAGAGGCTTTGTAGGTTTTTTATTTATGATATATTACATACACATATAAATTAAAACAACAAAAAACTTGTTTTATTTAATATATATGTATATATGTTTAGTGACTTATATATTACATTTAGCTTTGAAAAAAATAGAACCAAAGCCATTTCAATGAGTCGAGCTTGAACTTGAAATTCATGCTCAATAAAAGCTTTATTAAGCTCGATAAAAAGCTCAGCTGGCTCTAGATTGATTTGTAAGCGAGATGATCTCTAGATTTAAATAAAACTCGTTTAGTTGAGCAAGCGGAGCTTGTGTTTGAATTTCAAGCTCCATGAAAAGCTTAACTCTAACCTAGCTCAATAATTTTTAAATGAACTCAACCCATGTCTTCAAAAGTTTAGCTCAACTCGCTCATTCATAACTCTATGGACGGATGACCTATGTGATAGGGTTATATACTCATCCGTAGCAATGATGTGGCTATAATGTGGCTATATATATATTATATATATATATTAAATAGCAATCAATAAAAATTTTAAGTTAGTGATATGCAAGTTTTAAAAATTTTCATGTGGTATGTATGATGAAAAACACCCATACTGTAGTTACATAGCTTAAAGTTTATGTCATAAACAATTTGCTCTATAAGGATGCATTTAGGTCGGGTTTTGGACGGATGATATAAATCTGAAACTTGACCCGCTATCCTATAGGATCCATCATTCCCGATCCTATAACTGTATAAAGTTTTGATGCTATATCCAAGCCCGGCTTAGAGGGTTTGATTTAGAACCCAAAAACCGACCCTATAACCCTAAAACCTTATTTTTTTAATCTATTTTAAAATTTTAATAATAAATTTAAGAGAAGCAAGTGCTTCTAACACAATTTCTCATCTATTAAAAAATAAAAAGATGCATGTGAAATTGATAGAAAATATTGTAAACCACATTTATTATGCAACATTTAAGCTCATAAATATATTACTTTTACCACCATATAATATCTTAAAAATATGGTTAAATTCAATCTCCTATTGGGACTAAAATATATTAGACAACAAATAATATTAATCTCCACATGAAACATCACTTAAACAAAATTTAATAAAAAATTATAAATTTCGTAACTAGTTTAACAGACATAAAAAAAAAACATCTTTGGGTGCTAAAAAAGATGGTAGTTCATTCATGTCTTCTTTCCTCTAATTGCCCTTTTAGTCATGTCTTTATTTATTTATTTATTATTAAAATATCAAATTGTTGAGTATCCATCGGGTTTGTTATATGATTCAAACGCAACCCTATAATCCTAAAATGTTTTTACAATATATTTAAACTCGATCCCTAAAACCTTACAAGATTTTTAACGGATCAAGCGGGTCGAAAATCCTATAATAGCTTATTCGATTATATCCCTAATGATTCGCATAAGATACACTGGCCATATGCTTCGAAAATTATTGAACGATGAAAACATTCAAATTTGAGAAGGAAAGCGCAATTGTAATACCTATTAGTGCCCTAGGTGTTTTCATTAATCTTAGGAAAAACTATAAAAAGAATTATTTTTTTATCTATTTATAAATAGATAAATTATATCCAAATGTATCAACTTTTAAGTGGTTAAAAAGAAAAATTAATATTTTAGGATAAGTTCATATAAGATACCAACGTTTTAAATGGTTAAAAAGTTATAAACATTTCTAAAAGTGAGTTATATAATGTATCATGATTCATCTTTTTGAGAAAAATTCAAGAAAATTAGTTGATAACTAATCAAAATGTTGATGCATTAAATGAAATTTGCAAAACGTTCGTACCTCATTTGTGTTGTTTTATGAAATGTTGATTTCTCCTTTTAATTATCTGAAATATTAATTCCACATAAACTTACTTTCAAATGTTAATATATTTAGGTGTAATTTAATCATTTATAAATATATGACCTACATTATTATTTTGGACAAAAAGATGACCTAAATTTCAATAATAATTGTTAATAATATTTAACACTATTGGAATGATCCATGTTATCACAATATTGGTCTAATAAAATTAATTTAAGAAAAGAATTTCTAAATAAATTTACATAATTAGATGATAAAAAAATTGTAGATGTTTATCTACTGTTTCGAAAGTAGTTTGACAAACGCAGAAGGTATGTATTCTAAGTAATACAGAAATGATTCTATTACGTGGAGGAGCTATTACTGTTTTACGGTGTTGACCTATTTTTCATCTACATCTATATGCAATCTGTATCTATATTTTATTTATTGTTTATCTGTATATAATTTGTAAGGTTAATCTATGAGTAAAAATATATTTTTTTTTATTTGTATGTATTTCTAACAAATGATCTGATTGAAACATAAAACAAATGCTAAATCGCGGCCAAACCAATAAAGCATACAGACCCTATAGATTCACCATCTGAACCCGAGAAAACCTTTCCTAAGGAGAAAAAGATTCCATCAGCATCATATCTTCAAATAAATGATAGTTAAGTATTGATGTATTTTTAAATAAGCAACTAGAATAAAATATAATTTTTATATAATTTTCAATTTTACCGATATTTATATGTCATTAATTATTATACGCGATATATCATACTTAATAATTTTTTTCTTATAGGACGATTTTTATTTTTTTTATCTTTTATATTTTTAGTTCTTTTCATTAATTTGACATGCCCACATGCCATTCATGTATGATATATGAGAACATATATATATATATATATATATATATTAATATAAAGTCGTCGGCTGGTCGAACTTATTTTTATGTGGACACTGGCCCAAAATAAACGGAAGTGTCAGTAATTCCCACCAGATAACTACCTAAAAATAGAAATAAAGGGAAAAGGCAAAAACACTTTAGCATGCATTAGCGCTGAGGAAAGACGTGTATAAGCGTTTTGTTTGTGCCAAATTTATTAAATTATTTAAATGTATGCAGATCGATCAAAAGACATAGGAAACCATATAATTATGAAAGCAAATTAAATTTTTTTAAATATCTAATATTGGGACGCACGAAGCTGGAATTCAACCATGCACTATTAGCATGTCTTTCATTTATATGAACAAGACTTGCTCAATCCAATGTGCTAGATATTGTGCTTCAAGTTTAACTATGTTCTATTTTATAAACTTACTCAACCATATGTACAATCATTTTTTGGTTGAAAAGAAATGGAGTAAATTACAGCGATATCTCGTAAAATTTATCAAAATTAAGAAATGAACTTAATAGTGTGAATCAAAGAAATCAACATCTAGAGAAACTATATTTACAAGCTTCTAGTAGTTTTGCGGGGTTCGAAGTCTTACACTCTTAAGTCATATAATAATAATAATATTGGTGTAGAGTTGGAGCAATTCCAAATGATTTAGCATGGAGTATGATTGAGAGTGCACATGAAACAAACCGCTTCATATATTATTTGAATTTGGCTTGATATTTATTCAAGTTCGATCAAAAAATGGTAGAGTCAAGCTTAAACTCGAGTTACAAAACAATTTATCTAGTCGAGCTCGAGCTTTCTCTATTTGATTTGATTAGTTTGCGAGCCTAATCAACTCGAGTTGAGTATAAATTTTAATTGAATTCGAATCAAGTTTAGGTTTTAATATTATTTTAATTAGAATTAAATATACATCTTTTAATAAATCGACTTTAAATGAGCTTAATCGAGTTGGGTTCGTGGTATATAATGTTACTTTGAGCCGAACTTGAACTTAAAAACTTAAGCTCAATCAAACTCAAGCCAAGCTCAAACTTTACTTTCAAGTCGAGCTTGAACTCAAGCTTAGCATTGTCCTGTCTCAACTCAACTTAACTTATTTGCAGCCTTAAATATGATAGTAAAGAATCATCTTTGGGGTGTTAGAAGGAATTTGTCCAAATAGGGATCAAACCCATTAGAAGGGAGTTGAACGGATGAGGTACTCAAAAGTTGTCGATGCCCAAGTTAAAAGTGTGTCAGGTAATTCACAAGTGTCTTCTTGATACCACTTGTAGGGAATATATATGGTTAGATTTATTAGAATTAATGTGGAATTGAATTGTATTAATTAAAACTAGTTTTGTGTCCAAAATGGCTAAACCAATTTAGATTTACTTCTTTGTCATTTATATTTTAATTAGTTTATCCATTAATATATGATGTGGGATTACAATTTTTTATTTTTCATCAGTCACTTCATTCAAAAGGCTCAGACACTTTTTAAACGAAGTGAAGTGGAAAAGAGTTAAAAAATCCCAAATGTCATTTTGTTCGAACGTTTCTATAAAGCTTCTTGAACTTATGTCATGTTTTGTATGCCATAATGGAATTGTGATTGTTGATTTGATTATCATTCTCATGTTTGGATATGTTTTTAAAAGCCAAAATCACAACTTTTAGAAGTTATGTTTATTATTTATATATTTTACTAAGGGTATTTTTTTGTAGATAGCATGTTCATTCCATTCTATTTCATGCATGATAAATGTATCCAAATAAAAAAAAATGGATTCATCATTCCAATAATCATTCCATTCCTCAAATTTCAATTGATTACATTGCGAATAATTTATCCATTCCAAATGTAACATTTGAGGTTCAAGAAAACTTGAAGAGCAAATTTCCGCTGCCTTCGAAATATTTGATACTCCTTTTAGACAACCTAATTCCCTATTTGTTGAATTGTGATTAGATGCAATTTTTTATTTAATTTTCTTAAGAGACTTTGCACATCGAACGCTTCTCTCGAGTGGTTCAAGTGCAACCATTAGAGTTTCAATCATTGTCGATTTGTTTGGTTTAACATTTTGTGTTGAGACACCAAACCACTCTAAACAGAGATACCCATTGGCTTATGGAAATGGAGTGATTCATCCATTAGGGCTTTAACTCGTAGAATTTCCAAGCATACATTTCAAACTAGATCATAAACATTAAGAAATGCATACGGAATCACTTTATTGTTGTGCTAATCACTAAAATATTACACCTAAACCCATGAAAATATGATGACAACATCAAAATAAAATTTTCTTCAGTACAATGCAAGTTGACTGATGCATTACCTAATTTGATTTATATTGACTAATGAAAAATTAAGAAGGCCTAAAGAAACTCTTGAATTAAATAAGTAATTGAACTAAAAAGCAATGTTAAAGAGGGGATATGCTTTATCCAATGTGGTTTTTCTCTCATATATGAACATTATTTTCTTTCATAAAGCATCGATTTTGATTTCTTAAGCAACATAATGATATATGCTATAATCAACCTCTTGTTAGATATAACCAACAGTTTTTTATATATGATATCCCAATCTTCATCAGATTTATTATTTGGCTTCATCCTAACATCATCTAAAGGCGCATACAAATCTTTGCAATATAAAAAAAAATTTCCATTGTCGACTTCCAAATTGAATAATTTGAGATTTTGATTTCATCATAGTACATGATGATTCCATCATACTTGCAACACAACAAATTAATTTTATTTTATTTAATATAAATCCTTGCTCTATTACCACTAATTAAGGACGTGCCTTTGATGATGAGAAATTCTACAAATGGAACATTTGAAGAAATACACTAATGGGCTTGACACCATATATATATATATAGCCAAAATCCTTAAGGAGTTAGGTTTGCAGGTCTTCTATTTTATAAATCTTTCACATAATTAAGATATTTTTCATGTGAGACTTTTTTAACCTTATATTTATATCCTAAAAAGTAACTACAAGTTAGAGTAGCATGTCATGATTTAGTTCCATGATTTGATTTAAGGGTCGAATTAAATCAAACTAGACTGTATTCAAAACAATTTAGTTTTAAACTTGATGAACTAAGTTACTTCTAATAATGAGGATTTTGAATCGAACCACTTTTAATGCAATATAGTTCGACTCAATTCGAACTAATTTGAAAAACACTTTGTTCTACTTGATTGTATTAATAGTAATTAGAGCTTATCTAATCATATAAAGTTCAAATCAAGTTGAAATAAACAAGAATTCAAACTATATAATGTTATATCATGGTGACATTGCATCTTAGGTGCTTCTAAAATAAAGCATGAGCCTACTTAAGAGATGAGAAATAGTGATGAAGGAAAAGGAGTGGCTATAGAGGATGAGATGAGATGAGATGAGATGAGATAAAAATAAATAAATAAAAAATAAAAGGTAAATGGGTTAAAATACAAAGTTGTTAAGGTTTAGAATTAGAATTTTATATTCGTTATGGGTTGAGACTTTTCAATTTGAGCTCAAGCAATTCGGTTTGATGTGATTGCACAAATCGATTCGTGAACCATTTTTCAAACTAAATCTTAAACTATTTCGACCTTCCCATACTAAAATATAAAATACGAACCCAAATATAGAAGAACCACATTTTATGATTCAATTTAGCTCAATTCTCCACTCAACTCAGTCTAATTTGATGAAAAGCCCCAGTATGTAGTAGGATCGTATGTTTGAAATTCATGATCTTTGAAAATTTTAATAACTTACTCAGGATACTGGGGCAATTTATCCGAATGAAAACGAAAGAGGAGATAAATTGCTGCACAGAATTGTTAAGCAATGTATGTTGTCGACATTTATGTGATATTAATTTGTCAAATATAATACATAAACTAGTGTGTATAAAACTCGCCTGTCTGCATATTTAACTTTGGCCAAAAGGAGGAAGAAGAAGAAGAAGATATATACCAATATATGTATGTATATATATTAAATATGTTTAACGGTTGGACACAATTGTATCAGAGGTTAGGTATATGTAGGACCGAATAAAAAAAATGAAAAACGAAAAAAGAAAAAAAATAGTCTTGTCGGTTTAAATTGTCCAAATAATTATACCAACCTTCATGAAATTAAAAAAAAGTATACCAACCTGCAGGTGAATCATGGTGTTAAAGAATCATCATTAAAATTTGTTTTATATATTACCTAATGCATACTTAGAATTCTTGAAATCAATTTTCAGGTGTTAATTGGGGATTTTCTGATGAGCGAGTTGCTGGTTTCGATTTAATTATAAGATACTCCATTTGTTTAGATAAGTTGGAGAAATGGATCTTAGATGGCATTTTAAAAATTATAATTTGGTGACAGCTTGGCAATAACAAGTGTGGTGGATCCTTTGTATCTTTTCCATATATATATATATATATATATATATATATATATATGATGAGTCTAGTGTACGTTTTTTGAATTACAAATGGTCGCAGATTTAATTATTAGATATTCCATTTGTATAATTTAGTCCGAAATTTACCGTATCATTTGAATTGATTTGGTTGAATTTTGATGGGATCGCAGGACCATATAATTCCTTGGTGTTTGAGCTCCTTAAAAGGGGGGAAAAAAAGGAGCAGCGTATCACAATTAGACATCACCACGAGGCGGTTTCGAACCGGGAACCGCCCCGAACCATCACCGGCGGTTCCTGATCCGGGAACCGTCCCGTCAGTGATGGTCCGAACCATCCAAGGACCCACCGGGCGGTTCGCATGGCGGAGCCGGCGGTTCCAACCGGGTCCGGAACTGCCAAATATTTTAATTTAAAAAAAAAAAAGAGGAGAGAACCTGCGCATGATGCAGAGCATGTTTCGTAAATAATAATAATAATACACTGCAGGACACTTGTTTCTTATATTAACAAATTTAGCAGATTATATTAGCTGAAAATCCAAATAAAAAGTTTAGAGGGGTGGATTTAAAACTTTCACACCTCTTCTTTACCGATGATCTCATTTTCTGGGCGTGAGGCTTTGAGGCGGGGGGTAAGGGGTAAGGTTTTGGTTTTCTTCATTTTTTTAATATAAAAAAAAAACCGGTTCACGTGGAACCGGAACCGGAACCGCCAGAATCGGCTGTTCTTTGGAACCGTGAACCGTCTCGGCTTTGACGGTTCCAGTTCCGGTTCCATGAAATGTGGAACCGTGAACCTGCAGTTCCGGTTCGGGTTTGGAACCGACCCGAACCGTGCCGATGTCTAATAACAATGATTTTCTCTTACCATTATGCTGGACAGAGACGCCAATATTATTATTCTTATTTTTTCCAAAGCAGAGATGCACATCTAAAATGGGGAAAATTGCAAATATTTCCGTTCAAATATTAATTAGCCACGGATTGATTTCTCCAACTTTCAAAGAGCAACTTTATATATTTATAACTTTTAAAAATAAGAAAATAAACCGCAAATGCGTCGGAGAAGTCTCCAAATTATTGCTACTTATGGCTCTTTTAGCGGTCGGCTCAGGATTTGAACAAAAAATTGAAATGTATTTACATATATTTCAAAGTTATAAGAAAGCGAAATAATTTTTTACGAGTTCTAAGATGTTTATGCATATACATGAGTTTACAAGATTTATTTATACCTGATCATGTACTCAACATGTTTTGAGTAAATATTGCGAATGGTACTTGATATTTATCAAAATATAATAATAACTAAAGTTTGAAATTGATCAATTTATTATCTAACTTTAAAATTAATCAATTTAATACATAAAAAAACTTTTCGGATATGCTAACTAATATCACAGATGTACTCCTGGTGTGCATGAAAAGTTAATTTTATGATCAATTTAAAAGATCATATATTAAATTGATTAATTTTGAAGTTTATATGTTTAATTGAATATTTTAACAAAATTTATGTACCAACATTAATGCTAATGTATTTCCTATAAAAGGATGACCAATAAGAAACCAGTCAGATTTAACAAGCACAATTGGCATAATACGCGTTGAACAGCATCCGGTGTCTCCTTCATATAAGGTATATCACCTATGAATTTAGGGGCTGTGAACATCACAATCCTTAAAATCAACCAAACATCCATACCCCAGTTCCTTAAATTTGCCATCACTACAAACATATTTGCCTGTCAACTCCAACATCGCCGTTTGCTCCCGAAAACATCAGTCCTTAATTCTGCGCCTCCTCAAGCCCTAGTTTTATGATCCTCATGTCAATTTTGGCCAGCTGGGTTTCTATGGATAAGTTAGGTCTAGTGGTACAATAGCACATGTACTTGTATTTCGGTACTACATTGTGTGCTCAGTTCCATTTATTTTCAACCTTTGAAAACCACAAATTGATGTTGAAGAAACAAAGAGGTAGCTTCCTAAATGTCATTATTGGTTTTTGTAGTTGGAAAGAATGATGTTCGGTTTGGTAGTTGAAGGGTTTGTATATGAACATGTCAAAGGGGCAACTTGATAAATCATCTAATTGTTGAAACCCTTGTTAAATACATGGATAGTGGACCGGGATAAATGATAGGTTGGGTGGAGGAATATATGTTAATATTAATGTTGGTGAAAATAATTATACATTTTTAATGCATGGAGAATGAAGCTGGTTTCATAGATTTTTCAATTCTATTATTTAAATAACGTACAAATAAGATATATATTAGAATAAAATACATAACAAACACATGGCATACTAAATGGATATATAATTTATTGATGAAGTTTTTGAAAATGTTATAAGAAGTTCTATGACTTTTTAGAACTTCTATGTCATAAATTTCCATTTTATAAAGTGAGATTAAATTTATGAATTAGAATAGATTTATGAACTTTTAATAAAATAGCCAACACTAATTGCTAATTCACTTCAAAGAATAAATAATGCTAAAATTGATTTGCAAATATTGAGGAATTGAATAGAGTTATAATCGAATTTTTCTTTATATATCTTTTTATTTAAATAAAAGTATTTTAATAGAGACTCATTATAGAATAACTATAACGATCAACTAAACATCACAATAATTATTTATAACTAATAAGAGTGTGATAAAATTGCTATTATGATAAAATGAACAAGTATACTGGAGTCATTGCAAGTAATGAAAAATTGTGATTTTCCTTTTAGACTTCGTATTTCATCCCTCCTGAGAGTAATGATAGGCTACTAGGCCGTGTTAGTTGCAAATTAAACAAAAAGTTTATAAAATGATTTTATGTTATTTTAACCAGATTAAACTAAATTAAGAATTGAGAAAGATAACACAACGAATAAATGGGATTCATAATAGCCAATGCTGCTTGTGCTTGGCTCACTCGTCAAAATTCTAGTTTTGCTGGTGGGTTAAAGGCAAAACATGTGGAACTTTAATCCTCCTTAAAGCTATCAATTAGTCATTCTCGTCTTCCCAAAGCATGCCCTCAATTTGAATTTATTTGAATGCAAAGTATGCGCTCAAATGGATCTGCTGCTCTTATCAAAATCTCTTACTTTTCCCTCCGTTCACTGTACAAAACCCACAAATCCATCACTATTAATATTCATCCTTAAAGATCTATTATCTATCATCTCAAATCTGGATTTTTCTATATTACTCTCATTATTCACATGTATATACAAATAGTATGTAGTAATTATTTTTAAAACTGCCAATTATCTCATCCATATATTTAATAGTTATATATCACGTGTATATATATATAGTATATATTACTAATTAAATATTTTTCCTTGATAGGGGGAAATAATTTTGCTTTGCGAGCACCTGAAGACGCTTCAACAAAATGAAATCGAACACCCACTTCGCTCTAAGGAGATGCCTTGCCTTCTCAAAGACGCCTTTAATTTGAATTCGTTTAAATATCGAGAACGCATTCAAATGAATCTTCTGTTCTTATTAAAATTTCTTACTTTTAAGCTTGTTTTTCTTCCAGCAATTTTATTAGAGTCTTATTTTTCCTAGGAAGTTATTGCATCGTTTTGTTGATTATATTAGTGACTCTACTAAGAATTTTTATTAAAAGAAATTATTGAATAGTTATTTTTTATTCAAAACTAAGAACGATAATTCAATATTAAAATTATTTTTCTCAAGATATTTTTATTTAAATAAAAAATTTATAAATAAATTTTGAATAATGGCAATTCCATCACGGTCTTGATTTGATTTATAGATATTTTTAGATATATTTCACCTACTATTCCATAAAAACTTATAACAATATATCCCCTACTTTCTAATCATACTTCTAGTAAATGAACGTGGATTTCATTTTCTTATGCCTTTTGAAAGTCATAATTGGGGACCTTTGAATGTCAAACCAAGAACAGTTTTTGAATCAACGCATAACTTGTGCGATCATGAATTATAGTCCTTACATATATCATCTGACCAGTCCATTGTTTCAGGCAACATATGTGGTAAATTGCTAATTTAGAGTACGAGCTACGAACATCTGATTCTGTCCACAACATATCTAACGTTATGGTAATAAAAAATGACGACTGGTGTGGCAAAAAAAGAATGGCATTAACTCAGATATTGCACGTGTTTCATTTGTGTGTGACGGTATTGATACCCGGACTTTACATAAAATTTTAATTTAATACATAAATTTTAAAGTAGTTAATTTAATATTTAATTAATTTTTTATGATTTATTTTCACTACTTCACTGACATCATTTACTTTATTTTTTAATGTGAAACAAACAATTAATCAGTATTAAATGATGTTAAGAGAAGAAAAAATTCAATGATATACTACTTTTTCCAAGTCATTAATCAAGATAAATAGTGTTAAGTTAATAATAAAAAAAATCATAAAATTTTTTATTAGGTATGAAATTGATTACTTTGAAATTCAGATATCATATTGAACATATGTGTAAAGTTTATGTACCAAATTTAGCATTTACCCAAATTATAAATAGCCATAAAAACTATTCATCAGTTGTGAATGAATCTCGAAATCCCAAAATTCCAAAAGCATGCATTTCACCTCTTTATATTCTTAAAAATAAGTATATACCTTCAATTTAGATATTGAAAGTCTCTGAATTATAACGATTAATGGTCTTGCAAGCTATAGTTCTATGCTTTAGCAACAATTCAGGTATATGTCATATTTTCAAATGATTAAATTAAACTTGCAGATTTATGGGGAAAAAATCATATATATATATATATATATATATTGCAAATGAGTAGGAGACAACTTGCTATATTGCAATTTAGGATTGATATGGATATGAGGTAGAACGTTAAACGGGAGAGAAAAATCTGTTCTTCCCAAAACTTTGGTCTTCAGAACATTAAGAATGACCCTAAAAAGTCATTACTTTTTTCGACGTAACCCTGGTAACACACAAAGTAGAAGTGAAGTCAAAATTTCCTCCGGAAATTGGCATGGAATTGCTATCCGTCAACATACCGCGTTTTTCAGGTTCAGTTGGTATGATTTCATGTGAACCAACAACTAACTATCCTATCATAGTTCTTCAACTTTAATACTTTTTTCTCGTAATCACTGTATTAGCTCCTATGATATAGAAAATGTTTGCTTGAGATATTGTTTGGTATTAAATAAATCGGTTGTTTGGATATAGCTGTTAATTACTATGATTTTTCGAACATAGTTATATTGTTTTGCCAAGTCTTCTGTAGTTTGCTTGAACATTTGTTTGGATGTATCAAAGTGTTGTTGAAATGGACACATCCCCGATACCACTTTGTTAAAGGATTCAATTTGGTTTTATCTTTTGGAACCATAAAATATTCAAAATAGGTAGAAAAGTGATAATGTGACATAGTATTTACAAGATTTAATGTTGATAACCACAAAACAATTAGAGCGAAAAACCATAATAAACACTGCCATGAAATCCACATGATGGTTTAACATAATGACACATACTCACATCACTTTTAAAGCAATGCTTCCAACTAAGTCCAATAGCATTTACATGAATCTCTCAATCTTATTCTACCCAAACATATATTGGTGTATAAGGAATTACAAGGAAGTCTTGAAATGCTAATTCAATAAAGGAAAAAAATAATAGATAATATGAAAATGCATATTAGGAAACTACTGTGCTAGAAATGACAAGTGGTAGTTGGCCAGAGCATAATAGCAATTAGCCACTAACCATTAACCATTGGTTCATGATAATTGGTTGTCCTACATTTTTGTCTTGCATCAGTTGAAAACTCAATTCATGAGTGAATTTGAAACACTAACACATCTAATCCCTTCCTAGGCTTAGATTTGTATAAACTTAAATATATCCTATAACTAGCTCCCTTTCAATCTACTAGCAAGTTGTCTCTAGGATCTTTAACATGTCATACTCATACTTCAATCAGGTTTGGGTCATGGCTTATCATTCTCTAACTTAACTACTACCACATCATCAATTGTTTTACTCTTACCACCCTTCTTTCAATATCAATTTTGTCTTATGTGTCTCTTCAACTTGCTTTGTAAGCAAATCACGAGCATCCTCCTCTTTAGAATAGCTACAACTAAGGGATTCTTATAGATCTTTAGCCAAAAGCAATGCATTTAGAACCCTTTTATGGTCTATAAATGCTTACTCATAAGTTGTCTCTCAAGGATTGAAGACAAGAAAGCAAAATCATTCTTCCCTGTTGACCAACCGTTGGCCACTTGCATACTCATTTATGTCTTATCATAATAAAATATGAGTCTAGTGTATATTAAAAATATAAAATTAACACTTATAAGCTATCCTTCCTTATTTATTTCGAGCTTGTTATATAATATGAAATTTTAGAATTATTTCTTATACTTTTTATTTTGATAGGATTTTCTTTGTGCTGCCTCCTCAAGATTTTTTTTTTCCATCCACTTAGACACTGCTTTATAAGCATGATTTCATGTGAACCAACAACTAACTATCCTATTATATTTCTTCAAATTTAATACTTTATTCTCCTAATCATTGTATTAGCTCCTATGATATAGAATAAGTTTGCTTGCGATATAGAATATAATAAATCCATACCGTATCTATAAGTTTAAGATTTTAGATAAGATGATTGTGGTGTTGACCTCTAACATTGTATCAAAGCATGAGATAATGAGTTTAAATCCCTATGCACTCATTACAACTTCATTAAAATTAAGTCGTCCACTTGATGAGCTTTTGTCAAAATCAAAGTCGTGGCCCACAAGTGAAGAGGAGTGTTATAGAATAGATATAATAGCTCACGTCATATCTACAAGCTTAACCTTGGTGCTAAACATAAAATGGTATCAAAGTAGGAAGTTAAGAGTTAGAATCCATGCGTATTCGTTAAAACCCCATTAAAAATTAAGTAGTCAACTTGATAGGTCTTTGTCAAAAATCAAAGTTTTAGCCTACAATTGAAGAAAATTATTAAATAATAAATATAGTAAGTGTAATAGCCATGCTTTTATTCCCAATATCATATTATATATATAAATGATTATAGTTGCTTATTAAAATAAATAAATAACATGTATATATACTTAGTGTAGAATAATTATGTTTGCATTAGTATAATAAATACTTAATATTAATTTACATATTGATGTTGTATATGAAATGAGTAATATTAGGTATATATTTCAAGTATAGTGTAGAAAATTTTGTTGGAAACCAAAAGCTATATAAATACTTTTATTTTACTTAAATTAATAACATTAATTAACTTTAATTAAAAGCTACTTTATGACTTTTTGGGCTGCCTTAAAAGTCATTCTTTGGATAAACATTAAGCCATTTTCGTCCAAAATGATACCACCCTCAAAACAACCTCCCAAACAAGCTCAAAACCCATTATTTTCTCTCCCAAAGCCACCCCAACTTCAAGACCAAGATCCACATCCAAATTCTTGCAAGTTGACCACCAAAAGACCATTCTAAAGCCTTGAAAACCAAGTCCAAAGATTTGAGGTAAGTTTGAATTACATTTGATGCAAGTTGCATAGTGTAGAGTTTGTTAAATGTGAATTTGATATATATATGTGTTGGTGATGTGTTGATGAAGGTTTGGTTTATCAAATGAAGTATAATATATGCATGTTTAGTAGTTGAAGTGTAAGAATGAAAATGGAATGATATATGAGTCGTGTAGTAAGGGTTAAGTGAAGTTGAGTTTGTTGAAAGTTGTATTGATGTGGATGGTGGAGTGTTTGATGTTTAGAGTTAAAGTTAATGTTGTTTGAATGTTATATTGATCATATAACAAGATTTGGAAACTTGGCATGAGTTTAAAAGAATTTTGGATGTGTAAAATTAACTTGAAAAACAGAGGAGTTTAAAAGAATTTTCGCAACCTGTCACAGAGTTTACGCCGGCAAAGTACGCTGGCGGTGTTGAAGGATACGCTGCCGGTGTACATGAGGAATTTGGCGGTGTTGAGGATGCACTCGGGGACCAGATTTGTCGACCTTAACGCTGGCAAATTTTTACATTTACGCCGTCGGCGTTGAAGTCCGGCGTTAGTTTCCCTGTTTTGCAGCCTGTTTGTAATTTGGCCATAACTTTTTCATCCGACCTCCGTTTGAGGTGATTCAAGTTGTGTTGGAAAACTTAAAAAGAGATCTACAACTTTCATGTTTTAAGATTTTACAAATTTCAAAAGTATCAGTGCTTAAATTTCGTTTCTTTCCAACCAATATACTTTCTAACAAAGTTTAAAACTTATTGTTGTTTGTTAAAAGTTGTCCAAAGCTTGATAAATGATCATTTAAGTATTTGTTGAGTATTGTATGATAATATATGATATCTAAATGCTATGTGATGATGTTATAATGATTTATTTGAATTTCTTTGGATGATTATACCTGAGATTTGATGAACATATATACTTGAACTAAGTGTGAGTTTGTAATTTTTTTTTTTACAGTGATTGATTCCCTTTCGGTTATTCCCATTGACTCTCAAGCTAGTACAGGTACGCAGTAACGTGTTTGTTCTTTACTTAGGATAGGCATATCTTTAATAAATGTTAATATAGAAAAAAAATTTAAACCTTTGTTTGAATTGGATGTCACTTACGCTATTTAAATCCGTATCTGGCCTAGATGGCAGATCGGTATCCGGTTCAGGGAGTAGCACCTTGCTTAGATTGGGGGCACGGTAGATTAGGCGCTTAGGCCACCCCTGTCTTTTGATAAGACTTTCCTAAGTGGTACGGCGGGTAACTGATGGGGAAAATGGTATCGGTGTAACATTTGCTTAAGCTTAGAATGAAATAACATGATTTAGTTCGAATGTTTATGGGAACTGTTGGACTAAGTGATGTTATGAACTAAGATAAGTGAAGTTGTGTAACGGCTGTTAACCCTAGATGAAGTTATTTTCTCTTTTATGGATATATCATTTAGGAGATATAAGTATCCGAGCTGCTTATATCAACCCCCTGAGCGTCGTGATCGTTACTCAAGACCCCCAAATATCCTTATGGTTCGGAGTTTGAATACTCCAGTGATATTTGACTAATTAAAGATTATCTAATAAATGAATGATTGTCACATTGCATTATAGTTTAAGATCGTGTGAGCCATTACGCATTTGTTTTTGTTACTTGTGTACTAGGCCTCTGGCTCATATTTTATTCTTTTCAGGTATGGATGATGAATTCTATACGAGTATGGGATTTGGATCAGATTTTGCGGAGTTCTTAGATGATTGGAAGGAGTAGAGACGACCTTGACGTTGATGGAACCCTTATGTAATAGAATAGTTACATGTACATATATGTTTTGAAAACTTATGTATTAGTTAATAGGATTTTGTTATCTCTTGATGTATTTTGTAAATGGCTTGTTACGAGCCTTGTTTGTAATGTACGTATGTGTGTGTATATATATATATATATATATATATATGGTTGTATTATATACTATTAGTAATAATGTTTATTCTTATAAGACACTGAGGCAAATAACTATCCAAATTGATCCTGGATTACAACCTTACATATAATACTGCACATTATATGTGGTTGGGGAACTCGGTTTGCCTATTTTAAATATAGGGGTAAATCTGGGGCCTTACAGTAAGCCCATATCATATCTATAAGCTTAAACTTTTAGATCAGATGGTTGTTATGCTAACCTTAACATGGTATCAGAGCATGAGGTCCTGAGTTCAAATCCTTAGGCACCCATTGAAAAACCCCATTAAAATTGAGTCATCCACTTAATAAGTCTTAATCAAAATCAAAGTCCCGATTCATAAATTAGGGAGAGTATTATGATATAAATATGATAACCTAAACCATATCTAGAATTTTAAACTTTTAGAATTTTTAACCATAATAATTTGATATTAAATAAATTGGTTGTTTGGATACAACCATTAACTACTATGGTTTTTCGAGCATAGTTCTATTGTTTTGTCAAGTCTTCTATATTTTTCTTGAACATTTGCTTGGATATATCAAAGTGTTGTTGAAAGGGTATGTCCCCAATACCACTTTGTTAAAGGATTCAACAGGGTATTATCTTTTGGAACCATAAAATATTCAAAATTAGTAGAAAAGTGGTGATATGACATAGTATTTACAAGATTTAATGTTGATAACCACAAAACAATTAGGGTGAAAAACCATAATAAAGACTGCCATGAAATCCACATGATGGTTTAACATAATAACACATACTCACAACATTTTTAGAGCAATGCTTCCAACTAAGTCCAATACAATTTACATGACTCTCTCAATCTTATTCTACCCAAACATATATTGGTGTATATGGAATTACAAGGAGGTCTTGCAATGTTAATTCAATAAGGGAAAAAACTTAGATAATATAAAAATACATATTAGGAAACTACTATGCTAGAAATGATAAGTGGTAGTTGGCTAGAGCTCAATGGCAATTAGTCATTGACCATTAACCATTGGCTCATGACAGTTGGTTGCCTTACATTTTTGTCTTTCAATAGTTGAAAACTCAATTAATGAGTGAATTTGAAACACTAGCACATCCAATCTCTTCCTTGGCTTAGATTTGTACAATTTAATCAAGTCATGTGTATAAACTTAAATATGTCCTATAGCTAGCTCCCTTTTAGTCCACTAGCTAGTCGTCTCTAGGATCTTTAACATGTCATACTCATAAAACTCATCCTTCAATTAGGTTTAGGTCATGGCTTATCATTCTCTAACTTAACTATTGCCACATCATCAATTGTTTTGCTCTTACCATCCTTCATTCAATATCGATTTTGTTTTATGTGTCTCTTCAACTTGCTACGTAAGCAAACCATGAGCATCCTCCTCTTTAGAATAGGCAAAAGTAAGGGATACTTATAGATCTTTAGTGATTAAATAGTTTATAAAAGTAGTCATTTAGAACCTTTTTGTGGTCAAATTATGCCTACTCATAAGTTGCCTCTCAAAGGATTGAAGACACAAGAGAGTAAAACCATTCTTCCCCATTAACCAATCGTTGGTCACTTGCATCTCCCGTTGAGATTTTACTTCATACTCGTTTATTGACTTATCATAATAAAATATGAGTCTAGTACATTTAAAATATAAAATTAACACTTATAAGCTATTTAGAATTATTTCTTATACTTTTCATTTTGATAGGAATTTGTTTGTGTTGCCTCCTCAAGATTTTTTTTTTTTTCATCCACTTAGATACAGCTTTATAAGTAATGGGTTATTTCGACATGGTAGAATAACAAATTTATTCGAATATTTAGCTTCTAATTATGCTGGAGTATCAAATGTACTTGCTTAGTAAGCTATCCTTGGATTGGTCAATGAGAAAATATAATAACAATAAGGATGTTATAAACCAACATCCATACAATTTTTATGGGTGAAAAAGGCCAGTATTAGTCCAAACACATTAGCTTGTAAAACTATATACTATACATTCTCATGGAATAATCCATCTCATCCAATGATTTGAGGATGGTCTATAAGTTGTGATAACACGCTTTCAAACACTTTATGGCTAACATTAAGTTTGAAATGGATAAGCAAGGAGGCCCACCATGTGCCATGATTCCCTATAACTTGAGCTTTATTCTGAACTAATCTGTCAGAGTCAATTTATCTTGGAGACCGCATATCTTCCTTTTCTTTTTTCCAGCCTTAGCTTAGCTCCATGCACAGCCAAAACCTCGCTGTTTAATACTATCAAAGAATCCTCATACTTTATTATATAAGAAAATTTGGTTGTTAGCATAAAAAAATAAAAACCTCATCTTATAGACAAGATAGAGGTTATAACCTTATAGCTGATTTAAATAGAGAATTAATATTTTTAAAATTATATAAATAGAAAACAAATGTTATCAAAGTAGCACGAATAGGAGTCGTGGGTAAAAATTATACACTATTTATACAGATGTTTTTAGTTGGAATTATAATTGCATCTTGCGGATTTGCATCAATTTACATCAAATTTGTCTTTTTATCCTTTATCCCGACCAATAAAAAGTTTTATTCTCTATTTGAGCCTTTAAAAATTATATTATTTTTTTATTAAGTTTTACCGTACACGTCCATCCTCTATGTATGACGTTTTCTCCAATGCGAAAATACTTACAATTACCAACGACCTTATCATCAATGTTACCCCAACCATGTTGCACGATTGTTAGATATATCAAACATTGAAAATTAAGATTGCGTAAAATAAACATAGAATGAAAATGAAACATATCTAGAACACTAGACTTAGTATAAGATCATACTAGTGGTTGAGACTATCGTTAGTCAAAGGAATATGAGGGCAATCATATCAAAACTTGTCTTATTTTTTATTTACAACCTTATAAATTTATATCAGGAAAAACCCTAAAATACAACCAATTGAAATGCATTTCATCCAACAATTATCTCTAGTAATCAAATTAAACCAACCAACCAAACAAACAAATGTTAACATTTCATTCGGTATATTGAAATAAAATATGAATGAAAAGAAATAACAACCTCGAAGTATCATTTTGTTTACAATGTAGAATTAGTTTTGATATGAAATTATGCTTCATGAACATGAATGTATGGAATCAAAATTTTTTATTTATTTTATATTACATAGAACAGACATTATCAATGGGATTTTCTTTTTTTTTTTTACAAATAAAATAAAAGAAAACTATTTCACAAATAATAAAAGTAGAGTGATAATTTCAGATCAGTTGATTGAACACAACGTAAAAGAAAAATAAGGAAATAGACCTCCTCATGAAATGAATAGCAGCAGTAACACTAAAATCTAAAAAGTTTAAAAGTATGGGCATAGGTCAATTAATGCTAGAAACCTTTCCCACTCCTTTTGTAGTCGTTCGTTCTTTCTTTCTCCGAACCTTGGCGGAGACTTCTTTTCCTTCTTTTTCCACAAAAGTGTTACCTGCTACAAACTCTTAGACACGCCAATTTGCTTTCTCCTATATCACTTTAATGCAAACGCCAATGTTATGACACAACACAACATCCTTTTAACATTTTCGTCCTTTTCCTTTTGCTCTTGCTAATGAGCAATTAATAGTGTCCCATGCTTTTTTTGGAGGGAAAAAAAAAAAAAGCAGCAAACGAGCAAGCCGAACTTTTGAAGAATGAGGCTTGGTTCATCTAAAAATCATAGAACTCGATCTTGAAACGAGCTTTTTATGGAGATTAAAATTTAGATTCAAATATGGCTCGTTTAGATAAACGAGTTTTAGTTTTAGTTCATGTTCAAGCTCAACTCATTTACAAATCAAATTTGAGCAAAGTCGAGCTTTTTATTGAATCTATCAAGCTTTATCAAACTTGAAATTTAAGTTTAAGCTTGACTTGTGTAAATTGTCTGTTTTCCATTTTTTTAACCTAAAAATAATATACACAAGATTTGCTAAATATATATATATATATATATTAAATGGAAATTTGTTTTTGTTGTTTTAATTGTATATTTATATAATATATATCATAGATATAATACTCACAAAACTATTAACAAACTTGTTCTCGAGCTTGTAGGTCTAAATTGAAACTCAAGATTATTTTAAGATCAAGTTTGTCATGCTTAACTAAACAAGTTTTATTTAAGCTCAAACCCGCCTTGTTTACTAATCAAGTTTGAGTAGCTTGCAAGTTGTTTTGCTTGTTTGCAATCTTAATATAATGTCCCATTTCACACCGAAACTTATCATTTTAAATAATTTTATTTCTATCATAACGAAAGAATGCAAATTTGAAAAAGAAAAAAAAGAAAGGAAGAAAGAAAATGAAAATTGAGGCTCTAATACGAAACAAGAAGCAAAATCTAATGACAAATTAATATGGATGAAACCTTGTCATATCCGACTTACGCAGAGCACAAAATATTTTCATTCCTACGTTAAGCATGCCATAAAGATGTGGGACCTCCTAGGTAGAATATAGACTAAAAACAAGGAACGGAGATATATTACCCTAAAATGGAGCATCTATTAGTGTGAGGAGTTGTTGATGTTACAAACAGTAGCCAAGTTCAAACCCCTATACTGCTACCTATATGATTCGGGGATGAATGAAGACGAAAATTGGTTGCCAGCAACAAGTCGAATTAGAGAATTATCAAAAGTAAGTCAGAAATGCTGTTAGGTTGTTGTGACTCCTAATAGGATTCCATGATAGTGAGACCTCCAAGGACATGACTAGTCAGAATGATCGATGAATTACACCCCAAAAGGGAAGAGGGAACATTTCTTAATTTTAAGGTAATACGACGATGATGTCACCCATTTGGAAGAGTGCTTTAGGGGCGGTATGAGAATTGTGATGTCAAAGATGATTGTTAGTTTTACATAATTTGTAGGTAAGAAATCGTGGTTTATATGATCATTATGTGAATATAAACAATATAAGATATATTGGATCTGAATTCTCCTCATTTACCTTCTCTATAATTTTACCAATTTATAATTTTAAATGCCTTAAGATGGGTTTAACAATAAGCAATATAGTGAATCGTTTGTACATTGATATATACAAATACAAGTTTTCAATCCCCCATGCTCAACAAGGAAAAAAGTTTTACTATCTCAGTCATTGTGTCCCAACCTTGTCTCAAGTAATAATAACATAACATGTGTACATGAAGTAATAATAATTATTTACTTTATTTTTAAAATATTTTTTTATTAAATTTATTTAAAAAATATCAAGTATCTATTGACTGAAACAGAATAAACAACACTTTCCGTATAGCAAATATTCCCCCCCAAAATAAATAAATAAATAAATGTGACCCATGTCACTAGAGGCACGTACGGTTGTACATTAAGATTCGACATTAATTCATTCCCCTTGGCTTTAATAGCTTGAGCATAGGATAGGATTATATTCTTTTAGTTCCATTTTTTCAGGTGAAAAATTAGATCAGAACCTAATATAAAATAAGCATGCTTTAATACATAGAAGAAATAATATTATAGCTATCATTAAAAAAAAAAAGTACTTATTTACCAGATTTATATTACATGTGTTATATATTAGCCTATTCAAGCCTTTCTCCATTAGTTTCAGACATTTGATGTGACTTTTTACCCCAGTTAGCGGTGCGAGAATCTAAATGCATGCTGTCATGCATATATGCACTTTGTGGTCTTTCCACCAAATGCTAAAAAATCGCGGTTGAAATACTTTTGGCTTGTCATTTCCTGCATAAATGGTGCCTTGACACGAGCCCATGAAGAACAGCTAAGCACCATTTTAACTATCTGTAATTATAAGATGGCCCCAATGGATATTATATAATTGTTCGTGTAAATGGTAAATTTGCTTCTGCGTGGTAACGTATGTGTTGAGCATACGACGTCAGGAGAACCAGACGAGAACTTTTTAAATAAGAAATTTGCCTTCTTTTACAAGTTAATCAATCTTATGAAAAGCAAGCATTAAACTCAATTGACTACTTCAGTCTAGCTCATATCTTGAGTCTGATGGGTGGAATTTTCAACAAGCAAAGATCTCAAGTAGTCAATTGAGTTTAGGGGCCATTTGATCAAAATAATACTAAGTGATTTGGGGGTTGATTAATATTAGGGTCAAATCATATTTTCCAGGGATCTAGTTTAGACCTTAAAACGGTCATATTTAAGTTATTTCAAGTCTGTTTTTTGCGTATAAATAGTCATTTTTTTTATTTATATTTAATGTTTTACCTATTTTTTATGGTATATTGATTACTTCAGCCTATTTAAGTATAAAATAATTATTAATTCCACGTTATAATTCTTTGGTATGTTTGTTTCATCACATTATGGTCATTTTAATATCATATATTTATTGTTTTTCAAACAGATTTTTGTCAAGAATTAAATATTAATAAAAAATTGACAAATTTATTCATAAACAGATCAAATAGATACGATATAAATATAATACAGATAAGTTATACACAAATGTAATACAAATATAATACAGATAAAAATTAAACAATCCAAATAAACCATAGAATAATAGTAACTAACTAGATGATCAGCCAACAAGGAGGCCGATCGGTTAGGGACGGTGGACAATAAGCCACCACCAATTTAGGTCATCCAATTTAGTTATTTTCATTTTTTTTTTTTCTGTATGGATCTATAGTTGGGCTGTGTTCATATATTTAATAGTCCATTCCATGTAAAACTGTTCTTTTTCTATAATTCTTTTGTTATTGGTGTTAGTCGATTACTTATTTGTTTAAGCTTTTGCATGGCCCCAACTGTTCCATATATTTGTGAATTTTTAGATAGCGTAACCAACCGCTTTGAATAATTAAACTTATAAATCTAATTATATAAAGTATATGTCAACAATATAAAACCACCTATCCATTACATATTAATGAAAATGGCTGGCTTAATTTTAATGATTAGCAATCTAGCTAGTGTTGTTTCTAGATAATATTTGGTTGGATCTTTCCCCGTTTATATAAATATTATTGGGTATAGAATACTATACACCAAAGAATAAATGTTTTTAAGACATGACAACATTGAGTTATAATGTTATTGCAACCACTTTATTTAACATTCATCTTCACTTTGAACCAGTAAAATATTTTTGTCATATATTACAATATGATCATAAACCTTTTATCATTTGGTATTTAATTCCCCTATAGTAATTTATATATATTTGGAAGTGAATGAAATCAACACTCGACTCATCACCATTTTGGTGTAATATTTGGTACTGAATATGTGGAAGGCTTAATGTCATAAATGGTACTTTGATAAAATATATAATTATATATCTAAACATTGAAATTGATCAATAAAATATACAATTATATATCTAAACTTTGAAATTGATCAATTCAGTACTTGAAAAAACTTATCTTGCACACCAATAGTATTTCTATAGGTACTAAATTGATTTTTTTTCAAAATTTTTTATGTACTAATTAATTAATTAATTATAAGGTTTAGGTACTAAATTAATCATTTTCAAAGTTCTAGTACCTAATTGTTTTTCTCTTACAATCTTAGAATTAAAATACAACTTAAATGTTAAAATGTTTCATTCCCTAAAGTCGTAAGTCCAGCCCTTAAAATCTCATCCAAACTCAATTGTCCAAATCGCTAGCAATCTCCATGATTCTCCAAGTTTCTGATTTAAGTTTTTTTTTTTTTTTCACTTAAAATGAATACAAGGTGATTTTGGTATGATACAAATTTTATGCAGAACTTTAAATTTAGATTTTATAATTGTATAAGATTACGATTCGATTAATATTATACAATTTTATTTGATTCCATCCATCTTATAAAATCACAAGTTTCACAACCTTAAAAAAAAAAATAAAAATAAAAAAAAGGCAAATCAGATCTGCACATCAAGCGTAGAAACGTATAGTTCCATATAAAGTGAGTTTATTAAACCCTTCCACGTGTAAACCGATAAGCACGATATCATTCAACCTTTCTAGACGCTCCAACAGAAGGTTCCAATTTCCAACATAAATAATTTACACTAAAATTATAATTTTTCTGCAATATCGTAGCAATGCAAATGCTGAAAAGTTGGGAAATCCTACATAGTTAGTTTGGACTTGTCCTGAATAATGACTTGGAATTTTCACAAGGCAAAAAGATATAAGTCAAAGTAAATGCTCGACATTCAAGCATAACATATAGTTAAGTTGACTAGGTTGTGTGATACATCTGGAATTCCAGAATAAACTATTCCAAAAAATAAAAACTCTTCCACGAACTACATGCTTCCAATCTTTGAATTCGATAAAAAAAATTAATCCTCTATTTGAGAATTTTTTTTTTAAAAGATATTCAACTGGGTATACCTTTACTTCTTGTTACTTCATTTTTAAAGCTAGAACGAAATGAAAGCTTTTAGATGATTATTAATAGTGTTATTGTTACAAATACTACCTGAATTTTGATAAAATATATAATTATAACTTAAAGTTTGAAATTGATTAATTTAGTACATAAACTTTGAAATTGACAAATTTAATACCTAAAATAACTTTTTGTGTATACTAATATTACGTTCATCAAGTTCTTTCATGTACTAAATTTATTAATTTTAAAATTTTCAGATATCAAATTAGTCAATTTTAAAGTTCATGTACTAAATTAATTATTTTCAAAGTTTAAATAACTAATTGCATATTTTCCTGAAGTTCATATACTATTTATGATATTATCTCTTATGAATACTAATAATAATTTTTAATATATGGAAATGAATATGTGAAATTTTCTTATTGGATTGAACTCGAAATATACATTAGCATAAGTACAATTTTTTTATTTCTTAAATTAACATTTACATTAGCATAAAACCTTTGCCAAAGAGAAATGATCCACTATAATTTCTATAAGGTTGAGTTTGTTTCTCAAATTTTTATGAGACTTTGTTGTAGAAGAAGTTTATACAAAAGATATCGACGAAGTTTAGAGCAGGGTCATTATGCCCTTGATCATTTCCTTAATTATTCGTATATCCTTAATGTCTAAAAGTAGTTGTTATTATGCATATTGGGGTTTGATTTCATGTAACTTAATGTGTTTGCCTTTTGTATAATATTAGATAGAGTAAATAAGAGAAGAAAATTATAGAAACTTGTCTGAGGAATATATTGTTTTGAGATCATATATAAGAGAATCGTTGCTTCGTTACTGTTGCACTATAACTAATTAATTCGATCTAATTACGTATCATATCTCTTTTAATCGTGTTTTTTGTGATCTACAACAAAGAATATAAATCCTAACCCTACAAATTGGTCTCAAACCAAAGTTAAAAGGTAAGGGTTTTTGAGAATTATGATATATGTACACAAAAATGGCAGGAGTGATATTTGATATGAATGATGAATGCATGAATTTTAGGTGGTCCTATTGCAATTGGCTTAAAGAAAACTTTGTGAAGTGTAATCACGCAAGAAGAAATCAAGAATTTACTCTTGAATTTGTGAAACAATACAAAGAAGACGAAGGAAGAACAAAATAGAGAAAATCTGTACTGTAAAATTCATCTATTTTTATTTTCTAATAATATGGTACAAAGAGAACAAAAGCTATTTATACTAAACTATATTTAGTAAGCAACATAATGAACCAATAAATAAATGAAAATTGCATGATAGCTGTTAACAAAAAGTAATATACTTCACATCCCCCCCTCAAGTTGGATCTTCCTGAAGATACAACTTGGAGAAAATGAACCGAATAGATTTCTGACCAAAAGCTTTAGGAAAAATGTTAGCAAGTTGAACAATAGAAGGCACAAAGGAGGGCTTCAAAAAACCAGATTGAAGATGATCACAAACAAAATGAATATCTACAAGGTTCTACCATGCAAACAAGGATTGGATGCAATAAGCAAAGCAGACTTGTTTACAACAAACAAGGAAATGGGCAACTCCAAAGGAACATGTAAATCACAAAGGATGTATGAAGTCCATAACAATTCTTTAGTAGCGATTGCCATACTACCATACTCTGCTTCAGTGGTAGAAGTAGCAACCGTAGGTTGTTTCTTAGTTTTCCCAAACACCAAGGAATTACTCAAAAATACACAAAAGCCCGATATGGACTTCCGATCCGATGCAGTATCCCAATCTGAATTGGATAGCCCTGTAATTTTAAAGAACTGGTAGTGAAGTAAAAAAGCCCTAAAGATGCAATTCCACTAATCGTCTATATGTGGTGGGATCAGACAAAGGCCCCCCTGCATCATGACTCGCCTTAAGACCAGTAGGCAAAGGAAATGAAGCAGGTTTAGCTCCAGTCAATCCGACATCAATCAAGACATCCAAAATGAATTTCTATTGATTTAAAAGGAACCCGTGATCAATCCTGCACAATTCTAGACCAAAGAAGGAGCGGGCTAAGCCAAGATCTTTGATAGTGAAGGCTTGATGCAACTTAGACTTAATGGACTGTATTGTAACTTCATTAGCACCAGATATAATCATATCATCAACATATAAGAGAATAATGGTCAACTATCCATTAATATAATAAATAAACAAGGAATGATCATGTGGGGACTGCTTGTAACCATTTGCAATAAAAAAATTTGAAATTTCCAAATTCCACCGATGAGAAGCTTGTTTAAGTCCATACAAAGATCTTTTAAGTTTACAAACTTGATGAGATTTAGCTTTAAGATATCCTTCAGGTAGCAATATGTAAATTTCTTCGTCAAGATTACCATGTAAAAATGCATTGTTAATATCAATTTGGTATATAGGCCATTTATAAGCAACGGCAACAGCTAAAACAATGCGAACCGTACTCAACTTAGCTACGAGAGAGAAAGTGTCATGATAGTCCTCACCAGCTTTTTGAGTAAACCCGTTTCCTATAAGATAGGCCTTATATCTTTCAATAGTCCTATCGAGTCTATGTTTAATTTTAAACGCCCATTTACATCCTATTACCCTTTTACTAGAATGAAGAGAAGTCAACTCCTAATTATCATTATATTCCAAAGCTTCGATTTCCTTTTACATAGCATCTAACCATTCCCTTTGTGTAACAGCTTGAGAGTAAGAGTTTAGTTCATGCCTAGTTAAAACATTGGTAAGAGAAGCAACATAATCATGAGGTAAATGTGTAAAGTGTGATGGATCAAAGAGAGGATAACATGATTGAGAAGAGGAATCGGCCAAAGTCATACTAGAATGGACACTATGAACAAAATCTTGTAACCACCTAGGAGTTCTAGAAATTCTAAAAGACCTACGCATCGGAATGCAAGGTGATGATTAAGAGAAACAATAGAATCATCGTACTGAACAAAAGTATGGGAAGTAGAATCCTTTGGAGCACATCTATCTGCTGGTAAACTAGAAAAATCAGCAGCATCACTTACATTCTTGAAAGGAAAAACATGTTCATAAATAACCACATCTCTACTTGTTAGCAACTTCTGTTGTTCAAGATCAAAGACCTTATAGCCTTTCTGACCTGGTACATAACCGAAGAAAATGCAGTCGATCCCTCTTGCATCAAACTTATCACCACTATTTGGATGTTTACTAACATAACACAAACATCCCATCATGCGTAAGTGATCATAGGTAGGGGTGGCCACGGATCGGTTTGGTTTGTTTTTCCTAAAACCAAACCAAACCAAACCATAATTTACGGTTTGTTTTTTTTTTCATCTTAAACCAAACCCTTAAATAACGGTTTGGTTCGGTTTGGATTACGATTTGAATCAAAATTCTAACTAAAAATCTAGTTTTTTTTACATTTGTGTAGATTCTTAAATATTTATATTATTTTACAAAGTTGATATTATAAACCATAACAAAATACTTTATAAATTCATCATACTTTTAATCTATAGTTCCCTATTAAATCAATTATCCACGAATAAAATACATTCACTAACCAATACATAGTAAGTCATAATTTATGATTTTTAATATAACCATCATTATCAATTATCTACCAATAATTTAGCTAAAATAAAAAATCATCTATAAATAAAATTCATCAATAAATAAAATGATTAGTTGACAAAATTTATTAAACAATTAATACATAATAAAAGTTTATAACTGAATAAATAAATTTCATACTTTACAAAGTTGAAAGCTATTAAAAAAAAACAATAGTTCATCATCAACAAAAAATTACATATCATGAGCTTAAAAAAATTTAAAAAAACGACAAGTTGATTTTAATTAATATTTACCAAATAATAAATATCAAATGAAATCATATAAACATATAGTAAAATATTATTATTTTTCTAAAATGGTTTGGCTCGGTTTTATGGATTGGTTTGGTTTACCTTCCAAACTAAACCATAAATTTACGGATTGATTCGAATTTAAAAAATTTCAAACCAAACCATGAAAAAAACCATATTTTCGGTTTGGATTGGTTCGGTTACAGATTGGTTTGGTTCGGTCGGGTTTTTTGCCCACCCTTAATCATAGGAAGGAGAAGTGCCAAATAATTTATCATCAGATGATTTCCATTCCAAAACTTCCATGGAAAGTTTGTTGATCAAATTTGTAGCAGTAAGCAAGCATTCACCCCAAAAATGTTTGGGCAAATTAGCATATCGCAAGCCATGAAAGATATCAAGAAGATGACGATGTTTCCTTTCTACCCTACCATTTTGCTGTGGAGTGTACACCATGGTGTGCTGATGCAATATGCCAAAATTATGCACCATAGATTGACACTCACTTGAAAGGAATTCTGTCCCATTATCTGTCCTAATGTATTTAGGGACAACAGAATAATGATTGAAAAGATAACAAAGAAATTGATGAAGTATGGTAAGTGTTTGGGATTTGTGTTTCACCAAGTATGTCCAAGTGGACCTAGAGAAATTATCCACTATAGTTAGGAAGTATTTAGCACCAGTGATAGATGCAGCATGATAGGGACCCTAAATATCAATATGTAAAAGTTCAAATGGAACTTTAGAAACATGTGTACTACGATTGAAATGTAAGCGATGAAACTTTACCCTTTAAGAAGTATCATAAATAAAATCATGACAAGGTAAGTGTTTACACATTTCCAAATGTTGCAAAGTAGAAATGGAAGAATGTTCAAGACGAGCTTGAAGAAGAGACAGTAAATTTTTTGTTGTACATGAATCAACTAAATTGGAAAAAGAAGAATGAATTCCTGTTATCTAAAACATCTGAACTCCTGGGTACAAGAGAAAGTACATGTAAAGACCCGACCCACCAATCCTTAAGATTTAGCAAGTTAAGTCCCCAACTACATATAATATTTTCATATTATATGTAAGGTTGTCGTAAATCTAACAATTTATGTGAATTGTTTGTTTAATCTCACTATAACTTGATATAAAGACTTTTTTTTTTTTTTCAAATGGATTACTCACTTGAGTAATCTATTCATATAGAACTTTTAAAGAAATAATTTACAATTTTGTGTCAAGTACATGACACAACAAAACTTACATAAGTTTTTACAAAACAAAAAAAATAGACTTTAAGTCTTTATATACAAACAAGGCTTAACTAACAAGCCTCTATTCAAAATACAAAATACAATATTTCAACCAATAATTTGTTCAAAAGTTTTCCTTCCTTGCCATCTTGCACTCGATTCTTACTCACCCCACTCATCCATAAACTTCTCCCAATCCGACCCATAGCCCATATCATCATAACAATCATCATCACCTGAAAACTAGCAACAGTGAGCCAAAGGCCCAGTACACAGCAACAACACTCAAAAGCGTAGTGACAATCATACCTAGACTAATGCAATGCAACACTAATGTTTTATTTGTCTTTCTTTAGTAATCATTGATCAAATCATCATTGGAGTATTCAAACTCCGGGACAAGCCTTGGGATTCTAGAGATCCTGAGTAACGCTCACGACGCTCAGGGGGTTGATATAGATGGCCCGAATATCTATATCTCCTAGATAACGTTACACTGAAAAGAATAATCTCATATAGGTTATATAGCCGTTGCCTAACTTCACTTAACTCAATCCATAATATAAATTAATTCACATGCTCCTATAAACATTGAATTAAATTATACTATTTCTTTTCAAGAATAAGTAAATGTTGCTCAGTTACTACATTTCCTATCGATTATCCGCCGAGCCTAGTCATTGCATCATGACTATTGGCCTAAGCGCCTACACTAACATATCATTGCATCATGATAAGTTACCGCTCCTCGGACTGGATTCAACAGTGAAAACACAAGCAATTCAAGCAATGTTTAAGTCACTTAGAAATTATATCAAATTTAAGTATGCCTATCCTAACAAACATACAAGCAAGTCACTGCGTGCCTGTACTAGCTCGAGAATCAATGGAAATAACCGAAAGGGGATCACTCACTGTAAAAAAAAGTAATTACAAACTCACACTTAGTTCAAGCACTAATTATCTAGTTGAAAATACAATTAATCAAAAAAATTCAAATAAATTAGTGCAAGGTCATAATAAAAGCATTTAAACATCCTATTATATCATAGAACACTTAACCAATACTTAATTGATCATATATCAAACTTCGGAGAATTTTGAAGAAATTTTTTTAAAATTCAAAAGCGCAGGGGATACGTCGGCACTTAAAGCCGGTGGCTTTGAGCTGGTGTTCAACACTATTAAAATCAACACTACCAACGCTAGCAGCGCTCAAGGGTACGCCGGCTGCCTTCATTCTACGCCGGCGGCTTTGAGCCTGTGTAGAATGGAAATCCAAAATTTTTCAAAACGTCCAGAGAGGTGCAAACCGGCCACGTACATTGATACACTGGCAGCCTCTCACTATATGCCGACGGCTTTGATTCCTAGTAGCCGGCGTACAATGTGAAAGAATGAACATCGGCTGACTTTTCCAGCGAAAGCCGGCGGCGTTCAAACGGCTTTAATAATTTTAATTCTGTTGGTTTCCAACACCGCCTATAAGCCGGCAGCGTAGAAACCCCAGATGCTGGCGTACGACCAGGCAACTGACAAACTTAGCCTGTTCAAACGGCTTTAATAATTTTGACTCCCCCTGTTTTATTACACTTTGCTCACTTTCAAATATTCTCAAACTTAGCCTAAACTTCCCAAAGCTTGTTATATGTTCATTACATCATTCAAACAACATAAACTCCAATTCACAACATCAAACTCTCCACCACAAATCATCATACATAAATCATACTTCAAACCCCAAATCACTATACCCAACATTTAGTCATCAACCAATTGCATTTCTCAACACTTCTAATCTCTTATACTACATATACAACTAACTCCTATAACAACAAAACACTCCTCAGGCAACTGACAAAGTATATAAGTCATCAAACACAATTTAAGCTTAAAACCTATTGCTAAGAAACAATGAGCTTGCATAATTTGAAGACATGAAAAACATACTTACCAATAGAACTTTAGATCTTGGTTTTGTGATCCTCTAGCATGCTTTTGATGGTGGAAAATGTAGAAATGAGAGGCTTATCTATATAGATCCATGGGGGAGCTTTGGAGAAGTAGAAATATGGGGTTTTGAACTTTTGAAGGCTTGTTTTGGAGGTCTGAATTTGTGCACGAATTTTGCACTATTAAAGTTGATATTATCTTAAGGTTTGACTTTTGAGGCATAAAAGGTTAAGGGGACTTAATGACTTATCAATGGCTAATTAATAAACTTGTCTTTGGTTAATTAATGAGGTGTTTAAGGTCCCTTTAAGGTAAAAGAATTAGGCTATGATGAGGCTTATGTGCATGGATCTATTTACTTATTTTACTACATTCCAAATATAATTCTTACATGTTAATGCAATTTAAATTTTATGAACTAAATATGTAATAAATTCTAGGGTATTTGAATATTTAACACAATAATAAAACACATAATTCATTATGAATACAAATCACATTCAATACATATCAAAAGCATATATATAAATTCTATAACACATATATAAAATATAAGTGGGAAATTTCATGGTTATTTCAGTACACAAAGTCCATTAAATGCTTTGGCTTCAGCAAGAGTTTTATTAGTCTTCGGGTCTTGAAAACGAAAGGTTAAAGAAACAAAAGTACTAATACAATGATTATCAATTATCAAATGATGGACTGATAATAAATTGTAATTGAATTGAGGGACAAAAAAGACATTATGTAGGCCCAAATGGTCATTAAGTTTGATAGATCCAACTCTATCAACTTTCAAGAAACGTCCATTAGGTAATTTTATATTGATTGGTCTGGCAAGTGTATGAATGTGCTGAAATAGATCAATAAAAAGGCTCATGTGATCAATTTCACCTGTATCAACTATCCATGAACTCAAGTTCGTATTAACAGCATTACAATCAAAAGGAGAATTAGATATACCTGAGAAATGCATAACATTTGCCACCACACCATCGGAAGATTCCTTGCCTTTCATCATCTTCATCATTTATTGACACAAGGAAATAAAAAAATGTTTGTATGTACATAAAGCATCAACTCCAATACCTCTAGTATCTGAAACTCGAGTTACAAAAGCACTAAAATCAGTATCATCAAGAGGAGTCTCTAGTTGTGAACCTGATTGAAACACCATATTGGATGTCTTATTCGCATGGAAATCCTTCTTTCCTTTGACAATTTTTTTTCCTTTATACCATTCGAGATATCCGATGATTTGAAAACAGTTCTCAACAATATGTCCCTCACTCTGACAATGCTTACAAAATTGTATGCCTTTAAACCGACTTTTGTCCCCAATCCACTTTAAATTTTCTACTTTATTTGTAACAAAAGTTGATGAATTCAGATTTGTCATGAATTGAGAAGTAATTTGTTTTTGCTTTTCTACTTGTTGGATAAGATAAAAGGCCTTATTCACATTAGACAAAGGGTCCATGGAAAGTATTTGATTGCAAACTCCTTCAAACATATCATCTGGACCCATCAGAAATTGCATTAATTTGCTTTTAGATTCAAAAGCAATAATCTTTTCTTTCAACCCATAGCTACAATACTCCATTCCACCACATACACAAGACGAATATCCATGTAACTCAGTCAACTCATCCTAGTACCTTTTAAGTTTGTTGTAGTATATCGACACACTTTGATTATTTTGTCTTAAATTACAAATTTCCCGTTGTAACTGAAACACTAATGGACCATTTACTACTCCATATTGGTCAGATACTTCTTACCACAATTCAAAGGCCGAACTAGCATATAAGAAATTCGGAGACAAATCTGATGACATCGAATTCAATATCCAACAACGAACTATATTATGACATCTCAACCACTTGATATAGATCAGGTCAATTATTTTCAGATTTTTTGATACTTCCATCAATAAACCCTAATTTCAATTTAGCGCTCAATCCCATTCAAACAGACCTGTTCCAACTAAGAAATTTGTTTCCGATTTTCGATTGACATTCCTTCACTATCAAACGACAACAAGAACAAAGGATTAGTAATACATTGATCTAAGGTTTGATTATAATTACGATTTCCTCGAACTTCCATATCTATGTAAATAGAACAAAGTAATTAGAGAACAGAATTACTAACCATGAATGTGACCGGAGCTCTAATACCATGTCAAATGTAATCACGCAAGAAGAAATCAAGCATTTACTCTAGAATCTGTGAAACAATACAAAGAAGAAAAGGAAGAACAAGATAGAGAAAATATGTATTGTAAAGTTCATATGTTTTTATTTTCTAATAATATGATACAGAGAGAGCAAAAGCTATTTATACTAAACTATATTTAGTAAGCAACATAATGAACCAATAAATAAATGACAGTTGTATGACAACTATTAATAGAAAGTAATATACTTCACAAACTTTAAATCAGTAGCCAGAGTCATGAAGAATAATGTGAGTGCAGAATTTGATGAGAAGGCCCTAATGAAAAATGAGGTAAGTTAGTCGAATAATATTTTGTGTGTGGTACAAGTACAAATGATGATTGCAAGATTATAGAAGAAATTGTGAAGCTATATATGACCAAGTCTCTCACAAACCAGCTTGTGTTGTTGCAAAAATCGTATTTGATCCATACAACTTTAATTCTCACATGATATTCCTTGATTCGAACATCAATCTTTAGTTGAAAACTTCAATGATTATTAGTATTATCAATTAGAATAAGATACTTCTAAAAAACGATTTGAACCAAATAAAATCATATTTTAAGAGATTTGGTTAGAATCCCAAATTATTAAAAGTTGTAATATTCATTAAAAGTTTGAGTCGAACCATTTTGGATGGGGTTTGGTAAAGCATAATCCTCTTTTAGGCCAGCAAAATAATTATTGCATAAAATTGTTATTACTGGGAAATGAGAAAACGTAATTTCTTTAAAGAATTAAATGTATACTTATCTCTTACCCTTCTTTAGCTTATTTCCAAATCTATCATGAGACAACCTTAACCCAGCAATCATGCTGTGATAATTTATGTACAATTTAATATATTACTAATCTATTTTAGTAACGTTTTAAATACAACCATAGCTATCATTTCTTATTCTTTTTCTTAGGAATTATAATTTTATTTTTATCTTATTCTATTCCGTAATCTAGAGTGCCATTAATTCAACTTTCGTATCAATGTCTTTTGTAAATATAACACAGAGACAACTTATGGAGAAGTCTATATATAACACATGTATCAACCTTCACACTTATCCCACGTGAATAGCTCATTCAGGTTTCGCAATAAAAGCTTCGATTTATAATTCTTTTTTCTTGTTCACCTATATACATTTATTTTGAATCTTTCAGGGCGTGCCAAGCTATACTCATATTGGGTGGCCATGTATGAATTTATGGTTGAGACTTTATAATGACTATATGGCGAAATCCTTTTGAGGGCAATTTATATCATCTAATAATGGTATATTTAGCTCTAATGGATTATTGACTGGTGAGAAGTATTAAAGTCAAGTGAAAATGATGAAAATTTAAACCAAACTAATATTTCTTTTCACTTATATGCAGCTGAGACAGCTTAGCCTTAAAAATGCAATCGATGCACACCATTTAAAATTTGAAAATAACAAAAAAATTGTACAAAGTCAGTGCTTTTACTCATTATATAGACATCTTACTAAAGGGGAATGCTCTTTATATATAATTTAACTTCTCAAATGATTCATGGAGATGAACTCAATTGTTTCGTTACAATGATTGTAAATAGGTTTGATTCATCCACCTATTTCTCATATATTATTATTAATGGACCTATTAAGTGGATCTTTGATATGGCAAAAAGAAAAGAAAAATGATGGTATCGTTTGGCACCAAACATATACTGAACTGATGCTAAACTGATATATGATACTGATAAAAATCGACAGTTTTACTCATAAATTGACCAAACAGAACCGATACTGAATCAATATGGATAAAAATCTAACAATCCAAACAGGTCCAAACTGAAGTTATTACAACTCGCCACATGTTCTCACTTGAGATGGACACGTTAAGGCTATTATTTCACTAATCCACAATTATAAAATACATAAAACATCAATATCTCTCAAATAAGGTACCTTTAGAAACATTAAGAAATAAAGATAAAACTCGTTAACAATCTAGTTGGCATAAACAAAAAACCAACTTAATAAAATCTTAAAAACATCCTAAGGAAATATCTCATAAACATTTTCAGAATCATAAAAACAAATAAAACCTCATAGGATCTTCACTTGTCTATCATTAGTCCAATATATCTAATAATCCGAAAAGAATAAGCACAAAGGCCTAGCACACGAAACCACAAAACACATGCACATTAACAAGCATCACAAAATTTTCACATGTATCAATATATGCAACAATCATAAGTTATTATCTTTGATAAACCGGCAAACAACATAGTTAAGAACTACTTGCAATATTCCTAAACCCGGAGTAACTCATGACTCCGTAAAAACAACCAATAGGGAAAATAGTAATATATACATATATTGGTGTTGGAAACTCCCACACTCCTTGGGTTCCGTTTTCGCACCACTCCTAGACTATCGGAATCATCTTTGTGCACGTCTCCACTTGAGACAATGGCACACACAAATCATCAGGCCACCATCCTAGTAGCAATGGCCCTCCCAATCTACTAGACCCAGTTAGAGACAAGCAGCAAACTCAAATTAAAGCTAAATACTTTTAGATTCATTTGTAGATTCTAAACTTAGAATCACCAGCAGCAAACAAGGTAAGAATATACCTGAAATAATTTTAGAAATAGGAACACTAGTTTCACCAACAACACTTGATCACATTATCAAAACTAATATCAAAACATGTTTTCATAAATTAACCCTAATCTCATCATTATCTAAAACCCTAAAAAGAAATAACAAATCTTAAATCCATAATACATTTTTCTTTGATTTGTAAAACCACAAAATCCCTAAACTCTACAGATTAGTGTTTCCTCCAAATCTCCAGGAATTTGATTCCCTTTAAAAATCTACTAATCAAACTTAGGAAAAAGATGATACATTTAAATCACCAAAGGAGATTTCTTTAATTCTTGTCCCTCTTTGATTGTGGAATACTAATCTCTAACAGACTTAAGGTTTTTTTCCAAAACTCCCTTCAAAATCAAAAGAGAATCTTAGGAATAGATCACTCCTTAGATTGTTAAAAAATTGATGATAACTAACTCATTTTCATCTTTTTTTTTTTTTTTATCTTCCTTGATGTAAAGATCACTATTAGAAAGGATTTTGAAAGAATTCTTTGTTTAGGAATGGTTTGGTATAGGAGGAAACCTAGGTTATTGAAGAGACAAGGAATAACTTTTTATCTTTAATAATATCTTTTTATCTTTAACAACATCTCTTCATATTTAATAACATCTCTTCATTTTTAACAACATCTCTTCATTTTTAATACCGTCTCTTCGTCTTTAATAATATCTTTTCATCTTTAATACCATGCTTGCCAAACGACAAAGCATTTAATTATATATTAGAGTGGAGCATAAAACCTTCTTATTTTATATCATATGATACTTTTACCCTTCAATATAAATTATTTTTTCTTTATTTTACATATCAAAACATGTTTTCATAAATTTCCCTATTTGCTTGATGGACATAAGGTTGGGTAAGTGGTTATGACAATTAACTTTCGTCAACACACAAATGGAGATCATAATTCAATATTCTTTTAGTTAATTTTGTGTCGAAATCATTGTCTTTTCTTCCATTTTGTAGTATAGAACACCTGGGCCCTTAGGATGTGAATCACGACCCACCTAACTTTGACAACTTGTTAGGAACTTACGATACGATCGGACAAGTTTGCTTCCCGAGGAAACTAACCTTCTAAATTAAGTTTCATAATTATATCTAGTCTAAACTTTTTTATGGGATGGTCCCTAGCCCTTTAACTAATCCGCAAATCATACATTGGGTCCATATTTGGGATTGGACATGAAAATGTTCGATTCATTTATTCGTCCAAACCAAGCCAAATCATGAAAAAGGTTATGGTTCCGTTCGACCATGTAAATTGAATTATAAACCTTTTTAGAGGATGGATTATACATATTTATATAGAGAAAGAGAATTAGATAGAGTTTTCATTTATTTTAATATACATAAGAAGATGGGGCAAGCATGTAGTCTCATATTTTAATGGGTGATTCACTATATCTCATGTCTAAAAAAAAAAAAAAAATGGTAGATGCTGATTGTTATATTTAGGGTCTATTTGGCCTGTCTTATTCTGATCATTTTAGCATCTTATTTTTTTTGTTTTTAAATAGATCATTTATTAAAAAATAAATACAGATAAAAACATAATTTTTTACTTATAATAGATCAAACAGATAAAATACAAATCATATATAGATAAGATAGTTATTCATTTCATGATTCATAATAACTCGAATTGTAATAAATATTTAGTAAATTATATCATAATGTATCAACATTTGCAAGTATATTCAAATAAAGTATTAACATTCTTAGTGATAGCTAAAAAAATAGTTAATAAAAGTTTTTTTTTTTAATAAAATAGAAAAGACGAGAACCAAATCCAGTGTATCTCAAATAAAAGATCGGTGGTAATACCGAAAGGCTGAAATACCATTTTCATCATAATTAAGTTCAGTTGCACTAGTCTATGGTGATTTAAGAAAGATAATGTGTATGGCAATTTTGTCTTCAAGATAGTGTATGAAAAAGGGAAGTGATTATACGAGAAAAAGCAGAGCATTAGGTATATAGAAAGACTAAAATTGTTGGGAATAAATCCACGTGGTGGGGTTCGCTCCTTTGTTTCCCGCGTTGCGGGCATGTCTCCATGGCAATTAGACAGTGTTTCTATTCAACATAGCAGTAGGTAAGATCTTACAGCTTCGTCCGTCAAAAAGTATAGTTTCGAATTCTTTTCTTGTTTTTATTTCGATATATAATTATAAAGTATCATGACGATGATTATTTGTCACAACATTTTAGATAATTTGAGGAGCTTTTTGACATCGGATTAACTCTCTAGATGTTATCTTTTTATCATTTTGGTTTTATATTTTTATCGTTTTCAAATAGATTATTTGTAGAAAATAGATGTTGTTGAAAAACGGTTATTTTTATTCATAAATTGATCAAACAGACCAGATATTAACATGAAATAAATATGATACAGATATCAATAAAAAACAGACCATCCAAACAGACAAATAGCGAAACTCATGAGTTAATTTGATTTATCAAAAATAGATGTTAGTTCTTGTTCATTATTGAAAATTTGATTCTTGATTCGGCAATATAAATAGGAAAAACAATATAAAAGTAGTTGCCGAACTTTGAAACGTGGTATTATAGGCCTGTTTGGATAATCGGTCTGGTTTTGTTTTCAAACCGAACTGATACTGAACCAATACAAATATGATGACGATGAAAAAGTAATAGTTTTACTCATAAACTAATCAAATCGAACTGATACCGATAAGTTATCAATAAAGATAATAATCTGATAACCCAATGAAATCTCCTAAAATATACACTCCTTCCACAAAATATATTTTGAATAACTATTGAAGTCCTTTACTTTTCAAAATTTTATTTTAATTTATGTTTTTTATTTTATTTTTCTTATGGTTGTTCGCCTTTTAATTTTCTATATTGTCATTCCTTTTACAAAAATAGATAAATGAATAAAGATCTTTCTTTATGTCCATTAATAATACATTTTTTTTCAGTGAATTTCATAGGGTTCGTAGAGATAATGAAGTTTTAGATACATAATGGTTAGAGATATAAGTTCCACGCATGGAGCCAAAAACAAAATAGAGCTATACAAAAGATCATAGAGGGTATTGCCTTTGCTCCAAGATATTTACATTTGCATCTCTAAAAAAACCAAAAGGATGCAAGTCAGCTGTAATACTTCCAAAAGGTTGAGCAAGGATCTTTGATTTTCCGACATAAGCTGGGTTTCATTTGCTAGAGCATCAGCTACTTGATTTTCTTCCCTAAGATGGTGAAGAACTTTGATCTCCTAGATCCTTGAGATTTTTTCCCAGCAAATAGAGATGGCATTCAAATACTTTAGTTATGGATTTATCAAATCATTTATTAGTTTCACTATTGTCATTGAGTCTGAGTTGACTTCCAACTGTGTGATTCCTTGATTTAAGCAACGTTCAAGGCCAAAAGCAATGGCCCATAATTCTGCAACTAGGATGTCTAGCCTTCCAAGTTTCATGGCTAGCCTTCTGATCCAATGTCCCTGTTCATTAAGATTACAACACCAATGGCAGCTGCTCTAGTGTTGGGATTCAAGGAACCATCAGTGTTCAATATGTACCAACTTTAGGGAGGAGGGAACCATTTGAGATTTACTCTTTCTACTTAGAAAATCCATTTGCTTCTTTTTGTGTAAACCCAAAGTTCATAGCCTATTGATCTAATGTCCTCTAAGATATTTTCAGCTCTACTTGTGGGATGGAAAATGAGATTGTTTCTAGCGAGCCATAATTTCCAAAGCATCAACCGGAACATGAAGGCTCTTGGAGGGTGAGTTGAGGTCACAATTGATTTTTTTCATTTGAAAATTTTGTTTTATTCGAACAGTGAAAAATCTGTGCAATGGGGAACAACACAAGAGTAAGATTGTGTTATGACACGAAGTCACAGGACTCGAAGGCCACCAATACATTTACAAGATTATATCTTGAAATAAAACAAAACAGATGTATTCTGTTTTAAATAACATAGCAATATACAGTTGTATCTAGCATGTTTGTTTTCATGTAACAGATTAGAAAGTTAACAGCTAAGCAACATGTGTAGTAGCTGTTTTTGTAACCGTAGAACAGATAGCAAACATAGCTGGCAAAGAGTTGTAAAAAAAAAAACTGTAAGGATCTCGTAGAACATATAAAAGACAGAAAATAGAACAGAGGGAGGCATCAGCTTTTACCCATCATAGATCTGAGCAAGGAGCATACTGGAAGCTCGAATTCCAGATTTTTCTTCCAACACCTTGATATCTCACAAAAGAACATAACAGTAGAAGTATTAGAATAGAAATACACACCGATCTGACCTAAAAACATTCTAAAGCATTAGATAAATTGAAACCCTAATTCTTACTTGATAAAAGAAAGTACAAAGAAGACGAGAGGAAAAACATACCTCGAGAGTGTCGGAAGTGAGAGAGTGTGAGGGAACTTAGGGTTTTCTTTTATCTTTGACACGTGAGAGTTTGGTGCCCGTGTGGGGTCTATCAGATTAGTAAAGCTGAATGATATCCTTTTTGCAATGACAAGAAAAAGGGCATGTGAGGAGTCTTCATTCGAGTCACCACATCTAGGACAATTTGTCTGTGTTTAGATGTTTCTAAGGTTATTGCAGCATAACCTCCAAAGAAACAACTTGATCTTGGGAGGAAAAGTTGATTTCCATATCCAAACACATGTGGTGTTTTGACTTTCATGTTCAGCTAGTTTTTGAATACTTTCCTTTTCGAATTTTCTTTTAAGTAGGGACGTCTTTTTCCACATTTCATTTCACAAGAATAGAAGTTCAAAATCATATTCCCTTAAATTGTTGGATCACATTTCTTACCTAAATTTTGTTACTAGAATTCTCATTTCCTATTCATTAGATAAAGATAATCTCTCTCTCCCCTCTATTTTTTGTGTTTATTTATGTTACCTAGTATTAAACATCCCATCAGTACAAAATCAAACCCAAACCAAAACCACAACCACGATTTTGGTTTTAAAATTTGAAGTACCGCGAAATCGTTTGCCAAAGCATTTACTTCTTCTCCTTGTAAAATTTCTAAGTACGCGCAGTCAAGTCTAAAGAAGTTTTATGAGATTTCATTTGCGCTACTGTTATTTATAATATGTAACTTTTTTGTGTTGATGCAATGCAAGCATACATATTGTAATTTAATAAAAAGAAGGATTGCATTGCTTCTAAGTTCTTGCAATTTGATTTTTTTTCCCTTTTTTAGGTATTCGTAAATACAACTATATATGAATTATTGGTACGAAATGAACAAGAAGTTCGTTCAACTTCTATCGGTACATATCTATTTTCTTACAACTTTTGAAATGTGTACAAATAACCATAACCACAACTAATACTTTCAAAATTATGAGAATTTGACAATGATATGGGATCTCATAGTATGTCATGATGGAAAATGTCGATGACTTTTATAAGAGCAACCATTAAGATGTTATATAAAGAAATTCTTTACATTTATGTTTATATTTTTTTTTCCATTATCTATAGAATTAACATTGGAAAATTTAGAAATTTTTTTTTTAAGATTCTTAATAAGTGTTTTAAGATACTGTTCAATAGAACCATTTATTGTTTCTCATTGAGTCATAAAAAGTAGTCGAACGCTCATCTTAACTGATCTATTCTTGTTTTCAACCTTACATACGCTAGCTAGGTTCCGATATGTTTCACCTTTGTTGTTGTTTGAGTAATCTCGCAGAGTAAGATTTCATAGACTCGAATTTCATGTTTATGTGTTATCTGCATCTGATCTATTTGATTAGTTAATGAGTAAAAATGTCTATTTTTTATTTGTATATGTTTCTTGATAAATATTTTATTTACCGATAAAAATAAGATGTCAAAACATCCGGAATAAAATAAAACAAACAGATTGAATTTAGTGGGGATGGCTATTTCTCATTATGTTTATTATCAATTTAAAACTCGATTAAGAACATTGTGCTTGATTATAGCATTAATCATGCCTTTCAAACAAATTCTAGTGAACAGGAGGTTCCAATGCTTATAATTATTAATTATCGAATTCGTCGTCTTAGGGAACATATTGGCCGTAAACCTTAATTTTAAGAAGATATATAAGTGCGATAACTTTTGACCGCTAGAGAGATAATGTCTTCATGACACATGCTTATACTTTCTTCCACAAAAAGAAAGGAAATTAGTGGTTGTTTTGTTATGGAATCATGAGTAATATTCACGTCAATATGGGAAGATTAAGACTTTCTTTTCTTTCTCTTTCTAGTTTATTTCATCCAACCTTAAATGACAAATTTACCAAAACCATCATGTGAATATTTTTGAGAATGGTTGTTGGATAAAGCCAAAAAAAGAGTCCTATGAGATCATTAATTAATTTGAAGCACATGGGAAGATGGATTGAGTTATGGACCTCCATTCTTGCCCATCTGTTTTATCTTCTTATATTGGATACAAATAATATTTACATAATATAATGGCACAGATAAAATAGGTCAAGAACATTTTATCCATCTCTTTCACGCCAAATCACGAAGTAACAGCATGGTAAGAAAACTTCTATGGTCTCATGATTGGACCATTGTTAAATTTACTATGAAAAGTTAATATAAAAAAATAATAAAGGTTTCAATTAGATTAAAATAATTTTTATCCATTAAATAATATAAAAAAATCGGTTTCATTATAATCACTACATGATCGTAAAATTTTTACTTAATCAACCAACTAGAATAGTAGTGTGGATTTTTGCAGCTTTTTGGATAAAACTATAACTAATCTTGTTAACTCATGATTTGATATATAACCATAACAAAGCCCACCTTTCATACATACTTTAAAAATATGCATGACGACATGAATTATATATTTAAAAAAAATGCATACAAAAAATTACTTTGTCCATGATTAAAAATTGCTCCCATGTCTAGGCAAAGACAAAATGAAGAGAAGCTGTTTTGGTCCATTCTAGTCTTTGGGCTTTTGAGTTGTAGAAGTTCAAAAAGGCTTTTCCCCTATGTTGGTTGTCGGCCTTTCCCATTTCTCAAACTAGTTATAGTGCAAATTTATGTATGGGCCTTAGAATTCATTTGAGTAATTAAGCAGCCCAGTCCAGCAAAAATCATCGGTTTTTCCCACATCCCCAAAATAAAAATTTTGCATTATTGTCTATCCCTCCCATTCCTTGGTCGAGTAGGCGAGTGCTTTTAACGAGAAAAAAGGAAAAAACCTGAATTTCTAACCTATCTTCTATATACTTTTGAATGAGATCAATTTTATTGGTTATTTAATAAATTCAACTCATATTCTCATTTAATTATGATCATACTATTGAAACCATTAATACATCAATTACTATATTTATTTTAATGATTGAATCATTAACTGGACAATCTCTAGAATATACTATACAAGTTTCCAAAGAAAGTGTATATTTCTCATAATATACCATTGATTTTACTTAAGCTTATTTAGTCTACTATATTTCCATGAATTTAGAATATTCTAAATCCAGAAATTTTAATATTTATATCTCCTTGTACGTAAATTTAATCCGATTTGGTGAAAAATATACATGCATTTATCTTAATAGAGGATTATTGAAAAGGAAAATTTTTAATTTAATTACAAATAAAAACAAGTGTGAAAATAATCCAATTAAAAATTGGTAATAAGAAAAATAAAATACAAAAGCAAATACAACTTAGAATTTAATGCACGCTTTACAACCTCTATATGTAAGATACAATAGCAGCAAGAAAGAAAATCCTATAATTATTAGCTAGTAATTTAAATAGCCGATTCGGAAAATATTCTACCACGTACAGATGTGATTCTTAATCCAGTCGAATTGGAACTTTTTAATCAACATAAAATTCTATATTCCATAGGGTTTAAACATAATATATATATTATTTTTTACTTGACTGGTCAGTAGTTGTAATTAATATTATAAGTGAGTCGAGACTACCCACGAGCTATTTGAGCTCAACTCAATGATAACTTGAATTGAACTCAATTTCATTCGAGCCGGGTCCAAGTTCAACCTAATCAAGGAGCTAATAAGTTGAGATCAGGTTTTAAAATACTTCATTCAAGCAGCTCCCAAATCTATTTTAGCTTTTATATGTTTTACAAAAATAAAGAGGGAAGAGGAAGGGGGGGAGGGAATGTCACAACTAATACTTGAACTTTGACAAAATATGCAATTATCTACCTAAACTTTGAAATTGATTAATTTAATATCTAAAAAAAAATTTTGTGCACACCGACAATTAATTCGTCAGGTTTTTTAGGTACTAAATTAATCGATTACAAAGTTTTTCAAGTGCTAAATTAATTAATTTCAAAGTTCAAATACTAAATTGATTAATTGTAAAGTACAAACACCTAATTATATTTTTTGCTAAAGTTTAGGTACCATTTGTAGCATTATTCCTCAAAAAATTATGAAACTTATATTTTTCTAATTTTAAAGCATATTTCTATACCTTTAGTTTTTTTTTTTTTTTGTCCCTTCATCTCAAATGATCTACATTTATTATATTTAAGATCAAGTCAACTAAAGACCCTATTTTATTAGCAAATCCCAATTTACTTTTTACTTTAATTGATTTTTATAAGAATAATTGAACCTAATTGAGTTAAGCTCAAGCTTATCAGGTATTAATTCGAATTAAGTTTGAGTTTAAAAAATGAAGCTTAATCGAGTTCAAGTCAAGCTCGACTTTTGAGTTTTTTTATTTGAGTAAAGTTCGAGTTTGACACTATATCATCTTGACATGACTCGTTTATAACCTAATTGTAACCATGTCTGCATAACAAATTCTAAGGATTAAGAGGTTTTAGTCCTTATGACAACTAATTACCAAATCCATCATGGGGAACTTATTAGCCATCAACCTTAATTAAAGGAAGATAAAAAAGTACAACATCTTTTGTCCTCTCGGCATATGGTTGTCAAAATTGTGAATCAATTACATGATTCTACAAGTTTCTTATCTTATAAGTTCTTTCTTTATAAAAGTCCATATAAAATCATATATATGTGGATTTTAGATGGAATTATCAATTTAGGTGTATTATTGTACAAATTTATGGTTCTTAACGTTTCCACATGATTTTGCTAATTCTATACTTTTCAATGAATAGTAAAATTGTAAGTGTTAATAGGACATTTGGGGCATGAGCTCCCTAGGCCCAGGCGGACCTCTTTGAGTCATAGGCGAAACTCTGTTGTCCCTATGTAGCTTATAATAGGCATTGGGATAACCATATAGAGTCAACCCAAGCTTTCCTCCTTGATAATAGCTTGGCCACTCTTTGCTTATTATCGACCAAGTACTTGAAACACCCTCTGAAGAGTTTTGACTTATTAGGTTAGCCTCGTACTAGATGAGAAATCAATAGACATATACAACTACTTTGTTCCACTCTCAGATAACTCAAAAATTATCATAATGAGAAAGCACGTGTTAAAATGCACTCTTCTTATATATTAAGACACAATTTTCACCATACTTATCTGCGTCTCAAATTTATCAGTCTTTTCCTATTATAAATATGGCCCTAAGTCAAAAGTAAATGACACTCTATACTCTTGTCATTATTCTATCGAATTCATTCCTTAGTGCTAACTTAAGCAATGGTCTTACTAATAAATACCTAGTTTTTTCCACTAAACTAAGACGGACAATAATTTTAACAAATAGCATCATTGTTGCACGAGCTAAATCTGGGCCGGTAGAGATTGCACCTGCAAACACTCAAAAAAATATCAAAGGGACACCGGAGGTTGCCCGGTGTAGCCAATCTGATGCTGAAGTCAGTCAGTGGGTAGGAGCAGGGTTTAAACAAACAGAATGTTAGATACCTTGTTTTTCTGTCTGTATTATATGTCTTTATGTTCACTTTCCTTGTCTCGCCCCCTTGCCCCATAGGGACACCGCCTTAACAATTCCTTCCACCTTTGCCATGCATCATACAAAGTTTCTGAGTCATTTTGAACAAAAGAAGAGATATCATTCCTTAACTTGGTTGTTTTACATGGAGGAAAGTAGTTATCCAAAAATTGTTTAACCATATCCTCCCAACTTGTAATAGCTCCAGCTCCTAAGGAAGTTAACCAATTCTTAGCTTTCCCTCTCAATGAAAAAGGAAAAAGTCTAAGACGCACGGCATCATCAGCAACTCCATTGCTTTTAAAAGTTTCACAAATTTCTAAGAAACTTTGGATATGTGCATGTGGATCCTCATCCGGAAGTCCATCAAATTGACAGTATTGCTGCAAAAGTTGGATGACAACACCTTTAATTTCAAAGTTATTAGCCCCAATGGGAGGCTTCACAATAGTTGGACCGGTGCCATCAAGAGTAGGCCTTGAATACTCCAAATTGGTTTTAGGATATTCTCCAGCCATGACTTGTTCTTCCTCTTGCTTAATCTGGAATGATGATCAAATGTTCAGCAACTATGTTTCCTAGTTTTACGGAATGTTCTCTCGATTTCAGGGTCTAAATCGAGAAGATCTGTCGGAAGGCTCCTTGTCATACACCTATAACAACAAATAAGAACAATCAGAATTATTGAAAGCAGGAGAAGAAGAAAATAAAAAAAAAATGACTAAAGTAGTAGATAATATGGCTTTTCCTAATATTGCTTTTCAAATCCCCGGCAACGGCGCCAAGAAACTTGATGATGTTTTACCGATCGTATTAATTTCTAAAATTTGTAAACCCGATTAAATCTACGATCGAAGCTAGGCAAGCACCTATTCGATGTAGCATAGATTTTAGGGTATCGTCCTCAGGGATTTTGAAGAACAAGTACTAGTATTACCGTTCTCTACTATTTAGCCTAAATTTTGGAGAGAAATCTACAATTAACTACTAAGCAAAAGATTAAGCAAGCTCTAAATCAACTAATGTTGCTTTCAAAGATGAATTCAATCACAAGACATACTCTCCACCTTGATCCACCCTAACCTAAGTTCTTATAATAAAAGATTGATTAATGAATCATTCATGCTTTGCACTACGGGATCTCAACAAGTAAATCAATTCCTCCCTCGAGTTAATCAATTCCTAACCCTAAATGAGATAGTAGAGACCTCTCCCTTACTAACATTACATAGGATTGCATTAAAGATCATGATCCTTGAACAAGAATTAAATTCTTTATAGCAGAAAATCGTAATTTCCCTACCTCTAGGTGAAATTAGCAATTCGTCTATTCATGAAGATCTATCTTTAGCAATTCGTCTATTCATGAAGATCTATCTAATTGAATGAAACCTCTTTCAATCCAATAAGAATCAAGCATGCAATTAATTTGTGCACAATTCAATCACAAGGCTATTGAATCACATTAATAGATACAAAGACATGAATATTCATCAATCAAAAGACAATTCAATTCGTATGGTTAGGGTTTCACAAGATGAAGAGTATAAGAATCTACTCCTCCATGAGATTCAAAATAAGAACAAAAGATCTAGAGGAAATAGAAAGAATCATGATAGAAAGAATAAACCCTAATTGATGTCTTGAGATCTTCAATGGATGCCCTAGCAAAATCCTTCGTAATTTCTGTTTTAGAGCCTAAGAAAATGATCTAAAAATTATAAAACAAGAAAACAGAGCTCTATTTATACTTTTGGAAAAATCCAGTTCATCCTCAGGCGTCATCCTGGCCAGGATCGGGCAGGGATGAAGGCAAAAATAACTAAAACTTGTTTAAAAGCCTTCTGATGTCTTCCTCGACTGTCAGCCCTGGGTGAGGATGAATAAAAGGCTGAAATCTTTTCTTCATGTGTAGCTGCTGTTCGCATCCTTCGCGTCCTTCCTGGCTAAGGATGAAGGTAGGATGAAGATTAAAATTCTCTTTTGCATTCTGACCTCTTCCTCCCAGTTCTTCCCTGCCAAGGATGAACAAAAGGATGAAAACATAAACTTCCTTCTTGAACAAAATTGATTCAAACTTGTTTAATTTGCTTTAATTTCCTTTGAACCATCATAAAAACTTCCAAATATGATCTTTAAGCCAAGAAATGAATTTTTCACAAAATTAATGTCCTTTTCTCCATGAAATCTCAGAAATTACATACCAAGAATGTTCAAATAGCATCAAAATTAAGGGTCTAATGACACTTATCAAACTTCCCCACACTTAGTCGCTTGCTTGTCCTCAAGCAAACAAAACAAAAACAAAAGAATCTATCATCAATTATACTCATCAGAAAATTTCACAACAAAGATAACATTCTAAAATTCCATCAAGCCAAAGGGACTCGTTAGTGCCTATTGCTCAAACCTACCATATTCGTACTTGCACTTAGCATACTACAATCAAAATTTTAGAACTAATCCAAGTAAGTCAAATTATTAATCTCGCCATTTAATAACCAATTCCAAAGTTATAAGGGAGATACAAATTCAAATAAAGCAAAAAGTGTCATGATCACATCTCACCACTTACTAGCAAGTATATAAACCGTTCAATCACCTCTCTAAACTCAAAAACCTTAAATGAAAGTATATGGCATCCATCATTCCCCTAGATTTTTTTCCTCTTTTTTAAATCTCTTAATAATTTTTTTTTTTTTTAGCCTTCAGAGGGGGAGGTTTTTGCCTCCATCTTTTCTTTACCTCTGGACGGGTTTTTGCCCGCTTCTTTTCAGCTTTTATTATTTTTTTTCAAGCTCATGTAATGAACTTTTGCCTTTCCGCCCTTCTTGTTATAGTGAGTTCATCGAGTCAGCACATCCCGAGCTCATCACCCAAGTGACCAGGTTTTAAAGGGACCCCCAAGAACTCTCTACTCACTCTAACATTCAAGTTTGGATACTCATAACTCAAATTTTTGAGTCATCAAAGTATAGGCTTATTATTATTTTTATTTCATTTATTTTGTTTTTTTTTTTTTTAGAGATTATTTAAGAAGAATCACTAAGTGATAGATTTCATATGCCCCTTTCACAAAAAGTTATAAGAGTTCTCAAAGTAATTGAAAAGTAAATATACTCCTAACAAGCTTAGAACACAACCATTAAACTTTTAAACTAAGGACTTTGACCTTTTTCATAACTCTAAATTCAATCATTAAGTGGCAAGTAAGTTTACCTCACTTAGATTTTATTTCAAAATTTTGACTAAGTAAAACTAAGTTCAAAATAGGCGAGTAAGACACACAAAGTCACTATTCTTCATTTTATTTATTTATTTTTTTCTTCATTTTCTTTTCATTTTTTTTATTTAATGCTATCTTTCTAAACAAAAATGAGTATAATTTCAAGATTCTAACATATTACATCATATCAACATTAAAAGCTCATTAGCAAACTCTTAAATGGGGGACTTTTGAATAATAAGTGCATATGCAATATGAAGCTCAATTTAAAACCCAAATAATTTCTTTCCTCTATAATAGCCCTTCCCCACACTTAAACAAGACATTGTCCCCAATGTCTTTCCTAACTAAGCAAAAGTAAGGAAAAAGGACAGAAAGAAATTATTAGAAAAGGACATTAAATAACTTCCTGGTTTAGTGTTGATGTCAACATGAAACTGAGAACCAGAAAAAGAAGAAGAAAATGCAATAGAGTTGTGCAACAGCAGCAAATCAATTGAGATCCACCAAGGTAGAAGTAACACCTGCAATAAAAACAAAAACAAACAAAAACAGCAGGGTAAAGCAAGAAAAATTTATACTAAGTCCAAAAAGAGTAAAAACATGGTTCCAGTAACAAAATAAAAGTCTTCCCATAAAGCGGGAGCTCAAAAAGTACAGACGATAGAAAAATAGAATAAAGAAAAGAAAATGCAAAATCATGCATCATCATCATCCCCATCTTGATCAACACCACCATCATCATCGGCAGCAGCAGCATCATCAGAAGCCTCATCATCATCCTCATCGTGATCATCACCACCATCATCATCTGGATCCATAACAATGCGAATGCTATCTGGATCAAGATCAGGGGATGAGTCAGAACCATATTCTGAAGAAGATTCATAATGAGAATATTCTGTGTGGTGGTGAACAACAATAGCCAATGACTGTAAAAAACCCCAAACAGCTTTCCTAAAACGCTTAGCCTTCTTGCACTCGTCATGGAATTCTCTCCTCAGCCGACGAAACTCATAATCCCATAAGGATGAGAAAGTGGAAACACTAGCAGGCAAGGTTGTCAAACTCGTAATTCCATGTAGAATCGCTAGGGGATCGGTAGAATCGGAACGTAAAATCGAAACGTAAAAACGTAAGTTTCTATAACCTTTGCAAAATAGTTTTGAAAATTTATAGAAATGCTTATAGAAGATATAGAAAACATAGAACACATAATAGATGTTAAAAAATAAAGAAATTAAATTTTTTTTTTTCATAATAACTCTTAGTCTATAATATAACATATATAAAAAGAGCGAATAAAGTAAAAATTAATTTATTTTCTATTATTTTGTTTGAAATACATGATAAATTGAAGAAGAATCAAAATTTTCAACTTATTAAATGTTTAATTATATAAATGAAATAAATAAGTTTTCTTGTAAACTTTATAGCTATACCTTAGCCTAAATGAATTTCAAAATATTGAACAAGGGTTTTTAGGGGAGGAAGGAACAATAGAAAGGTGTGTGGAAACCAAATAGAAATGACAATAAGAAAGTTATATCATTTAATTATAATAAATAATGAGCTTAAATATATATTGTTTTTTTATATTTTCGCTTATTTGACTCGAATATGTAGAATCGGTAAATTCGATTAAAATCGTAAGATTCTACCAAGTTTACATGTAGACTCGATTAAAATTGTAAGATTCTATCAAAAAAAGATTTTACCCACGAGTCAATTCGGAAGGGCCTTCTAAAATCGTAAACTCGTAGAATCGTATAGGTAAAATCGTGATTTTGACAACTATGCTAGCAGGACCAGAAGCGGGAGGAGATGTAGTACCAATTTTGCACATCCCATATCCATGAAATGGACCATCAGAGATCCTCTCAGATTGTACACATGGAGTACCAGGTGCTGGTGTTCGAAATAAATTCATACCCTTAAGCAATTTGGTAATGTACCCTCCACAATAAAGTCCCTTTACTCGAGGATCAGTAGCTTGGCGTTTAAGGAACAACGCAACTTCCATACCGACATTGATGGGGTAGTTCCTACGCATACTATACATATAAAACAATTCAAAAGAACTAACAATCCCATGGCTACTACTACGTCCCCCTAGTGTATGAGTTAACAAATGATGGACCACCTTCAAAGTAAGCTCATTGATAGAGGAAATCTTGGATTTGGACGGAAGAAATTTAACAGGCTTATCAAAACATAAAAGCTGCCAAAAAGTATTCATACTTTGCTCAGGAGGCCAATCATTAGGCATAGAAAGATATTCAGCGTTTCAATCTCAGCTTCAGAATATAAACCCAAAAAGAGTCCAAACTTGATAAATGAAAGCTGTAAGACTTTCCATATACCTGAAAAGTGATTATACTATCAACCTTGTGAGTACAGTAGTGCTCAATCTCCAAAGTAATAAAAACTCGATAGTAATATCAGAATAAGCAGGCTCATTAATCTCAAACAACTGAGCCCAAGGACCGATAGCAAGAGTCTGACGAACACGGTCTTCCATACCAAATTCGCGAAGAAGCCGCCAATCCAAATACTTATTATTGTGAAACTCCATCTTCTCCAGTCTAGCTTTTCTTTGCCGACTCCATGTACGATTTGAAATAGCACCGCCACTGTAAGAAAAAGTTTCCACTCCAGCTGTTAATGGTGGTGAAGGCTCTCTAGTTCTTTGGCGAGATTTGGATGGTTGAGATTCTGGCGACCCCATAGGACGCTTGCCCTTCTTAATACAAGCGCGCTTAGTACGCATACCTAACAAAGAGAAGGCCACAGATTAGGGCATAAAGACTAAACCAACAGCAACAGCCCAAATTCACATGAGTGAGATGATACTGAAATGCAGCATTGGATAATATGGAGAAAACAATCAAACAAAACAAAATCATCAAATTGCATCAAGTCAACATGGGAAAACATAAGGATGTAAATTTCTACACAAGCGCGGGAAACAAATCATGCTGAAAACTAGGAACAAACTTTCAATAGGAAAGGTAAGTGCCAACAAGATAGAGAACATCCTCAAAATTGCAAAAGCAGTGAGGAACTTAAAGTCCCAAAACAGAACCGAAAAGAACCCTAAATCCATGATCGAACAATGCATCCACAATTTGTTCAAAACAAAATGTATAGTAAGGTATGAGAAGCAATGAATTACAAGAAACAAGTAAAAACCCCAAATTTTAGTACCATCGAATTGTGAAAAAGAACCCTAAGAAAAACGTCAGCTCATGAATAATGGTGTAACAACTAAAATCAATTGAAATAAAGCCCAAACAAACAATATTGTGTTCATAAAAGCTTCAATCCCTAAGCAAACTAAAAACGTAAAAGAACAAAAACACTCAGTTGCATGATAAAACAGGATGCGCATGACAGAGAAATGTGAAACAAAGGTACAAGAAATAAGAGAGAAGATGAAGGAACTTACTTGTTGATGGAAATGGCAAAAGAATCCCAGAAATGCAAAGTGCGAATGCACTTATGTGATGTTGGGGATGAAGATGAGAGCAAAATTGAAAAAGTGAGAGTGAGGGTGAAAACGAAAATGCAAAAGAGAAATTAAAGAGTTTTATTACCTAAATTGAAAATGCAGAAAAATCATTTGTTTGAAGTTGTTGGTTTATTTTGTTTAAATTTTTATTTTATTTTTATTTTTTTTATTTTTATTTATTTATTTTTATTAGAGAGTTGTTTGTTTATTTTGATTGTAGTATGCTTTATTTATTTATTTTATTTTAATTTATTTTTTTTTTAATACAAAGGGCCTGACCGAAGTCAGCCCGACCTTCATCCTGGGGCAGGATTGGGGCAGGGATGAAAGCAGTAACTCATTTGAACTCCAGGGAAATTCATCCTGAGCGTCATCCTGGCCAGGATCGGGACCGGGATGGAAACAGTAACATGCTTGGAAATCAGCCCGACCATCATCCTAGGGCAGGATGGAGGTGAGGATGCGAACAGAAGCTAAACGAGACATCAGAGCAGATTCATCCTCAGCAGCAACCTAGGGCGGGATCGGGACCGGGATGGAAACAGAAGCCACATTTGAACTCCTTGAAAAGTTCATCCCCAGCGTCATCCTAGGGCAGGATCAGGACCGGGATGGAAACAGAAGCTACCTTTGAAATCAGCCCGACCATCATCCTAGGGCAGGATGGAAGTGAGGATGAATACAGAAGCAAATTTTTTTTTTTTTTCAAAATTTTGTTTTTATTTGAAATCATCTTTTTTTTTTTTTAAACTTTATTCTAACAAGATTGAATGAATAAACGTCCAATTTATTCAAAATGCAACAGAAAATTCAAAGTTTTCATCAAGAATTCAACATGAAATTAGCTCAAAACTCGTAAAATTGAGATGAAAACTTACCTCACTCTCTTTTAGAAATTAAATGCATACCAAATTGTATTTCCCCACACTTAAAATATACTCTCATCTTCCCTTGATTGTGCAAAACATCCACACCTGCAACTTTAACAAAACTTTGGGCTTAGAATTGGTGAAAAACAAAGAAAAGCAAAAAGAACAAAACTCACCAAAGTTAGACATGGGTTGCCTCCCATGAAGCGCACTTGTTTAACGTCGTTGGCTCGACTTTATCTTACAAAATTGCAGCTTAAACATCTGGTGCTAGGAGTCTAAACTCCTCTCGATTTCCAATCTCATTTTCACCTCCTAAGTAAAGCTTTAATCTCTGTCCATTGACCTTAAAATCATCATGCCCTGGATGTGTAAGCTCAACTGCTCCATGTGGAAAAATTCTTTTAACAGTGAAAGGTCCGGACCATCTAGATTTTAGCTTTCCGGGAAAAAGTCTAAGTCTAGAATTGAATAGCAGCACCTTGTCACCTTCTTTAAACTTCTTAGGATGACGAATATGAGAATCATGATACTTTTTCATCCTTTCTTTGTAAATTCTCATATTCTCATAAGCCAACATCCTCCATTCCTCAAGTTCATTAAGCTGCAACTTTCTTTTGATCCCTGAACTTGCTAAATCAAAATTCATCTGCCTTATTGCCCAATATGCTCTATGTTCGATTTCAACCGGCAAATGGCATGCTTTTCCATATACCAAACGATAAGGAGTTGTCCCAAGTGGTGTCTTAAAAGCAGTTCGATACGCCCACAAGGCATCATCCAATTTATCAGCCCAATTTTACGATGATGATCAACTGTCTTTCAAGAATGCGCTTTAGTTCCCGGTTTGATACTTCAACTTGACCGCTGGTTTGAGGATGGTAAGATGTTGCAACTCTATGTGTTACCCCATACTTCCTCAAAATCTTTTCGAACTGAGAATTACAAAATTTTCCCCTGTCACTGATAATAGCTTTGGGAGTTCCAAACCGGGCAAAGAGCTTCTTTAGGAACCTACATACTACTCTGGCATCATTGGTAGGCAAAGCTTGTGCCTCAACCCATTTAGAGACATAATCAACTGCCACTAATATGTATTTGTTCCCAAAAGAATTAGGGAGTGGCCCAACAAAATCAATACCCCATAAATAAAAATTTCACACTCCAAAATGTAATTTTGAGCCATTTCATCCCTCCTTGATATGTTACCTGTTCTTTGACAGTTGTCACATGTAGCTACAAAGTGTTGAGCATCCTTGAATATGGTAGGCCAATAAAAACCAGCTTCCAACACTTTATGAGCAGTCCGGTTAGCATTGAAATGACCACCGGTTGGACCCGAATGACAGTCCTTCAAAATTTTCCAACCTTCATTATGAGAAACACCTCCTTATCATCTGATCTGCACAAATACGAAAAAGAAAAGGATCTTCCCAATAGTAATGCTTGAGTTCATTAAAGAACTTCTTCTTAGCATGAAAATTGAAATCATTTGGATAGATCCCTGCAGCAAGAAAATTTGCAAAATCAGCAAACCAAGGAGTTTCAACATTAAAAAGCTCATAAACTGCAAATAATTTTTCTTCAGGAAAAACATCATCAATATCATCTTCCTTGAGCTCCTCTAAGAATGGATTTTCCAACCGAGATAAATGATCGGCGGCTAAATTTTCAGCTCCTTTTTTGTCACGAATTTCCAGATCAAATTCTTGTAAAAGCAAAATCCATCGAATAAGTCTTGGCTTGGCATCAGTTTTGGACAACAAGAACTTGAGAGCTGAGTGATCTGTAAAAACAACAACTTTAGACAAAATAAGATAAGGTCTAAATTTCTCAAAAGCAAAAACTACCGCCAACAATTCTTTCTCTGTTGTTGTATAATTCTTGAGCATTGTTGAGTGTTTTGCTGGCGTAGTAAATTGGTTGAAAATGTTTCTCTCTTCTCTGTCCAAGAACCGCTCCCACTGCAAAATCACTTGCATCGCACATGACTTCAAATGGAAGACTCCAATCCGGAGTAATCATGATAGGAGCATTTGTTAATTTTTCCTTCAAAAGTTCAAAAGCTTGTAAGCATTCTTGACTAAAATCAAAAGGCATATCCTTCTCCAACAACCTTGTCATAGGCCGTGCAATTTTAGAAAAGTCTTTTATGAAACGCCTATAAAAACCGGCATGCCCTAAGAAACTTCTAATGGCCTTGACAGAGGATGGAGGTGGAAGCCTTGAAATGACATCTATCTTGGCCCTATCTACTTCAATTCCCTTGTGAGAAACCTTATGTCCTAACACAATACCTTCCTTGCACATGAAGTGACATTTTTCCCAGTTAAGTGCTAGGTTTGTCTCCTCACAACGGATCAAAACTTTTTCTAAATTGGCCAAACAGTCATTGAATGAATCACCAAAAACTGAGAAGTCATCCATGAAGACTTCCATAATATTTTCAACCAAATCATCAAAAATTGCAAGCATACACCTTTGAAAAGTGGCAGGTGCATTGCAAAGCCCAAACGGCATCCTCCTATAAGCATAAGTGCCATAGGGACATGTGAAAGTTGTTTTTTCTTGATCTTCCGGGGCTATAGGAATTTGAAAGTAACCAGACATTCCATCTAAATAACAATAAAACATGTGTCCAGCAAGTCTTTCAAGCATTTGGTCAACAAATGGCAAGGGAAAATGATCTTTTCTAGTTGCATCATTTGAGTCTCCTCCTATAATCAATACACACTCGCCATCCCGTGACAGTCCTCATTGGAATCAACTCATTTTTTCATTGGGAACCACAGTCATTCCCCCTTTCTTTGGGACTACTTGAGTTGGACTAACCCAAGAGCTATCCGAAATTGGATAAATTAACCCAGCATCTAACAATTTGATCACCTCTTTCTTGACAACCTCCTTCATATTTGGATTTAACCGCCTTTGAGGTTGCACAACAGATTTGAAACCTTCTTCAAGCAAAATCTTATGTGTACAAAAAGATGGATTTATTCCTTTTAAATCAGAAATTTTCCAAGCAATGGCTCGCTTATGTGCTTGAAGAACTTTCAAAAGCTGTTGTTTTTGCTCACAAGACAAATCCGAAGCAATGATAACCGGTAATTTGGAATTTTCTGCTAGAAAAGCATACTCTAGATAATCTGGAAGTTGTTTCAATTCCAAAACCGGAGGCTCTTCAATGGATGTTTTAAGTCTTGCTTCACTCTGTTTTTTCAATTCTTCAAATTCATTTTGAGGTGTAATTTCTTTTGTTGAATTAAGCTGTGATATCATTGAATTAACCTCTGAATTTATTACATCCTTTCCTTCTTCATGCACTAAGCTCAATTGTAACTCATCCTTACACAAAATTTCTTCAAGATGCTCCTCTACTGAAAAATCAACCACATCAATTGCATAGCATGAATCATCCATACTCATTGGATATTTCAAGCTGGGGCAATCTTCACTTCTAAGTCTTCATCTCCTACCCTCAAAGTAAGCTTTCCTTTCTCTACATCAATTAATGCCCTGGCTGTTGCAAGGAAAGGTCTTCCTAAAATTAAAGGAACATCCCTATCCTCATCCATATCTAGGATCACAAAATCAACCGGATAGATGAAGTTTCCAACTTTACCAAAACATCCTCAATATTCCCCTAGGAATTTTCAAAGATCTATCAGCAAGTTGTAAACTCATCCTAGTAGGTTTTGGTTCTGCAAGACCTAGCTTTTTAAAGAATGAAAAGGGCATCAAATTGATACTAGCTCCTAAGTCCGCTAAAGCCTTATCAACAGTGATATCACCAACCACACAAGGAATTGTGAAACTCCCCGGATCCTTAAGTTTTGGTGGAAGCTTATTTTGAATAATGGATGAACAATTAGCTCCAACTTCCACAGTAGCAACATCCTCCAATCTCCTCTTATTGGACAAGAGATCTTTTAAAAATTTAGCATACTTTGGCATTTGTGAGAGAGCTTCAACAAAAGGAATATTAATATGCAATTGCTTAAAAAGCTCAAGAAATTTACCAAATTGTTCTTTGTCCTTTGTTTGATTGAGGCGGGAAGGATAAGGAATCCGTGGTGCATACTCCTTCACAGCAGAGGATGATGATTTCTTTGCTGGTTCCACTTCTTTTTGCTTCAATTCTTCTGATTTAGCCTTTGGAACTTCTTCTTTTTCTTGCTCCTGTGATTTTTCAGATTGCAACTCCTTTCCACTTCTTAAGGTGATGGCCTTTGCTTGCTCTCTTGGATTAGGCTCGGTGTTACTAGGAAGAGAACCCAATTGCCTTTCAGATAACAACTTAGCCATTTGACCAATTTGATTTTCAAGATTGTGGATGGAAGCTTCTTGGTTCCTATGTCTTGCTTCTGAGCCTTGAATGAATTTGGTCAACAATTCTTCCAGATTTGATTTCTTTTCTGGTTGAGGTGGGGCTGGAAGTTGCAGCAAAGGTTGAGGTGGAGATGGAGCTGGAAGTTGAAGTGGAGGTTGATTTGATCTTTGAAATCCCGGAGGTGGATAATTAGCCCTTTGAGGATTTGTATTACCATAGCTGAAATTGGGGTGATTGCGCCAACCCGGATTGTATGTGTTGCTATAAGGATTATTTTGTTGCCTATTTTGGTTTCCCAAATAATCAACATGCTCCTGATGATCAAAGAAGTTGCTATGATCTTCCGATGATTCTCCAAATTGGTTTATAGGATTTGATGTGTTCTTGATGCTAGCAACTTGCTTACTCAAAGCATCCATTTTAGCAACAATGGAGGTCATGAGATCTACCTCATACAATCCAGCTGTTCTTTGTTTGCCTCGTTATTTCCCCATTGGTAATTATTTCTTGCCATATCTTCAAAAAGCTTCAAGGACTCTTCCGGTGTCTTAGAATTCAAAGTACCTCCAGCTGAGGCATCCACTAGTTGCCTTGTAGTTGTGTTCAAACCATTATAAAAGGTTTGCACTTGCATCCATGATGGTAACTGATGATGTGGACATCGCCTTAACAATTCCTTCCACCTTTGCCATGCATCATACAAAGTTTCTGAATCATTTTGAACAAAAGAAGAGATATCATTCCTTAACTTGGCTGTTTTACATGGAGGAAAGTAGTTATCCAAAAATTGTTTAACCATATCCTCCCAACTTGTAATAGCTCCAGCTCCTAAGGAAGTCAACCAATTCTTAGCTTTCCCTCTCAATGAAAAAGGAAAAAGTCTAAGACGCACGGCATCATCAGCAACTCCATTGCTTTTAAAAGTTTCACAAATTTCTAAGAAACTTTGGATATGTGCATGTGGATCCTCATCCGGAAGTCCATCAAATTGACAATATTGCTGCAAAAGTTGGATGACAACACCTTTAATTTCAAAGTTATTAGCCCCAATGGGAGGCTTCACAATAGTTGGACCGGTGCCATCAAGAGTAGGCCTTGAATACTCCAAATTGGTTTTAGGATATTCTCCAGCCATGACTTGTTCTTCCTCTTGCTTAATCTGAATGATTGCTCAAATGTTCAGCAACTATTCTTCCTAGTTTTACGGAATGTTCTCTCGATTTCAGGGTCTAAATCGAGAAGATCTGTCGGAAGGCTCCTTGTCATACACCTATAACAACAAATAAGAACTAATCAGAATTATTGAAAAGCAGGAGAAGAAGAAAATAAAAAAAAAAATGACTAAAGTAGTAGATAATATGGCTTTTCCTAATATTGCTTTTCAAGATCCCCGGCAACGGCGCCAAGAAACTTGATGATGTTTTACCGATCGTATTAATTTCTAAAATTTGTAAACCCGATTAAATCTACGATCGAAGCTAGGCAAGCACACCTATTCGATGTAGCATAGATTTTAGGGTATCGTCCTCAGGGATTTTGAAGAACAAGTACTAGTATTACTGGTTCTCTACTATTTAGCCTAAATTTTGGAGAGAAATCTACAATTAACTACTAAGCAAAAGATTAAGCAAGCTCTAAAATCAACTAATGTCTGCTTTCAAAGATGAATTCAATCACAAGACATACTCTCCACCTTGATCCACCCTAACCTAAAGTTCTTATAAAAGATTGATTAATGAATCATTCATGCTTTGCACTACGGGATCTCAACAAGTAAATCAATTCCTCCTCGAGTTAATCAATTCCTAACCCTAAATGAGATAGTAGAGACCTCTCCCTTACTAACATTACATAGGATTGCATTAAAGATCATGATCCTTGAACAAGAATTAAATTCTTTATAGCAGAAAATCGTAATTTCCCTACCTCTAGGTGAAATTAGCAATTCGTCTATTCATGAAGATCTTTAGCAATTCGTCTATTCATGAAGATCTATCTAATTGAATGAAACCTCTTTCAATCCAATAAGAATCAAGCATGCAATTAATTTGTGCACAATTCAATCACAAGGCTATTGAATCACATTAATAGATACAAAGACATGAATATTCATCAATCAAAAGACAATTCAATTCGTATGGTTAGGGTTTCACAAGATGAAGAGTATAAGAATCTACTCCTCCATGAGATTCAAAATAAGAACAAAAGATCTAGAGGAAATAGAAAGAATCATGATAGAAAGAATAAACCCTAATTGATGTCTTGAGATCTTCAATGGATGCCCTAGCAAAATCCTTCGTAATTTCTGTTTTAGAGCCTAAGAAAATGATCTAAAAATTATAAAACAAGAAAACAGAGCTCTATTTATACTTTTGGAAAAATCCAGTTCATCCTCAGGCGTCATCCTGGCCAGGATCGGGGCAGGGATGAAGGCAAAAATAACTAAAACTTGTTTTAAAAGCCTTCTGATGTCTTCCTCGACTGTCAGCCCTGGGTGAGGATGAATAAAAGGCTGAAATCTTTTCTTCATGTGTAGCTGCTGTTCGCATCCTTCGCGTCCTTCCTGGCTAAGGATGAAGGTAGGGATGAAGATTAAAATTCTCTTTTGCATTCTGACCTCTTCCTCCCAGTTCTTCCCTGCCAAGGATGAACAAAAGGATGAAAACATAAACTTCCTTCTTGAACAAAATTGATTCAAACTTGTTTAATTTGCTTTAATTTCCTTTGAACCATCATAAAAACTTCCAAATATGATCTTTAAGCCAAGAAATGAATTTTTCACAAAATTAATGTCCTTTTCTCCATGAAATCTCAGAAATTACATACCAAGAATGTTCAAATAGCATCAAAATTAAGGGTCTAATGACACTTATCAATTAGTAACCAATACAAACATACACATATTATCAATATTTCACATCAAATATATTCTATATATTATATTTATCATGCCTATTTGTTAATCTAGGTGATTAATTTATTAAAAACACTATTTACACACATTTAGTAATATGGTTCATATTTCGGTTTATATATGTTAATTAACGCATCTTACCTACTATATTATGTTTAGATCCACATTATTTACATATAATATCATTATTACATTTACATACATCCAACAAAATAAATAAAAACTTACTAAAGAATATGAACATTCAATTCAAGTCTTCCACTACTACTCCAATCTTAATGTTGATGAAGGTTCTCTACCTTCTTAATCTTGAATCTTTAGCCTTTAATAGTATTGAAAACGAGATTAGAATGATGTTGGAATAATGTATTGAATATAGGAGAATAAGGTATGCAATTACTTTTGATTGAATCCTTGGATTTAGCTATGTTTAAGATTGGAGCTACAAATGAGCCGAACTACTTTAACTCGACTTACTTCAAACTCAACTTGGCTCGAGCTCGGTTCATTTACTAAATGAACTCAAGCCTAGGATAAAGATTATTTATCTAATCAAGCCGAGCTTAAGCTTTGATTTAGGTTCATGAGCCGACTCGTAAACAGCTTGTTTTAGGCTTATGGACAGGCTTACAAGTAGGCTTGTTAGCAAATTTATAAGTTCCATATTTATGATATATTAATATATAGTTAAAGAAACAAAACTAATTTCTCTTTAATATATATGTTATAAATTTATCAACCCTTGAGTCTTATGTGTTATTTTTAGGTTTGAAAAAAAATAGAAAGGGGGCTATTTAAATGAGTCAAACTCGAGCTTTAATTCCAAGCTCAATAAAAGCTCATCATGCTCAATAAAAAGTGATAGCGATAAAGTATCCATGATTTCCTTAGGATATTACATAAAATTTAGTGCTTATTTAGAGATTTATTCAAGGATATGGTACTTAAATTATAAATATATTCATTTTAGGTATAACAACGCAAAACATCAACAATTGGATCAAATTCAAACAAGATTTGAAGTGAAAATAGCATCTAGTTCTCATCATACCCATGATAAGATCAATGATCATCTTGGATCTATATTAAAGGAGCTATCACGGGTGTGATTAAGAAGAATCTATGATACAGACGAGATCATAGGCCTTGATATGGTCATGATCTAGATGGTGATCTTCACTGATCACATGTTCAAGCATGATACGACCGTGATATGAAGAAAAAGAAGAAAACATAGAGGGGGTCATGACCTTTATCACGGCACAGAGGGGGTCACGGCCTAACCAAAAGGGGACCGAATTGCAATAGTTTTTATGAAGGTTTGATCATGAACTTATTGTACAAGCAATTTTGATCCGAGGAAATCACGGCTGTGATCTACCTTAGATACTTCAGCCTAAAGATAACAGCCCATGATGTGGTCTTGATGGTAGTTGATTTTTGTTTATTTTCATGCCATTTTGGATTTAAGAGGACATTTTGAAATGGGATAAAGACCAATTGAGACAAAGTTTCACCAAGTTGTCATATCAGGTGATGCAAACATATAAATACTCACTTGAAACATTGCAAGACATAAGGAATCATATTATTCACTTAGTAATCCCGACGTGTGTAATCCTTGTGTGATAAGAGAGTGTCTTTGTGAGTGAATTCGTTGTATTTATTGTTGTATCTTGTAACTTTTCCAAAAGAACTTGAGAGAGAGAAGATAGAAATTCATCGTTCATGTTGTTGTATAGACTTTTATGATTATAATTCAAAAGGAGTTTACTTTTATTTCTTCTTCCATGTTTATTTTGTTGATATCTCTATGTATTTTTTGTGTTTATTGTTGTTTCATCATGACTGGGTAGTAATTTAGAGCTTACAAAGTCATGTTGACATGAAACATGCATGAACATGTAGATTATCTTGCAAATTATTGATTTATGGTGATTAAAACTTCATTAAAGTTAAGATAGTGTAGTGCACGATACATTCTTGTAGTAGATCTTAACGGAACATGCTAAGAAACAATTTCATTAAGTATATCTGAATCACTAGAACAAACTACTTCTGTTAATAGAGATATTATTACAAAGTTTGTTGCATATTTTGTGGAATTCAAGAATATCAATACGAAATTAATGCAATGTTGATTTGGCTATTCATTTAGGAGAGATTATAATGAATATAATTAGGATTAGAATTGAGTAGTTCTGAGAAGAATACTCATAATTGAAGAATTCCTGCAGAAAATAATTATCAGGATAAACGTTTAATGAATCAAGTTGATATGATGGAGTAAATCTACTATGAAGTGATATCGTTGTTATTGTTGTCTTAATTGTTGTGTTTTGGCGTAATTATAGTCAATGTAATTTAGTTGTTAGAGTTAGACTCAATATACTTAATTCAATCAATTACTAAGACCGCTAGATAATGGGAGAATTAATAAAGTACTGGTGTTTGTATCTATTTTCATGAGAAGGCTCATCCATGCTAACAAACAATAGGTATACTTGCATGTCCAACAGAGTAAGGATAGAATATAGGTATATAAATTTTAAGAATTGGTAGCTCTGAATAGAGGCAATCAAGTTTTTGGAGCTGTTGCCAAGGAATGACATCATCACTAGGAAAATTATGATTCCTGCTCTTTTAGCATATGTTTTTGTCATTATCTTATTTGAAATTTTGTTCTCACATTGACTTAATTCTAATTTGTAGTTTATGACCCAAAGTTACTCATTTGGATTAGTAGACTTCGATCCCGAAGCCAACAAGATTGTCCAAAAGAACCTAAGGAAAATCAAAGAGATTTTGCAAAGATCACCTCCCTGTATCAGAAGAGAGAAGTCAATCTTCAAAGATGGAAAATGTAGTTGGAGACCCTCTAACAGATGCTGGTACATTGAACCCAAATGGTAGAGTGGAGCAAGTTCCACCTCTGAATATGAACCCACCGTTACCTAGGGAGAATGGGAATGAAGTGCCCCCAAAAAATGAGCTAGGAGTCAATCCCCTTATGGCTCAAAGGACGATGTTGGATTATTGTAGGCCCAACTTGGATGGGACTAGCATAAGCATTGACAGATTGAGGTTTACAACAAATAACTTTGAGATCAAGCCAAGTGTGATCCGAATGATCTACTAGTATGTCTAGTTTGATGGGTTCAATAACGAAGATCTGAATACCCACTGGAAGCAATTTCTATAAATTTGCAACACATTCAACATAAGTGGCGTTTCAAAGGATGCCATCCACCTCAAGTTATTTCTGTCCTCTTCAAGGACCAATGTCAAATGGTGGCTTAACTGCATGCTAAGGAACTCCATTAACACTTAGCAAGAGATGACAGAGTTGTTCATGAAGAAATGTTTCCTACCATCAAGAACAGCTAAGTTGAGAGTAGATATCTCTATTTTTGGAAGGATCTCCTTAGGAAATGTCCCCATCATGGGCACCAAAGTGGCACCAGATTTTAACCTTCTATAACGAACTGAACCATATAACCAAGAAACTCATTGATGTAGCTACTGGTGGGAGCCTAAACCATAAATCACCTAAGCAATGCATTCGACTATTTGAAGGTATGGCTAATAGCCACTATCAGTAGTCATTTGCAAGAGCTAGAGAGAAAAGGCTAGTAGGAAGATATGAGTTGGATATCACTTACGCCTTAGCACATAAGGTACACGTGTTAGCAAGGAAGCTTGACAGCCTAACCATGGGTTAGAACAAAGTCTTAGTATTACTAGATTCTAATTTAGCAAGTTCATCAAAGGCTTATCAAGTAAAGCAGGTTAACTACATGAGGAACCCAATCAGAGCAAGGAATGACCATTTCAACAACATGTATAACCCAGGTTGGAGGAACTACCCCAACTTTAGATGGAGCAACAATACAAGTCAAAGCTCTAATATGCAGCCCCTATATTCCGAAGACAAGTGCCTCCCCCCTCAGAATAAGCCAATGTCCATTGAGGACATGTTGGTTCGATACATCAAGGCCTCTGAAAATAGCCACTAAGCCACAAAAACGGCCTTAAGAAATTAAGGTACATTGATACATAACTTAGAAATAAGCTTAGGAAGATCTTTAAGATACTCTCATATAGAGCTCTTAGGTCCTTATAGGGTAATACCAAGACAAACTTCAGAAAGCAAGTTAAGGTCATAACTCTCAAAAGTAGGAAAGAGTTAAATACCTTAGAAAAGAACCATGAAAAGAGGAAAGAAGTTGAGACTAAAAGTGAGGAGCAAACGGTGAAAAATGAGACAAAGACTTGCTTGTAGTATCAAAGGAGTATCACCCATCTTTACCTTACCTCTTCAGATTAAGAAAGGACAAGGATGATGAGCATTACAAGAAGTTCCTATAACTTTTTAAACAATTGCACATCAACCTTCCTCTAATGGAAGCCTTAGGCTAGATGCCTAAGTATGCAAAATTTTTTGAAGGAGCTTTTGTCAAACAAAAGAAAGTTGGAAGAACTTTCTACCATTACCTTTGTTGGAGAGTGCTCGGCAATTCTATTAAATAAGTTGCCTAGGAAACTTAAGGATCATGGTAGCTTTATCTTTCCATGGTTGATAGGAGACCTCCTAGTAGAGAGAGCATTAGCAAGTATTGGAGCCAGCATCAAACCTCATGCCCTACAGCATGTTTAAGAAGTTGAACTTAGGAGAGCCCAAAAGCACAAGAAAGAGTTTTTAATTGGTTGACAGATCCATGAGGTTTCCAAGAGGGGTTATGGAAGATGTTCTAGTAAAGGCACGTGACTTTATTTTTCTTGTTGATTTTGTAGTTTTTGACATGGTGAGGATATGGAGGTTCTACTCATATAAAGAAGATCATTTTTCGCAACTGTTGGTGCAGTTATTAATGTCAAGGATGGGAAGCTAGTCCTCCAAGTTGGAAGTACGGAGATGGTCATTAGAATGCCTAACATTATCAAGAAATCAATGATATGCCTGACATTTTCAAGAAATCAATGAGCGATGAAGATGAATGCTTTGCTATTAATTTTGTTGATTTGACTATTTCTGATTTTATGCTAGATCTTTTGAGTAAAGATCCTTTAGAGTTGTGTTTGATAAGGGGAAGTGAATCTGATGGAGTTGAAGAGGTGAAAGAGATGATTGCTTAGTTGGAGGTCTATGCTAAGCGAAAGAAAGATTTTGGGGTTGAGGAGATCAACCAAAGCAACATTGCTCAGTTAAAGCCCTTAGTAGAGGAGCCCCCTAAGTTAGTGTTAGTGATTGTTCCCTAGGCCAAGTATTAGATATTGTCATCATGTATATATTATTAATATAGACGTTTCTATTATATTGTTTGCATGTTTACTTTATAATAGGATTTATAAATAATTTAATTATTCTAAAAGTCCCCACATGCTCATTATTGTGGGAATGAGAATGAATTAAATCTAGTATGAGCTTTTGTTTGATAGTCATGAGATGCTTATTTGTATGGGGATACAAATCAAACTCATAAGCATATATTAGAGGATTATATACTAGACTTACCCGCTATAGATTACTACATGGATTAGTGTCATAAGTGATTCTCATAATAACAATGTCAGTATATCCTTAGACTTGAAATCACCATAGGTTCCTCCATGAGGAACATTATGATTCAACTTAATCAAATGTTATCTTTAATCAGATAATTATAAAGGCTGTGATTGGGAATAATGTGACTCATGTAGAGGAAGTTGAGTGATTAAGATAAGATTTATCCTTCTTGTTATAAGAGATATATCTTCGGACCCCTCGATAAGTAAAACTAAGAAATGCATAGCCGTGCTCAAATGAATTGATAACGTGATCAATTTCATTTGTTTTATCAAGCCACTTGGTAATCGGGAAAGGATAACATTGAACAATATAAGGGTGATACTTTTCATGCCTTATATTCAATCTAGATATCATGTGACAAAAGGATAATGACATAAGTTATGGATCATGTAAAAAATTGGGTCACCGATCTTCACTTAATTTAGGTAAATATAATGACTTGCTTGAGGCCACTTATGTTTTGTTAAGTGAAATGGTTTTAGGTCAACAACCAACATTAAGTGAACCTATAGGGTCACACACGTAAAATGAACAAAAAGGATCATGGACTAAATTTAAATAAGTCCAACAGGAATAAAAAGTTTATTTATTATTAATCTTAATTTATTAATAATAATAAATAAATATAATTTATTAAGAACAATAATAATTCCTAATTGGACTAGGAATTCTTATGTTAATAAATTAATTTATAATTAATTTATCTTTAATAAGATTATGAGCACTAATGTAATTATTCATATTGACATTATTATAAATAAGACATAAGAGGTTTCTTT